>JAFIRS010001624.1:0-322559 GCA_018342105.1 Gonioctena quinquepunctata
TAAGAGAAATTGGAAAAGTTTCTAGGAATTTGAGAACAAAATATTTTTATCGTTTCAAGAGGTTACCATTCAGTGAGTAAAATGCCTAGTTAGTATTAGCAGAAAAATGGCGATTCTGGTAAATACTCCCTATCGGCTATGTGCGAAGTGCTTGGTGGGGACAGTCAAATTGATCGCAGTGCATGCTGTGGCAGAAATGTGAAACATATCGGGACTGTCAAATTAACTTTCTTATCTTTTCGCTGTTTATGAGCTCAAGAAGGAAATGGGTCGCAATACTTGTTGTGTTGTGAACTGCATTTACAGTGTCCCTCATATAGTTGGCTACATATGGGAAAAAACATTGTTATTGAATTTTTTTTTAAACTCTAATGTTGGTTCGTTTCTGCATGTCTGACAACAAAAAAATACGTTGCGACTTATATCACGTGACCTCAGATTTGGCGGGAGTTTTAAAAAAGTTGTCTGTGGTGCCGAAAAATGGGTCAAATTGACAAGATATCGAAAGTTTTTATTGAAAAAATGGCTTTGGATTCCAACGAGGACCCCATGTACCAATTTTGAACCATCAAAAATACCATTTTATTCCTCTGCCCTTACTAAGAAACATTATATTTTCTTGTTTCATCTGAAAACAGCTTTAATAACCTAAATCACATAAGTTTGGGTCAAAACTAATCAAATAGTTGTGGAATAGACATTTTGCGGGAGATTAATTATGAAAACAACAATAACAAATGTCACAATAACTTGTTGACAGTTTTGTTGGAGTTGTCGTTCATTATCAGTTTTTGTGTTTTTCAATCTATCAATAGAAATGGCTCCAAAACTGAGTATACAAGAAAAAATAGAAATAGTATTGCTATATGGCGAAAATTATCACCCAGATAACACATGGACATCCGATGGATATCCATTGGACATCCTTCATGAATTTTATGGATATACTATGGACATCCAATTATATCCAAAAGATATCTTATGGACATCCGATGGATGTCCAAAGGGGAACAACCTGTACATCCATAGAATATCCTTCAAGGATATCCATAAGATATCCTCCAGAGATGTCCATAAGATATCTTTCAAAGATATCCATAAGATATCTTTCAGGAATATCAATGAGATATCCTTCAGGGATATTCGAAAGCTATCTGAAAGATTTCTTTGAGAGATATTCTAAAGATATCCTTCCGGTGATAGCCATCGAAGATAAAATATAGTAATAGCAACCTGGAGGGAAAATAAAATAAGGGTATTGAACATAAAAAAAATTATTAATAAACTCTGGCATCAAAAAAATTCTCTATAAACTTCTGAGTTACAACAAATAAAATGTATATGTAAACCTAAAATAAAAACAGAATATTAAATGCAGAATAATCAAAAATAAAGAAAAGAAAAAAAAATGCTATTTTCTTCGTCCATCCAGGTTTCTTTATTCTAGAAGATGACAGATGCCATTCTTGGCCCTTCCAGCCAAGCCTAGATGGCTTCTTCAGTCTTTTTATTTTCCGTCGAATCACTGAGGTCAGCCGCTTCTGAAATGATATATTCACGGGTATAATTAACGTTGAAATTTACAAAAAATACTGAGAAATATTATGCTTTCTTTTGAATTCAAATACTGATGATGATAATATATATACCACTGCCATAGTTTTTCTCTCTCTTTATTGGTATACTATGATATATATATATATATATATATATATATATAAGCATTTTTTACATAAACTTTTCTTGGAAATTTTGCATTCTCACTGAACTAGCAGTCTCTTATGAGACAATACAAATTATCAAATAAATTGAACAACTGAATGGGCTTTTCACCTAGTGATAATTCAGCCAGTTTTAGTTGTCCACTTTATTTTTTTTGCTCCATACCAGCTATATTTGGAGGCAAACATATTAGTGAGCACGGAAGAAAGGCATCGTTCCACAGTCATATTTTTGAGATTTCATTTAGGTACTTAAAAAAAGAGTTCTAGAATAGAAAAACATATAACTTACCTACATAAGCTTTGAACTTCGATCCAGTTCCCAAATATTCTTCCGAAAGATTCATTTTTTCAGTGCAATGAATAGGAAAATGTTCGAATCTACTGATGAATCATCTTCATCACATGTCCACTGTTGTAGGAATTCACACCATTTTTAATCTGGACACTGTGACATTTGAAAAACTCGTGTATTGTGGCAAATGTAACGAGGTGCTTTTCAGCATTTCTGAAAATATCGAAACTCAAACAGCAAACACATAAATGCATTGGAAATAATGGATTTTTATAGGTTATGTCCTTCTCGATTGATATTTACCTGTATTCGGCCAATATATAATTCCCTTTGGAAACAATCAATTGCTACAGATGAAAACCATTATGTCCAGACCAACAGGGTATCAAAAACGAAAGAAAATAGAAAAAAAAACGACTTTTGTTTGGATTCAGTGCTATGACTATGACCTTCGACCTTCCTCAACAAAATGACAGACGTCGCCAGGCCAGGCTGTCGCAGACACATGTATATCTGTTCTGTGGTCGCAGAGGGTCCCCGCGACAACATATTTTTGAAAAGGTACAATTTGTGTATCTACGAGAATATTAACATTCATTTATGATTGCTTTGATATCTCATGGCTATCCCTAGGATATCTTCTGAAGGATATCCATTTCAAATCAAGTAGAAAAACGAAACATGAGATTTTTCCAAAAAAATTAATCTATATGTACGGGCATGAAAGAAGCTCAGAAATTGACACAATAAAAATCAATCTTGCAATTTAAACTTATCCATATTTGCTCCGGATATCTTATGGCCATCCATATGATATCTTCTGAAGGATATCCATTTCAAATCCGCCGACGGATATCTTATGGATGTCCATTTCAAATCCAGGGATATCCCGACCAGAATTGGAAATGAAATGGATATCCATAGGATATCCTGTGTTATCTGGGCATAGCACAAGAGAAGTAGCTGATATTTTCAATGGAAGGCATCCGACCAAAATTTGCATTTTACTAGTAATCGGAGTTTTTTCATGTCTTTATCGAAAATTAAGTGATTTTAATATCACTAAAACGTTGAATGACTGTGCAGTTACTATTTTAGTGTGAAAATAAATTGTTCATATCAGTTTACAATTTCCAAAAGTGATATCCCATAACCTCTCTTTATGGACCTTCGGGTGCCCATATCTCCTAATATTATCTTTTCCGCGCAAAATTTTCGATTGCTATATTGTTTTTACCATGTTTTGAAGCACCTGTAGAAATTTCGTGAAGATACTGGGTGATCTCATTTTCTTTAACTTTTCCAAAATGTGCTATTTTCTGACGAAGCAACTTTGACCTCGAATGGTGTCGTTACAAAATGAATGTCATAATAACGCGAATTCTCACTGCTCACCTGATTGACGCACGGCAGGATGCCATGATTCTTACTCATGAGTTGCTTCAAGTGACGCAGGGTATAGCTGGAAACTCCGATGTTCTTCACCAGCTTCTCCTTTACTGCGCTCACCAAGATCTGCCAGCTTTTGTCCCTAAGTGTCGCGTTTTCCTTGCTCGAGGCGCTGATCCCATATGTACCTCAAATAACAAATTTACTTCATTATCATGAAAAAAAAAACTGTGTGGACACAGTTTTTTCAGATTAGGGATCGTCCATTAATCACGGTTCGAAAGGGGGGGGAAGGGGTTCGTAAAAAATCACGAAATATCTCAAAGGGGAAGGGGGGGGGTTAGTGAGATAACACGCGTATTTATTTTTTCGTTGAACGATTTCCCCGCCGGCCGAGACAACCGCCAGGCTCGGCTTGCCAGTCGCCAGTTATTCTCTTCGATGTATTCTTCCGGAACGCTTCGTGATACCTCCTTACCCGATTTCGCAGTTGTCCATAGTATTCCGTAGCCTCAAGAGCATGATGGTAAGGCGGCGTTTGCTACATTTCTTCTGCGTCGGTCTCTTGGAATTACGGCAACGCATGAGGGCTTTGACAAATTGCCTTAGCCTGAAGAAGGATCGTCAGCAGCTTGTGGGAAGGACGTGCTAGCGGTGTGGACTGTACTTCGGTACGGAGAAGAAAGTTAAGGCACAAGCAACCTCATGATCCGTGCAATAAATTGAACATAATCGAGCTTATCAGAAAGAAACATTTGCATTCAATGTCCATTGATATTTTATGGAAATATGCATGGATTTTCAGGTGAATATCATTCAACGTTCTGCGTGGTATTTGCCAGGAAAGTAGTTGTTTTTCACCTGAGATCTACCTTTCTCTGGTTCAATTTTATATTGAATCCTTTATGTGAAGAAAACCGTTTAAATTCGATTTTTCTATTCATTCCACTTCACATGGCACTTATCTCTCACTATATGCTAGACGGGCTTGCCACTCCTACTGAGAAGGAATCTTTTATTTAGAAACCTATCGAGGTGGGAGATTTTCGGAGTGTTTCTTTCTGTCACTAGGTACCGCCAGTTAAAGTTTATCTTTTCCGGCGTACCTATAGGTGTTACAAGATCGATGATGGTTTGTTTACGTTGTGTCTCACTTCAGCCAGAGTTCTTTGGACTTTTGGCTGGTTGACTACTCCGTACTGATGAGGGCCAAGAAGCCTGAAACCGGTATGCGGATTGTTAGGTGAACACGACTTAAATTGAACATAATCGAGCTTATCAGAAAGAAACATTTGCATTCAATGTCCATTGATATTTTATGGAAGTATGCATGGATTTTCAGGTGAATATCATTCAACGTTCTGCGTGGTATTTGCCAGGAAAGTAGTTGTTTTTCACCTGAGATCTACCTTTCTCTGGTTCAATTTTATATTGAATCCTTTATGTGAAGAAAACCGTTTAAATTCGATTTTTCTAACCTAATTATTGACCCACATATTCTGCAAAAACTCAATTTCAATGTACCTAGACCATCGTCTAGAGTAGACAACACTTTTTATTTACCAACACCATGAACAGATATCTTGAAATGCTCACCGCTGCATAACATGTGTGTCAATTGTAATTCTGCAAGTTGTCAGATTGATATTTTTGACTGTTCAATCTCTGCGATTAAATCCTATTACTTTAGTTAATCTACTATTATTACTTCGTTAATTTGTTATTTTGTATTGTACTGTATTTGTAACTTATATTCCTGTTCTGTAGTTAGGTGTAACCTGTAGAACAGTGTATCAATAAATAAATAAATAATTGAAAACATAATAGGAAAACATACATTTTCGTCAATTGGAAATCGAAAAAAATGAATGCCGTCATTATCCTGCAAGTTTCAGCAACCTACAGCTCGATACTTGTTCATTTTGATACTAAACACATATACATTACATATTTCGCGACTGCAAAATCACCACTTAAAACGACTCACTCTGTGATAATGTTCCATGCCTCAACTTGGCTCGCTTGTTATACGTTCAGGGTGGCCACATTTTTTTAAAGAAATCCACCAATTTCTTGGTCATATTCTACCAAAATCTTAAACCAAAAAAGAAAAATACAAAAATTCTACCAACACTTTGTATCAGGAATTAACGTTTCAATCCGTGTAGACCGCTAAAATATTCTTAATTTCAACAACCTAACCTCTGACTGGCCGTCAGCAAGTAAGCAGTCAGCATGGCCCACAGTGCCCACTGCAATCCTGAGTTGCAGTGCCTGTCATTATTTTAACATTGCAGGCTTTGCAGTGAGCACCTTAACCATCTTGTGCTTTGCACAATCAAGCAGAAAACAGTGGATTTTGTTCCCATTCTGAACGATAAGATTGTTCATATTTTCGTTTTATTGTGATCTGCGACAAACGAACTTAACGAACCACTATATAAAAATATAAAAAACCCCGAACCTTGGGGAAACAGAAAAACAGCGGTGGTGGTGACGACTGACTGGTGACTGTTTAAGATAGTTGTCGTGCTACAAATATAGTCAAAAATTAGGCTCGATTGTAACGCTGAATTAGTGGGATCTTTTTTAAGGGAACTGTACACTCAGAAACGCAACTAGCATGCGCGACACAGCAAATAAGCCATGACTGGACTGATGGCAACGTCGCAATCCAACGATCGCTCGCATTTAGTTGTTCAAGATACAGTGCAGTTTGCTCTTAAAACATTGGCGAGGTATCGTTATTGAATATAAGAAAAAAATTGAATTTGGAACGTAGAAATACATATGCTCAAAGATACGATTCTGATAAAAAAAAAGAAGGCTGTTGATGATATCAAGAGAAAAAAATTTGCGCAGAGTTGATTTGACCAAAAAAGGGAAATGTTAAGAAAATCGAAGGAAAAGTCAGAAGTTGTAACATATCAACGAATCAACGAATTAAGAGCATCATCACTAATAGTAAAAAACATCGAATCAATATCAATGAATTATTCCATAGTTTATTTTGATTTAGACACATTTGGATTGTGCATCAATCCTGTGACGACAAAAATTACGGGACGTACTACAATTTCTGGTCAATTATATTTGAATGTTAAATTTAGTAGATTGTTTGGTAGCATTTAAATATTTTTTTAATTTATCTACAACTCCAAATTTAGTCGTGCATAATGCGTGATTTGATGAGATTACTAAGAGAAATCATTAATAATAATTTAATAGAAGATTTTACCATAATGGCAGGATTTGAGGATGGCTTAATTATTTTTAGAAGAACGTTCCCAGATCGAAAAGGGCCCGAATGTTCGAGCTATCAAAATTAGCCAAAGATTCAATACCAAAACGAAACATCAGATAATTTCCACGAAGCGATGTATGATGTACACATTTTGCAAAAATTAGTTCGCTTCATTGGTAAAGAGTCAGAATTATCAATATACATGAAATCATATGAAGAATGTATTTCAGAGCGACCTGAGAATTTTATTAATTAATTTACCTAATTTAAGTGCCTTAAAAATGTTATATCACGGGAATTATTGAAAAAAATTGCGCAACAAAATATAACGTACGATTTTCTGAAACAAATGTATCACAATGAAGGAGAAGAAGCTGTGATTGATCACCTAACTGAAAAATTGGAGAATAGAAAACATAGAGTTACTAACAATAGGAAAGCATTTACTAAAATCATTAATTATTTAAAAATAAATGTTTAGTCAATCAAGTGATTATTTAATATAATAGTTAGAAAAATAAATAATATTACATTCATTGAGAGATAAGTGCCATGTGAAGTGGAATGAATAGAAAAATCGATTTTTCTATTACATTCATTGTTGTTTATATTATTTGTAGATTTATAAGTTATAATTCATTAGCCTGTTGGAAATCTGAATAATTTTTGTTTATGTTTAAAAATATTCGAAATATGTTATACGTACATGTGTTGTACAAATGTATAAATAAAATAATGTTTATGCACTGTTGTTTGGCGTTATTCGCTAAAACTAAATTTTATTTTATATCTATTCCTATTGTAATATGTTTAAAATGCATCAGTATATATTAACGCAATTGTTCACAATTATTATTCAAAAATATGTGCATTCCAAAACACAGTTCAATTCAAACCCCTTAGACCCTCGCGCTCTCGCTTATTTGAATCACGAACGCTCGCTTGAGGCGTTGCCACGATTCTCAGCCTTCTTGCACTTCTCATACGCAATAATTTAGAAAATTCTTATGGCGATAACTAAATAACTGTATGGCTACGCGTGTTTAATTTTTTTTAATAAAATTTTTTACTTACCTTTTAATAATATACTAGTTTTTCAAAAACATCTGAATGAAGGGTTTTTTAGTTATGCCTTAAAATGTGGTGTCCGCGGTAGCTCACTATAGGACGTATTATTCGAATTTTACCGCTGCCCTTATATTTCGGAATTTGGGGAAACAAAATTTAAGGAAAAGTTAACTAAAAGTGGTATGAATATAAACGAAATCTGATTGGAAGTTTATTCCGTAATAATCGTAAACGTATTATTCGAATTTTACTGGCTTCGGGTTCTACTTCTGAATGTCAAGTGAAATGCGAGGTTGCCACTTCTGAAATGTAGAATATGAAACGTAATAACTGAGAAAGAGATAAAAGGAACGGGAGTCAAAAATGCGAAACAAACCTAATAAAATATATAGAATCAATCAATGACAACAAAACGAAAATCTACTAAAATCTACCAAGAAAAAATTACTCACTGAAATTTCTGGAAAAATGCTTTTAATTTACTAAAAAAGTGGGAATCTACCAAAAGTGGCCACGCTGTATACGTTAGCGTAAAATTCGAGATGGGGATATTGACCCAAATATGGCGGAGAGTGAACTAACTTGTGTTTACTTCTATACGGTGATACGGACGAGTTCGTCAGATTCCGCCAGAGCGGCGCTGCAAGTCTTTTTCTATTCGTGTGTAATATGCTTCTCACTCTTGTTACCTAATACGTAATATACTATTATATTGAGAGCAAGAAATCTTTCGATTGAACGAATTAAGAGAAGAAACAACTATAGGTTGAAATGGTATCAATATAATTGAATCTCTCAACTTTATATTGGTTCGTACTGAACTGGAACACTCATCATTATAAGTGGTGACATATCACCTGGCCAGTTGATCAAATAGAGATCGATGTAGTCCATATCGAGTTTTACTAAGGACTTCTTCAATGCCTTATAAGCTTTTTCGCCTTGATCTTCGGGACCTATAAAAACATGGAATTTAGTAATTATTATCGATATGATGTTCACTAAATCCTAGTTTGTACTGAAAATTGTCCGCAAAATGCCACTTGTAAAGTAGTACCAGAAATCTAAGAAGGTCGTAAATCACCAACCACTTGAGTTATCAGCAGGCGGTGGATTCTACGCAGAGTTGTACCTAGCCATTAAATTTTGTTTTATAGGTAGGTATAATGATATTGGGTTAATATAATTATTAAAAAAATCGCTTGAATATAAATGAGATTTGTTTATATATAATAATATATATATATATATATATATATATATATAATTATATTATATTATCCGAGGAGTTGCTCATCAATTGTTCCAAAGTTATTTATGTGACCGAAAACAATGCGTGAATATCAATGGAACGAGGAGCAGTTATCACACAATAAAATATGGCGTACCCCAAGGTACTGTTTTGGGGCCAGTTCTTTTCAACTTATATATCAATGATCTTTTTGAACAAGAACTGTGCGGAAAAGTGGTGAGTTTCGCCGATGACACTGCAATTTTTTACAGAGCACATGACTGGACAACACTCAAAAACATCATTGAGGAGGACTTTCGGAATGTTGTAAATTTTTTTGACAATTGAATAATGACAATCAATTTCAAAAAAACTCATTTTTTGCCTTTTACGTCATACTCTTCAAACCTACCACCATATAATGAACTAAATACACAATGTGATAACGGCAACTCTTTAAAAATAGAGTCTGTTGATAAAATCAAATATCTGGGTATATACATAGACTCCCACTTGAGGTGGGAAGAGCACATTAATTATATAATCAAAAAATTAAGATTCATGTTATATAGATTTAAGAACATCTCCGACATAATAAATAATAAATATCTGAGGATATTGTACTACGCTTTGGTCGAAAGCCACATTTTCTACGGACTCATGGCATGGGGTGCCGCCTCAGCAACACTGATCGAAAACTTACAGAAAATTCAAAAGTGCATCCTCAAAATGATCTACAGAAAACCGAGGATGTATCAATCTGATAGACTCTACCAAGAAACGGCATTGATGAATGTTTACCAACTTTATGCAAAAACGATCCCTTTAAGACAGTACAAAAATAAATCGTCCCTGGTACACATTCAACACTCTTACGATACAAGATACAGAAACAAATTCGTAATACCCAGAGCAGAAAAAACAATAGGTCAAAGATGTCACACCTTTTTAGGACCGAAACTTTTCAATGAGCTGCCATCGGAATTCAAAAAAATCAATTCGTTTCAAATGTTCAAGAATAAAATTAAAACTTGGCTCTTCACCATTCCCTTGAGCACACTACAAAACTTCATATCCACAACAGAACATGTTATAGTCTAGCACCATCCAATTCAACATCTTAGTTGTAGTTATAATTAAAGTTTATTATTGTTATTATATATATACGTGTATGTGTGTGTGTCTATGTATGTGATTATTGTGTGTATGTATGTACTGAGTATAATTTTAATAGTTATGGGATTATAAAAGCGATGCAATAAACACAGATAGTGCACCACGCGCGGAATCGTTTCCTTGTGGTTGTCTGTGTTTATTCACCACGTCAGTGTTCACATATCTTTTGTACATAGTAATTATTTTTTTTTCCAACCCCTAAAACATCACACAAATTTTTTTTTTTTTTTTTTCTTTCACGTTTATTTAAAATCTCCATACTTCTGTTTCCATGTCTCATTTTATTGTATTTGGAAAATTTATGAAATAAAAATTATTATATGTTTGTCCAAATATTTTTCATAAAAAACACATTTGTTATACATCACTTGTTATTATGATTATAATCTATTTTTTTAACCATTTTATTAGATATTAAGTATTTATCTTGTACCTTAGTCTATGTTTGTTTGAATATTTTATTACTTTTTCAAATTATTGATTACATTCAATCTAGCTACTTGCACTCAAGCCCTACGCACAGACTTGTTCTACTGTAGGGTTTTCAATTTATTCCCTCCTCCTTTTATTGTATTTCACTTATATGTAATGTAATTCAAAAGGCGATGTGTGAATAAAAAAAAATATATGATATACCTAATTAATGTAAAATGTCAAACTTTATACTTTATAAAAAGTTCAGTTTCACGATAAAAGGTATTTATAAACAAAATTACTCACGAAGATCAGTTTCACTTTCACCCACATTGATAATAAACTTTTCTTAGGGAATTTTTTCTATATCCATATATGACTTTTCCACCTTTTTAATATGGGAAACACACTTGGCCCAACTGCTATCAGGAATGTTTGCAGTTTCTGTTTGAATAAGAGCTACCACAGTTGAACTTTGAAGTGACAATTGTCACTTCGAACTGACAATTGTCACTTTGAAGTGACAATTGTCACTTTGAACTGACAATTGTCACTTCGAACTGACAATTGTCACTTCAATAATTTTTGAAGTGACAATTGTCACTTCGAACTGACAATTGTCACTCCGAACTGACAATTGTCACTTTGAAGTTGAATTTTGATTTAGTTATTCGATACAAACTATTGCAACAGCGAGCGGCGGTGTAAAAACCCATTTCCAGATGGTTCTATTAATAAAATTGCGAAAAAAATTAAATAGTTCATCTATTGGTATTAAACTACTTACTCTATTTAACTTGAGTTATTTGAAAGAAAAATAGGATATTTATAAATTGATCAGAGAATATAGAGAAAAAAGGTGATTTTAGATATTTTCGAATAAATGCTTGGAACTGCACATAAGCCATAGTATCCATAGTATCCATAGTATTGGATTCTAACTGTTTTCGAAATTCTGCCATCTTCAATTTTTTTTTTAACTTGTTGCCTTACTGGCCATCATGTAAAATTTCAATTGATTTTGAGGTTATTCGACATGCACAATCTATAAAAGTTTTTTTCAATACTTTTTCCTATATCTATGTTGAAAATTGACTAAATATTCAACCTGTTTCATTTTTGATGGCCTACTCTCCTATGAACATCTCATTTTGTATCAGGGTAGTTCCTTTCGAAAAATGAATGGAGTTTTTCTCAAATGTCTCGGACGGACACAGTGCTTTTTTTTTTAAACAAAATAGGAGATTTTCCACGAGAATTCAATTGGTTTTTCTGAAATAGTTTTTTTATCGAAAAGGAAGTCATTTTCAATCAAGAATAAAATATATTTTTTTTATTATAACAATATTATTTTAGCAGTTGGCATCAAATGTCCTTTTTGAGTGACAATTGTCACTTCAAAGTGACAATTGTCAGTTCGAAGTGACAGTTGTCACTTCAAAGTGACAATTGTCAGTTCGAAGTGACAATTGTCACTTCAAAGTGACAATTGTCAGTTGAAGTGACAATTGTCAGTTCTAAGTGACAATTGTCAGTTCAAAGTGACAATTGTCACTTTGTAGTGACAATTCCTAATATTTTAAAAAATATTTTGTTGTTGGCCCTTATACGCCTTCGTACTACCATATGGATGATAATTAAAAATGTATGCACGGCGGGGAAATATGCGTGGCATTTCTGTTCTGTTAATTTGGGAAGCTAATACAAAAAATGTTGTATGCAAAACGTACGCAAATGGCTTTAGCGGACGTCATCTTTATATTCCGCACTCGACTGGCGCCTCGTCCGTAAACATTCTGATTGGTCAGCTCTGAGTACTTGTTACATAACTACTATTTTTGCATGTGTTGGGAACATTTTTTCTACGAAAGTGTAAAAAGAACGAAATACATAATATAAACAATTATTCAAATGATAATGAAACAAATGTAATCTAACATTATTTTTGTATTATTTAATGGTAATAATAAATAAAACACATATGGGGAAGGTATTATAAACAAAATCATATTAACGAAGTAAACTTGGAAATATAACAATCATTTTAATCATAGTCGTAACTGTTTTCGTTTTCGATCGAACAAAAATCTAAACAAATGACAGACACAGCTCGGGCTCGGACAAGGCAGGGGGCAGGAGATTCCCGAGTAACAAACAACAGAATGTCGGTGGTTAAGTGGTAAATAAAACAGTTCCAAAACAAAAGATGGAAGGATCTACCTACTGCATCTGCTAACACAATCTATTAAATCGATTGACAATTACGTAGTCCGGTCCGGTAGTGGTAGGTTTTGCTAAAGCTGAGTTACGGACTACACAGCAAAAAAAACTTTTTAACAAAAAATTAAACCGACGAAATACGGAACTGAAAAGTAAAAAATAAAATAAACCTTCTTAGTCTCAGTAACTAAGCTCCTAAACTAATTTAAGTAACTAATTTTGAGTCGACGCCAAACAAACAAGCAAATGAATTAGGTAAGGCGTAAAATGTGCATCGATTGCGGGTGACATTCTGATAATTTTTGAAGTAATTTAATGATGTTCGTTGATTGATTGTTTGGCGCCGACTCAAAATTAGTTACTTACATTAGTTTAGGAGCTTAGTTACTGAGACTAAGAAGGTTTATTTTTATTTTTTACTTTTCAGTTCCGTATTTCGTCGGTTTTAATTTTTTGTTGAAAAGTTTTTATTTTTCAATTTTATGTATTTTTTACTTTTCAGTTCCGTATTTCGTCGGTTTAATTTTTTGTTAAAAAGTTTTTATTTTTCAATTTTTATGGCTAAAATATACTAATTACTACCTACTTGTTTTTTTATTACTTCCAAAATACTTACTTACCCACCTTACTTCAACTATTACCAGTTAAATAATATGATTATCTACTTTTACTATTTGTTGTAATATAAATTATTTTTGTTGTTCTGGTTAGTTTATTTCATTACTTTGTATATCATTCCATCCTCTCATATAATATAATGGTTTTGACGGATGTGGAACAGAAATAATGTCAGTAGCGATCTGTCATTGTCAACTACGTATGTGTGTGCCAATGTTCATAAGTGAAAAATCAATTATCCCCTATTTTGCTACCCGTAAGGGTATATAATTCCATTCGAAATCTAAATATAAGGTATACCCTATCTATTAAAAAAATAATCATCCAAATCGAAGAACCCAGTACAAAGTTATGCCTGATAGAATCGGTTAATGGACCAGAATTCAGAGGGTGAGTGATCAATATCCTTCATGTTGCTACCCTTAAGGGTGGATTTCATCTTTCAAATTCAAATGGGACCACCTTCGAGGTACACCCTATCCACTGAAAAAATAATTATCGGAATCGGACGCCTCAGTAAAAAGTTATGCGTGATCGTACATAAAAAAAATGATGGAAAAAAAAATACGGGTCGACTAGAGAACCTCCTCCTTTTTGGTTTCATCGGTTAATAAAATAGATGGTGCTAGCATCTTCAATGAAAAACTGTAGTTTTGGAGGCCTAAACTAAAAACTGGGAAGATTTCCAAAAAACTATAAATCTACAGTTAAAACTGTAGGGTTGGCAGCTCTGGTGCAGTTAGAGGCATTTTGCGAGTTGATGCCAGATGTTAACTGATTGAGACTGGAGGAGGGCTCAGTTAAGGTTGATTGACTGGAATATGATATATTCGAAGAGATTTCGCTGTCCAACTCTAACGAAGTTGATAATAGGACAAGATTTTGTTGGTATCTTGTTGATTTGTGATATTGATGCTGAGGATCGGCGAAAACTGTGACCTGTATGGAGATGTGGATGAGGAATATTTAAATATGCAGCGATCACAGATGGCATTTTCCCAAATGTGTTCACCCCTATACACAGTAAGTAAGTAAGTAAGTAAATTTATTCAATTCAGGTATAAAACAGATATAGATTCATTTCTAACATAAGAGGGGAAAAAAATATACATATAAATATAAAGATTTCATAGTCCTAGGAGAACAAAGTTTGAATGTTCATTGCCCTTTTTCTAATAGTCGAAAAATCGCCTGCGTGGAGTGTTGGGTTTACGCAAGCATATATATTTCTTATAAAGAGACCGTCTATTTCCATTGTTTACTTCAGACGATATGACGGATGTCTTAGAAGTGTGATTTTTAGAGTCGGGCATTCTTACAATCATTAGATTGATTTTTTCTTCAATATCATCAATAGTCATTTTTATTACATTACAAGCTTTTATTTAGTTTCAGCTGTCCCGATGTTTGTCATCAAATCTTGCAAGTTAAATTTGATCCACTTCTAGTTGTTCGATTAACGTGATATTTGGCAGGTGTTCATAGTTCTCGTGACAATGCATTATGCATTTGTTAGAGAAAAAAAATGGCGGCTCCAAGATGGCGGGCGAGATTTGTGTTTATGGTCCGATTCCATTCAAAATTGGTATGTGGGGGTTTTCGGGGTCGGAGATTATTGACAAATTAAAGATGGCGGCTCCAAGATGGTGAACGAGTTTTGTAATTATGGTCCGATTCGATTCAAAATTGGTATGTGGGTGTGGATGTGTGACGTAGGTTATTCCGTGAGTTATAGATTCGAAAGCTTGTCGCATCTGTATTCGAAATGGAAACTTTGCGCGACAAGCTCTTGAATCTAGAACTCACGGAATAACCTACTTCACACATCCAAAGCAATTATTTTGTACTTTTTAGGGTATTTGAATAAAAGCTTGTTTTTAAAAAGGTTTATTCTATTAATTATTTTATGAGTTAGTCGTGGCGATATGCACCAGTCAATCCGAAAATGACAACGATTTTCATCATCAAATGCACATCATCCGGGGCCTCATAGAAGAATTTTGTTATTTTCTCCCTATCCAATAAAACCAGTGCATCTTTGTGAAGTGAGATAATTCACAGGGATATATTTCATAGAATTGTTATATGAAAAAAAATATGTAACACTTGCATTACATGTTGGTCAGGGCGTCAGGTCTGTGAGACTTGGCGCACAGAAACTCATTCAGCAAATCAGCACGGATTTTGTTTGCGAGTGGGGGTTCTCAGTAGCCTCATTATTTCTCTTCCAGTACCCGTGTAGCAAGTGGTGAGATTACACTTCAACAGACAGAGGAGTTATAGTTTTCCCAATATAAATTGCAGAAGCATAAAAAAGTCTTGCGGCGAAATCCTGTGAGCAGCAGGGGCGGAGATAACTAATTTTATTTAGATATTTTAATATCCTAAAACGTAATTCGATCGGCACACACCAAGACCACAGACGCTACTGGTTTTTAATCTTTCAGAGCTATTAAAACACAAATATAACGCGTGATTTATGACCTCCCATCGTATAGACACACCTGCAAGCATTGATGTCCGACTTGATTGGCCCAGACGAATCGGTTGTAGAACAGACAGCAGTCACTCAAGTCCACGTTGACCAGCGGGCTCTTTGTGCCGACGGAGACTGTATACATGTAGTACAGATTATTTTTCGTTCCGTTTCTTCGCATATACGCTCGTGTTAGCGAAGTGAGTTTTTATTTGCTCCCTATAGAAACAGCTTCTGCAATTGATATTGGATGGACTATAGCTTTCGAAAATTCTGTGAGACCCATCGCCCCGACTCATGTGATTAGCTATTATCAATTCGATTAATTGACATTCTTTTGGGTATGTTTATATTTTATTGTTATTTTTAATAAAATAAATCAATTATTTTTAGTCATTATATTGAGGATATCTCAAGGCTTTCTGAACACATGTCTGTTGATAGTCTTTTTGAATTTACTATGGATATATTTGAACTTTTTCAGATATGAATTACGGAGACGAACAAGAGATACTATGTCAGCTGTGGGAAGAAGTCGAGGTAGATGAACAACAAGATGATAATGAGGATAAACTTGCCAGTGAAGTTGACTTTACTGAAGAAAGAAACACTGATAGCAAATCAGAGCGAGACTGTGATGAAGAAGACGATATCGAAAATGTCGCTCCTCCTAATAAGATTCCAAGAGTGCCGACTTTTATCGAGAAAAATGGAACCACCAGATGAAAGAAACATTGTACCAAATAAATTAGTGAGAACAAAGTCTGAAAATATAATTGTACGTTTACCAGGAGTGAAAACCTATGGTAAAAAAGCGCAATTCTGCTGCAGAATGTTGGTCTCTTCATTTAACAGACGATATGTTACAAATCATAGTTGATAACACGAACCTCTATATCTCAAAAAAGCTGAGAGTCATTCAAAAGAATGGAGAGCAAATCCTACTGATATCTGCGAAATCAAGGCTTTTTTGGGTTGTTATACTTAGCAGGAACCCTGAAAAGTATTCGTCTGAATACTAAGGAGTTATGGGAAAAAACAGAACAGGACTTTTTGCTCAGATGTCTACGTTTTGGCAATATTGATACAAGAGAAGAGAGGAGGCAGTTTGATAAGTTGGCTCCAATACGAACTATATTTGATTGTTTTGTTGAAAACTGTAAGAAGGCATATACTATTGGAGCAAAAACTACAATTGATGAAGAGCTCCAAGTTTTTCGGGGAAGATGCTCCTTCAAGCAATACATTCCTGGCAAACCAAAAAGATATGGAATTAAAATTTTTGGGTTAGTTGATTCTGCAAAATCTTGAAGTTTATGTTGGAAAACAGCCCGATGGTCCGTATTAATGTGATAACAGTCCATGCAGTATAGTTCTCAGGCTAATAGAACCTATATCAGGAACCAACCGAAATCTTATATGTGATAATTGGTTAACAAGTTTTGATTTAGTGAATAAATTATTCAAAGAGCACAAAACCACATATGTAGGAACTGTAGGAAAAGATAAAAAAGAGTTACCTCTCGAATTCATAAACACAAGAACTCGGCCACAGTATTCTCCACTATATGGGTTCCATGAAAATATCACAATCGTATCATACATTCCCAAAAAGTACAAAAATGTCATCCAGGTATCTAGTTTGCATCATGATGATGTAATCGATACATCTAAAGCTGAAAAATGTAAGCCAGAGATAATTACATTTTATAACCTTACGAAGCGAGGAGTTGACTCTCTAGATAAGTTAAGGTAGTTCCGCCACGAGACAGTTGAATTAGGAAATTATTTTCGACTTTTCGATTTAAAACGCGAAAAAATTTTTTTTTGTAGGGGGGCACTCAAAGACAGGCAAAAACCAACCTTGGGAAAATCCAGAGGCTTGCCTGTCTCTGTATCACGGGTGCAATGAATAGCACTCCAACAGCTGCAATGGAAATCATCCTAAACCTCGAACCCCTTGACTTACATGTCATTGGAGAGGCCAGGATGAGTGCATACAGACTGAAACAAACAAAAAACTGGAGAATCCGAACAACTGGACATACCAGAATCACTCATGTAATCAACATCGAAGAACTCGAAATGATTTCAGACTACATGCAACCCCTATACTCATTCGAAAAACCATTCGAAACACGAATTGATGGATCTGGATGGGCCCCGAGTATAGAATCACAATCAACTGCGGACATAGTCTGGTATACAGACGGTTCAAAGACAGTTGAAGGAACGGGAGCAGGAATACATGGGGTAAGGGATTAAATAATACCACTTGGCAAATGCTCCACGATATTCCAAGCTGAAAAACATGCTATTATGGTATGCATTCAGAAGAATCTAGAAAGTGGTTATAGGAAAAACGCATCTACATTCTATCTGACTGTCAAAGTGCTATCAAAGCCCAAACTGGTCTGGGACTGCCTCCAGAACCTCATCGAGCTGGCAAAACACAACAAGGTCACCTTGATGTGGGTGCCAGGTCATAGAGGCATTGAAGGCAACGTCAAAGCGGACCAGCTAGCTAGACAAGCATCTGAAACGCCATTCACAGGGCCAGAACCTGTACATGGGATTAGCAAAAACCGATGCAGCACCCTGATCGACGAGTGGATAAAAAGAAGACACCAACAATATTGGGATCAAACTGTCGGGCAAATACACAGCAAAGTCATGGTAGGGCATCCAAACCGGACCCTGACGGCTGACCTTCTAAACCTGAACAGAACGAAGGCTCGTATAATAATAGGTCTGTTGACTGGACACTGCGGCCTAAGAAAACACCTAAACACCATGGGAGTACGCAGGGAAACCGTGGAGTATAGGCTATGTGATGAAGAGGAGGAAACAGCCTCTCATATTATCTTCGACTGTGACGCCCTAAGTAGTAGGCGACACAGAACCTTTGGAGAGATCAGCCCGGAAACAGGCATGAATCCGAAGAACCTTATCAACAGGCTTCTAAACTTAATTGAAGGCACAAACCTGTTCGAATGAGGAACCACTGACGACAGAGTGATACAATAGACCCCAGCTGGTCGCAGTGTCAAGGGAAGCTAAGTGCCAACCCTGTCTCTGGCTCGTCAGCTTTCAACCAACCAACCAGGGGGGGCACTTGCCCCCCCAATGGACTCTAGGAAATTTTATAGAAAGTCGGCGACTCAAAAAATTGATGTCCCCGAAAAGCGCAGCAAAAAAAAATTCCAGAGGTAGCTGGTACTCTGGAGGTACCTCTGGAAATCCCACCCGGAACACGAAAAATATGTTTTTTCTCACTCACCTCCAAGCTTGGTGTACCACATGTTCAGACGCTGCAAAAAACTAATAAAAATCAAAATTTGTAAGTATTACTAGTGACCTGTTACCCAAAAGAGATATTTCTTCTTTTTGTTTATTTTTCTCATATTTTTTTTGTAATATACATTCCAATTTCAGTTTTCATGTTATGTAATTCATTTGAATTTATTTTTTTATTATGAGTTCAATTTCATTTTTTAATATGATTAAAGCCTATTTATATGATATTGAATCATTATTCCGTGTTTGAAAGTCTCACAAGTATTTTTTTTCATCATGGGTCTGTCAGAACTGGTGTGAAGATTCATGGCGCCCTGTCTGTAGGGTTAAGATAGGGTCTAACACAGATCTTGTTAAATTTTTAGCCAAAATAGTCTGTTTCGTTTTTTTCTTGGAAGGCGATGGAACCTAGCCTTAGGGGACCTTTTTCTGAAATAACTTACGCAGTTTCGTTATGATGAATACGTCTTCTCTAGACAGGTTATGTTTGGGTAGAAGAATTTTCAAAGCTTTACCAATGTCCCCTTCGTTGTCATTCATTGCAGAAGTATCTGAAAATGAAGTTAGGTTCATAACTGTTTTTACTTTTGAGCGATTATCAGGGCCGGATTAAAAGGTGTGGAGGCCCTGGGGCAACAAAGGAGTGGAGGCCCCTAATTATTTTTCAAACAAGTTTTTTTTTTAATTTATTGCGGAACAAATCAAATTATTTCGACACGATCATATGTAGGTATAATAAAATACAAGAAATAAATTAAATTACAGTGTGAAGATACTGGTGATCCCATTTTCTTAACCTTTGAAAAAAAAAGTTGTAATTACCAGACTGCGTAATTACCAGACACTTATTTGACAACAACTTCAATGCCAGAAACTACCAGAATATATTCGCCTTTGAGCATCCTTGAGGCTCGAAGTCAAGTAAATGTAAAATGTGAATATCCGCCGTTTAAAACGTGCAGTGCAAAAATTAACTGAAATTTGTGAAGTTTAATAATCATTATGTGTATAAAACAGTCCCTTTCTTCTCTACGCCAGTAACCAGGCTGGATAACAACCGATTTGTCGGAAGTCAAATTCATTTCCTAAGCATTCTTGTGAAAAATGCAAAATAATGGTAATAACTTCAACGAGCATCGATTATCAAATAATCGACTTGAAATTTTCAAGTACAAATATCTAGAAAACGGCTGCTTATAGCGACTTGTAACAAGGGTAGCTTTTTTACGTAGATATGATGGAAACGAAGCGTTTCCGGATATATATATTTATATATATATATATATTTATATATATATATATATATATATTTATTTGGACAGTTCATATTAGAAAATTGTGAGCAATCACCTTCTGAAGTTTGTCAAAGTACTTTTGAATCACCCTGTATAGGAAGTAAAAGCTATTAATATATTGAGAGAGAGAGAGAGACCACCAGAATATGCACTAAAACACTATCTGCGCACAGCACACTTTTGAAGCAGGTACACTGTATGCGCATATAACTTGTGCTCTTAGAAAAATATACAGAGATTGGTTAGATCTCTGAATGGCGCGACCTAATTAGAAAGCTCTGATGATTGATTTTTGAATCAGCAGTCGAAAAAAAACTTAATGAGCTCAAACACGTTTCTTGAATGTCATTGATGTCCATGTAGTTAGTTCAATAACAGAATCAGTTGCACAAAAAACGAGAAGAAATAAGTTGAGTGGAATGAACAGGGGAAGGAAATCCGATCGTGCTACACATGTGCCAACCAAAAGGGAGAAAACGTGGGAGATCGGGCCGATCTACTTGGGAGGTCCGGGCCACAACGATTTCGATTTAGAGCCCCCCAATATCGGGTCCGATAAATTGGTACGTCTGTAGGCCCCTTATGATTAGTTTTACCGAACAGTCTGTATCCCGCTTCCAAAGCAGAGTCTAGTACATCCACGGTAATTTTTCCTTGAATAGCTCTTGTGCCAACTAAAAGAAGAATCACAATAGATTATGCATGATTTGTAAGTCGATTTGCTCACATCCAACCAAAGGAATTTTGTCGCCAGTGTTCAGAGTGAATGATAGGTCTTCTGTCGACATTTCTTCGGAAGAACGGGAATCTTAATTTGCTAAGCGTGAATGGAGTTTTGATTCGACCTTATCACTGGAACTTGTGGGGTTTACGAAATGTACTAAATCTTTCTTCTAATATCATATATCATACACGTTGACACTTCTGGTTTTTGACGTTCTGAGTCGTTTCCAAGGTTAGTTTAATCGTCCGCTGTACTAGTCATCGTCATCGGGGAAACATAAATTTCAATTGGGGCAGTTAGATGAATAGATATACAGGGTGATATACGTAGGCAATAGGTTTTTCATGTTGCAGTTGGGCTAGAAATAAGATGTATGAAAACCCTGGTGCTTGTACCTGTAGAAGTTTGGGATCGACTTGGCGATACTTGGCCTACTTGATAATAGAGATGACTAGCGTGTCAGATGGCGCCAATTTCGTTTTAGTTTCAATTCAGTAACAGGGTATATTTATTTCCTCAGCTTTCTTTTTGAGACGAACTGTTCGCGGGTTCTAATTATAGCTTTGCTATTGGTTGAAAAGAAACCTGTCAAACTTCACCAATGGCAAAGCTAGAATTAGAAGCCCACGAACATTGCACAAAGAAAGCACTGTCGTGTTGTTTTTCGTAGTTTGTACCATTTGAATTTGAGATGGACTGCATTTTGACAGACGGAGTATTGGAAATAAAATTGTCCTTAAATCGCAGAAAATATAAAATTCAATACATACAATATGATGAACTATGAAAATATGATTATTAGTCAATTCGTCAAGATTTGCACTTGCTTTTGGTACTGAATACAGGCGAATATTCGAATCTGCGGCTTTATACTGTCCACACAAAATACAAATGTGACCCATTCTACAAAAAGTATCCTTACACACTACACTACCTGAAAATAAACAATTCCTCACGCAATAATGAACTGATGAACGAGTGATTTTTTAAAGAACAAACTCAGGAATAAGCTAAGCAAGATTACAAATCAAAGAGATGGAAAACGCATAGATACCGAAAAAACACTGAACATTATTTCATATAAGATGCTGCAGAAATTAAGTTGTGACATTAAGCGAGAATATAAACAAACATTTTTGGACGGCGCCATCTACCACAGACTACCGCAAATAGAAGCTCTGTTGAAGTAACAGGTGGTGTTCCTTCGAAAATCTAAACAATATCGAATCAGTTCATTCACCAGGGTTTTTAGACATCTTAGAAACTCGAAATTTGGTATACTGTCATGAACGATCTTGTTCGTTTCACCTAATACAGGGTGTTTCCTAATAACATGCTAATATTTGAGGAGGTTATTCTTTATATGAATATATGTCTTAAAGGTCTTAACTTTTGAACTACAGTTTTAAATTTATTTTTTATGATAACTTTGGTCTGACGGTAAATATGAAGTTAACGCACACATGCACTCTGAATATGGGGAAAAAACTTTTCGTACGTGTTTTTGCCTCCTGAACACGAATCCGGAAAAATGCGGCGATCTTAAGCACCGTTTTTTCGCACAAAAATCACTCAAAATGCCTCTTTCTTTTTACCAGCATAAACAATCTACCCTAAATCACTTATTTTCGGCTCAACTTTGCACAAAATACCGTCGTTTTTATCGAAAAAATCCTCCTTCTTAAACAGTTACAAATAAACAAACTTCACACATTTGACAGATGAAATTTAGTAACTTTGCCTTATTTTTCATGTTGGTAATAAATGAATCACCGCCAACTTTTCGAATTCAAATATGAGCAATATTTTCTCCTTCTTTTTCCAAAAATATATTGGATTAACCTTAAAAAATCATTTGAAAAAATTATATTTTAATAATGAAGAATTTATTTAATTTCAATTTCAAATATCTCACTTGGTTTAAAATTTGCTTCGAATCCTTTTTTTATACTATTTTTTTAATCCAGGGCCGGATTAAAAGGTGTGGAGGCCCTGGGGCAACAAAAGAGTGGAGGTTATTTAATTATTTTTCAAAAAAAATTTTTTTATTTATTGCGGAACAAATCAAATTATTTCGACACGAGCATATGTAGGTATAATAAAATAAAAGAAATAAATTAAATTACAGCGTTAACGAATGGATTCTTGCGAGCTTTTTTCGACGAAAAATCATTGATGATTTCGGTCAAATCCAGCAGTCTAATCAACAAGTTCAAAAACGTGTTAAATAGATATAAAGCTCCTAAAAATATGAACGATAGCTCATTCGATTCGGAATGACGTCTAGAAAAATGTTTTTCAAAGGTTTACTAGCACGTAAAAAATTGCGATTGTTATTAACAAAATAAGATTAAAAAAGAAGGTAATTCGTTTTTCGTTAATAATTTCTAAAATAATGATATTCAAGGAATTATGAAAAAAGATTCTGAAAGAAGAGGAAATTTCTAATAAAAAAGTCCTACCTTCCGGATATCTATCCCTATTATTTATATTTTTTTTAACGCTGAAAATAGGGCTCCACGAGGTCGTTACGGCATATGCGCACCGTCTAAAAAGCCGTTATATCATAAAATAATTTTTTAATTTTTTAATATTTTTTAATTATAATTGAAAAAACCTTGGAAAAAAAAATTTATGTCGATTTTTCAAAAAGTTACATTATTGTTAATTAACAAATTTTTTTCCAATCTCTGTTTTTATAAATTACGACATAAAAGTTTAAATAATTGGAAAATTGGAGCTCTTTTCATTTAGGTACTTAATAAAGCAATGCAATTTTTTTTTATTAAAGTTTATTATTTTGTTAATTATAATTTTTTTAAATTAACAGAAAATGAAATTTCTAAAAAATGTTATCAAAAAATATTTTTTTTGTAATATCCTATTATTGCTGTTTTTGCATCTAATATAGGTATTAATTAACATTGGAAAAATTTGTTTACGTCATTTGTTAAGAAATTGTTTATAAACAAACAGACTATTTTGGGATTTTTAAAAAAAATTTTTTACCATCTTATTGCATTGGTAAAATTAAGATTTAAATTTTTTTTTTCTTAAATACATTTTTTTATTGTTTTTTTTTATATTTCAATTGTTTAAATGATTAGTTAAGAAATTATTTTATTCTTCAAAATCATCATTGACCTTTTTCAATGAATTAACAGAGAAATAATGTTTTTTTATGAATAATTTCATTGTTTATTAACTTAACAATTTGTTATAAACAAATAATATTAACCGTTATATTTTTTTCGAAAACTTAAAAGAATAACAAAAACAACTATGTATAACAAAGTATAGAAATTTTTTTTTTGTATTTTTCACAGCATTGTTACATATTATATGATAATGAAATTACAGCCGTTCCATAATTTGTCAAGTTATAAATTGTTATAACTTTTGAACTATAAGAGATATGGTAAAGGACATTCAAGTAATTTTTATAAAAGATTTATTTATCTTTAAAATGAATTCAAAATCGATTCTGTAACCATTGTTTATCAGTTGTTATAAGCATTTGTTTATAAAAAAAATTATATTTTTTTTATATTTTTTGAAATTTCATAGCTTATAACTTGTTAAATAATACAGCTACGGACTCAAGAACTTTTTTGTTCTATGATAAAATATCCTTCTAATTACGTATAAATTATAGCAATATAGATTTTTGTTTAAATAATATACTAGTTTAAATTTATACTTACCTAATTTACATTCTGCTAGTGATCATTTTCATTCATTTATCACTAGAATTATTAATATTCTGCTAAAGTTTAATTATTTATTTACTAAATTAAAATTTACTAAAATAATAATTGAATTTATTTTCTAATTTTTATATTTGTTTCAAGTATATTTTCTAAATTATTTTATTTTCATTGAAATTATACTTCATGCTTAATAATTTAGAAAATATACTTGAAAAAAATATAAAAATTAGAAAATAAATTCAATTATTATTTTATAAATATTATTTTAGTAAATAAATAATTAAACTTTAGCAGAATATTAAAATTTACAAAAATAAAAATTGCTATAATTTAAACGTGATTAGAAAGATATTTTACATAGAACAAAAAAGTTCCTGAGTCCGTAGCTGTATCTATATTATTTAACAAGTTATAAGCTATGAAATTTCAAAAAATATAAAAAAAATCTATTTTTTTTAAAAAACAAATGCTTATAACAACTGATAAACAATGGTTACAGAATCGATTTTGAATTCATTTTAAAGATAAATGAATCTCTTATAAAAATGACCTGAATGTCCTTTACCGTATCTCTCATAGTTCAAAAGTTATAACAATTTATAACTTGACAAATTATGGAACGGCTGTAATTTCATTATCATATAATATGTAACAATGTTGTAAAAAATACAAAAAATATTTTTTCTATACTTTGTTATAAATTATTATTTTATTTATAAAAAAAATTATAAAATTTTTAAATATTAAAAAATAAAAAAAATTTTTTTGAAAAAGGTCAATGATGATTTTTAAGAATAAAATAATTTCTTAACTAATTATTCAAACAATTGAAATATTAAAAAAAACGATTAAAACGATAAAAAAAATTAATTAGGTTTTTTTTTTAATCATAATTTGACCTATGCAATAAGATGGTAATTTTTTTTTTTTTTAATCCCAAAATAGTCTGTTTATTAACAATTTTTTAACAAATGACGTAAAAATTTTTTTTCAATTTAATTAATATCTATATTAGATGCAAAAACAGCAATAAGATATTACTAAAAAAAATTTGTTTGATAACATTTTTTAAATTTTTTTTTTAATTTAAAAAAAAAAATAATAAACTTTAATATTTTTTTTTGCATTGCTTTATTAAGTACCTAAATGAATAGAGCTCCACGAAACGAAAATTTTATAGACCAATTATTTAAACTTTTATGTCGTAATTTATAAAAAAAAAATTGGAAAAAAATTTGTTAATTAACAATGGTGTAACTTTTTATAAAATCGACATGAATTTTTTTTTTACCGAGGTTTTTCGTTCAAGTGTCTAGATTACACCATAATTTATTCAAATTTTTAAATTGTCATTTTATACTATAAAAAAAATATTTTAGGTGATATAACGGCTTTTTAGACGGTGCGCCTATGCCGTAACGACCTCGCGGAGCCCTATTTTCAGCGTTAAATTTTTTTATAAATAATAGAGATAGAGTTCCGGGAGGTATTATTAACGAAAAACGAAATACCTTCTTTTTTAATCTTATTTTGTTAATAACAATCGCAATTTTTTACGTGCTAATATATACTTAAAAAACATTTTTCTAGACGTCATTCCGAATCGAATGAGCTATCGCTCATATTTTTAGGAGCTTTATATCTATTTAACACGTTTTTGAACTTGTTGATTAGACTAACTGTCTGGTATTCCTTTTCGTACAACCTTCTATGAATGTTTGAAAATTTCCGTCCATTCAGATTATTTCTATTTGGAAAGCGGTCTGCATAGTCCAGTCATATTAGGGGTTTCACTTCGGAATTGGAGATAGTCAGCTATAAACTTGCATAAACCTTTATTTTGACACCCTAAAACTTGTCTCATAACCTACCTATCATACGGTGGCCGCGACTACAGATATCTAAGGTCAAAGGTAAAAAAAAAAAGATTTTTTGCACATTTTTTGCAAATATCCCGTTTCCTATGGGTTCTAGGATATTTGTATTTATTATAAATATTGTAGAGGATTGAATTCTCTACAACTTTTTATACCTTGAACCGTTTTAGATAGAGGGCGGAGAGCGCGCAATGTTTAACTATTTAGAGTATCATTCGAGGTCAACCGGTAGTCCCGATTAAAAACACGCCGTATAAAGTCTACAAATTATTGATAAATATATAATTCTAAATAATTTGCATTTTTTATTAACTATTACGTTATAATCAATAATTTTTTTCATTAATTGAGTATCTATTCATTTAATAACACTTACTCTACTCGCGTAATTAAAAAGTTATTAAGGGAAATACTTGAATTATTTTTCAATTCTCATCTAATTTAAACTAAATTATTTCCTAACTAAAAAAAAAGAATTAAATTTTTAATTAATGTTTTTATAAAAAAAATACCATTCCATACATTTATGAACGTTGAAATTAAAAAATTGAATAAAAATAAGTACTACAAGTTCTAATTTCAATTTTCTTCTTCATCATCGTCTTCCGGTCGCTGTAAAATTTCAAATTTCTCTTCGTTCTCGTCTTCAACGACATTTGTCTCCAGTTCTTCCAGGATTTCGGGGTCAAAGGTACCGTATTCAATGACATCACTCTGATATGGTCAAGCATTAAGACAAGCTTGCCCATTACACAAGCACAACAAGAAAATAGTGTAAAAATCAGGGTATATAACTGTCACAAGATAAAACTAAGGTATTGAAGGATTTTGAAGTAAAAGAATATGATAATAAAATGATATAAATAAGTGTTTGACAATCGTATATGAGAAAGAGTTGAGTCTTGCATTTAGTTTTCGATTTTCTCGTCTATTTCTGCACGGGAAGTATGCTGAACGAAAAGTTTAAGTTTGTTTTAAAATTTTCTAGGATTTGGCTCGCATTTTAGTGTTTCAGGTAGACAGCTGAAAAGTTTAGGGCCCAAGTAACAATAGTTCCTTTGACCGACTGACTTGTGCATGACTGGTATTACGATACTTTTTTTGTGGCGGGTGCTATAGTTATGACTGTAGGTGATCAATTCGTTTTTGTGTTTATCTGCGGTTATGTTTATGAAGAATAGTTGCCTTGGGTCAAATATTTCAGTTTCCGAGTAGAGGAGGTTGCTAGGATAGTTGCATCCTTTTTGCAGAATACATCTTAAGAAACGTCTTTGAATGACTTCAAGTGAATGTAGATGTGTTTTAGAGACTCCTCCCCAACCAATTATGCCATAGTTCAAGTGAGATTCTACCAAACTTTTGTACAAAATTTGTTGATGGTCGAGTATGCTAATTATTTTTCTAAATTTGTACAGAATGCAAAGTAGTTTTTTTACAAGATGTAGTACTTGTTGGTCCCATCTTAGATGGTTATCTAGAATTATGCCTAGGTATTTGATATTTTTGACAGGTTTGATGACGGCCGTGTCGGATATTGCTATGTCATATTGTGGCAATGATATATTATAGCTACTGAATGGTACGTAGTGCGTTTTGTCAAAATTTATTGATAGTAATCTATAGTCAAACCCCTGAGTCCTCAAAATTCAGAAAAGGGCTATCAGATATATGGGTAAAATTGGTCCACGCGATTCATGCAGACAACTTTTCATTGATGTGAAGATACTGACTGTTGTAGCTCTTTTTATCTTAGAAACTGTGTGTCTTATAAGAAAACATATACTGAAATTCGAAGTCGTTTCTTCTCACAATTCCACAAGACTTAGCTCTAGGAATAATTTGAAACTACCCCTACCTTCATCCTCCCAAATCAAGGATTCGATTATTTATAGTGGAGTTAAGATGTATAATCATTTGCCAGTCGAAATCAGAGACTCTAATGTAGATATTGTGACCTTTAGGAAAAACATAAACAATTTACTGTGTAGTAGACCGTATAGACTAGGAGGAATCGGCGCATGAGTACCGAAAACTATTCCACCTCAATTTTTTTATGCGATCCTCTTCAAATTGCCCTACTGATGATACAAATGCATGTTGCCATGGGGCAACCCCGTGCCATATTGTTTAAACCGAAATTGTTTAAACAATTGCAAGGAATTGTTATTTTTCAACCGGACCGGTCCTATGACTTTTCACGATAAAGTTAATATTTTTAGAGATATGAATTTTTAAAGGTTCAAAAAATCTCATATTTGGGTACTTTTGACCCATGAAAAATATATTAAAAAAAAAATCGAAATAATATTTTTTTTAAATTCTTTATACAATAGTTAATAACATTCTTAATAGAGATTTAAAAAAATTTCATTGATTATACCTGTTTTTTAATTATCAATTTCGCGCGCTCACAAGTATGCATCGCTTACCTTTAAGTATCGCCGTCTCTCTCTGACTCATGCGCTGCATCGGCCTCTCTGTTTCCTGAATCAATATTTATCATTTATCTTAAAAACTATTAACTTTTTTAAGATTGTTAAAGAGAGCAATGTTATTAACAATTAAATTGTCTACAATTTGTTTTTGACAAATTTTTTTCTGGAATCAATTTTACAAACGTTATTTAAACATGAATCGGAACATGTAATTAAAATTACTTTTTTATCAGTTTATATTATTTTATTGTCATTAAAACAGAAAGTAATTACATTGAATAACTTCTTCAAACGGTTGAAAAATAACAATTCCTTGCAATTGTTTAAACAATTTCGGTTTAAACAATATGGCACGGGGTTGCACCATGGCAACATGCATTTGTATCATCAGTAGGGCAATTTGAAGAGGATCGCATAAAAAAATTGAGGTGGAATAGTTTTCGGTACTCATGCGCCGATTCCTCCTAGTCTAGTACTATGTCTTACAAGAATATTTCGACGAAAATCTGATGATAGTTTGACCATATTTTGAAAATGTATACTTATGTAATCTGTATATCTATTTGTTTTTAATTCTATTGTATTTACCTATTAACTTTTATATACTTGCGGCATCATTTTTTATTTTTAAACCTGTCATTGTATGACCGGAAACACTGTGTTTCGTACAATATGCTGTTTTATACCTGTATTTAAAGCTTTGTCAACAAGATTAACATCTTTGGACAATAAAGTATATTTATTATTATTATTATTAATGTTGGTCCTAATAGACCACCCTCGTATGGATGTTAGTCCGGCTGAGAAATCGAACGAAATGTTCGCCAGCCCACAGACTAACGAAACTCCTGAAAATGCATTCATCATCAAATATGCCCGTATATAGGGTACGGGGTGGGTACATGGTATGTTACCCTGACAACGCAACTTTTGTTTATGTTCGCGCGTCCTAAATTCACAATTTATACACGCATCAACCTACATCTGGGCTTACAAAGTAGTTCAGATGGTCAAACGTGTTTGTGGTGAAGGATATACGATCCCACTCCAGAGATGCACGCTCAGCACAGTCTTTCATCCCAGACAACCACTTGAAATAACGGCATGCATTGTAGGTACTGGTTTTGTTGATGGAATGCAAGTGTGTTTTTATTTCGTTGGATTTCAAGTATACTGCTGGTTTTTTGGCATCATCTGTATCGTGGGTGAGTTGGCTAGCCATCTAGGTATATTTTTTTAGCGATCGCATCTTATGCAATACATCAAATACAATACCGTATCATTCATAAAAATCGTTATTACTGTTCGGCTTTTTTACTATATCGATATTTAATATACCGGGTGACCCGGAACCAATTTACCCCCCTGTATCTTCGCTGTTATTGGAACGTAGTTCCTTATCGCGCGTTGCGAACGGGGGCTAGACGGAATAAATTAAGACCAAAAGTTGTAACGAGACTTTCGGCGTGCGCGTGTTTCTCTGTCTGTCTCTCTCTCTCTCTCTCATAGAAAGCAAGCCAGTTATTTTCGTTTCGTCTTTCTATTTCACATTGAACAGTGTGGTGTCGCGACGATTATTTTTGTTGAATGTAAATTTTATCATACATAAAAAAAGTTAAAATTTTTAATTCATTTGAGTTTTATAAAAGTCATACGCGTTATAATCTCTCCATTATTGTGTGTTTAGCAAGTGTACGCGTCATAACTTTAATAAATTTAAAAGCAAATTATATTTTAATATTACAATATCAATGCGTATGTATTTAGCAAGCCGTGCGTGTTCTAACCTATACGCTGTTGTGTTTACGAAGTCGAGAGAGTATATATATATATATATATATATACACTCTGTTGTGTTTACAAAGTCCCGCGCATCTATGACGTGTACGAAAGAATAGACAGACAGAGTGCATATATATATATATATATATATATATATATCATATATAAAATATTATTATAACTTAAAAAAAAAAAAATTACAATTCCTTCACTAATTAATCGAAAGGAACTTCGTTCCATCCAGGTGTCCCTTGACACCTCTCAAGTTTTTTTATATGGATGTTTCAAATTCGGTAATTCGATTTGATGTTATATGAATGTACAATTTAGCAAGTATCAAATCAAATATGACACTTCCGGTTTGACCGGAAGCGCATCCAATTTTTATATTTCAAATGGAAAGCATATAATTTTTTTTGAAAATTACGATTCGGTATAGAATTACCTTTTCAATGATATATCACCATGATACTTCCATTTCACAATCCGCTGATATAATTGAGATTTTATAAAAACTTACTTTTTGTGTCCCCCTCGTAACGGAACATTTTCATGAAAGTATGCTAGAAGATTGAACAATATCATGTAAGTAACAATAATTCATGGCCAAACTTTTTACACAATAAGTTTTATGCAGACTAACTATTTTTATAATTTTAGTTTTTCTTCATTTTTCAACATCAATACACAATTTCTTTTAAATACTAACATGGGAATTTTTTAAAAGTTGGTTAGAAACTCCAATACATATTGAAATACAAAACATGAAAAAACATCCATATTTTTGTTTTATATTTATTTTTTATGAAGATAATTTCCATGCTATACCTGCATTTGTATTGAACCTTTCAACTTCATGTTAGTTAGCTATGGAATTCAATTTGTTGAATTGTTCTGTCGTTGTGTTGACGCCAAATTGTTGACATTTCGAATGTTCTGAATTAGGAATTTAGGTTTATGGTCCGATTCGATTCAAAATTGGTATGTGGGGGTTTTCAGAGTCGAAGATTATGAATTTTTTTTCAAAATCCATGAAATCAAAATGGCGGCTCGAAGATGGCCGATGATCTCTGTGTTTTCGGTCCGATTCTATTCAAAATTGGTATGTGGGGGTTTTCCGGATCGGAGATTACGAATTTCTTATCAAAATTCACAAATTCAAGATGGCGGACGAGTTTTGTAATTGTGGCCCGATTCGATTCAAAATTGGTAGATATGTCGGGGTTTTTGGGGTCGGAGATTATGAATGTAGTCGAAAATTATTTTTTTAGTTAAAATTCATAAATTGAATATGGCAACTCCAAGATGGCAGATGAATTAATCTTCAGATGGTATCTTCATTGAAGGACTAGATAGCTCAGAACTTACATAATAACTATGCTTCAACAAAAATGCATAGATTAAGACGTTCTTGAGTACTGAAAATTTAACCTTTTTAAACACAAGCTTTTATTCAGATGCACTAAAAAGTAAAAAATATATGCTTTGAATGGGTTACGTAGGTTATTCTGTGAGTTATCATCTAGTTTCATTATCAATAGGTCCGAGTTTATTGTTTCAAAAGCATGTTTGAAATCTAAGAAGACAATTCCAATGGTTTTTTTGTTATTTATATCAACTTTCCATTAATTGCGATATCAGAAATTGCAAGGTTTTTACATGAATATTACTTTCTGAATCCTGATTGTTGCTCAATGAATATGTTATGTCTTTGTATGAATTCAGTTAGTTGATCTTTAACAGTTATTTCTAGGATTTTTTCGTAATTTAGTATGGTATTTATGGGGCGATGTTCTGAACACAATCTTGTATTTTTCACTTTTTGAATTGGTATAATAGTTGATTTTTTCCAAGATTCAGGAAATATTCCTTCACTCAAGGATAAGTTTATGACATCTAAATATCTGTTTCCAATAATACTGAATCATTGCTTGATGTTGGTCAAGTTTGAGCCATCATTATCAGTAGTAAGTGACAATAATCATTTTCAAACCCTTCTTATCAATGCTCCTGAAACTCGATAATGTATGTGGTTTCAAAGGAATATAGCTTAATAATGTAATAAAAATCATTGTTGAATTTATGCTATAAATTATATCTTTGATACTACTTATAAGAAATGAGTTGAAAGAATTTGCTATATCTTCATCATGTGTCTCAAGTATACCATTGAAGTTTATTTCGGATATGCACTAATTTTTCTTTCCAGTGGTCAACTCTTTCAGTGTTCTTCACATGGGCTTACAGTCATTTTTGTTTTGATCAATTTGTTCTTCGTGATATTTCCTTCGTTTCGCTTCTTTATAATTTCGTTATAATATTCAAAGGAGTTCCCATCCGAGTGGAAAAGCAACTATTGGTGTATACCGGGTGACCCAGAACCAATTTACCCCCCTTTATCTTCGTTGTTATTTTATATGGATGTTTCAAATTCGGTACTTCGATTTGATGTTATATGAATGTACAATTTAGCAAGTATCAAACCAAATATGACACTTCCGGTTTGACAGGAAGTGCATCCAATTTTATATTTCAAATGGAAAGTATATATGTATTTTTTTTGAAAATTACGATTCGGTATAGAATTACCTTTTCAATGATATATCACAATCATACTTCCAATTCACAATCCGCTGATATTATTGAGATTTTATAAAAACTTACATTTTGTATTCCCCTCGTAACGGAACATTTTCATGAAAGTATGCTATGGAAGATTGAACAATATCATGTAAGCAACAATAATTCATGGCAAAACTTTTTACACAATAAGTTTTTTTTTTTTTTTTTAATTTTAATTTTTCTTCATTTTTCAACATCAATACACGAATTTCTTTTAAATACTAACATAGGAATTTTTTAAAAGTTGGTGAAATGAACAACTACTACCAATTTACCCAAACTGAAAAAGTTGATATGCTGTTGATTTATGGAGAAGCAAGGAAAAATTCCCGTTTAGCCTTGCGTTTCTACCAGGAGAGATATCCTAACCGTCATCAATACTAGTAGTAGAAACTATTTTGCAATATTGGAGTCACAGTTCAGGAAAGAACGGAATAATCATGATGGGGAACATGTTATTGTAAGCGAAGATACGGAGATCACTGTTCTAGCAGCGGTTGAAATTGATCCAAATACATCATTAAGGCAGATCGAATATGAGGTCGGGGTACCTAGAGAAACAGCAAGAAAATTTTTGAAAAAACACCGGCATCGTTCATTCAAATTTATGAATATTTGTATGAAAATGATGCGCAGAGGAGAGAGAGAGAGAGAGAGAGAGAAATATACTTTATTGTCCATGAAAAATCCTTCTTATTGACAAAGCTTCTTAAAATCTAAATTGTATAACACTTTAAAAAATATAACACTTTAAAAAATACAGACACAAGTGACAGAAAGCCTAAGAAAAAAGAAAAATATACACAGAGACATAATTTAAAAGTAGGATCACATGTCGTTACGATAAAATATAAAAATAAAATTTCAGTTTAGATAATACATATATGGGAGGGTATATTATAAAGGTATATTAAAATAATAAAGGTATATTAAAATAATAATCACAACAGAGCTTCATTGTAGTATTCCTCGAGATTGTAATGAGCTTTTGTTACAAGGGCTTCTTTAACAAGGTATCTGAACTTTATATAATTTCTTTCCTTTCTAATTTCGTAGGGTATGTGGTTGTATAGCTTTTTACTTTCATAAATCAAAGAATCCTTAGTCAGACTTGATTTTGGAATGGGGAGCGGTACTTTATATTCAGCTGCTTGTCTGGTTGAGTAATTTGCTTGTATCGGTGCTTTTAATGTAATGTATTTTTTGTGAATCAGACAAACAGATTCCAAAATGAAAATACAAGTAACTGTGAGAATTTTTTCTCTCACGAACAATGGTTTACATGACTCACGTACACCCACCTTACATAGAAGTCTAATTGCTCGCTTTTGTAAAACAAAAACTGAGTGAAAGAGTTGTTGACTGCAATATCCCCAGAATGCAACACCATATCTCAAGTGAGACTCTATCAGTGAATGATAAACCATTTTTGTTGTAGATGAGCTTAGTTCATTCGATATAATTCGGAGTGCATAGCATCCTGATGCTAATTTTTTTGTTAATACTGAAATGTGATGGTCAAATTTCAGTTTATTATCAATATACATTCCTAAGAATTTTGTTTGGTTTTTATTTTCCAGGATATCTCCGTTCAATTGTAAATTTTCAATTTTAGAAGCGAAGGTGAGTAAATTTGTTTTTTTGATATTGAAGCACAAGAAGTTTGCGTCACACCATTGTTTCACAACCTCCAGATCCTTTGTAATAGTTTCTTTCATATCTAAAGAGTTTTTCCCATGCCAAAGAAGCGTGGTGTCGTCAGCAAAGATTGTAAACTTCCCTTTAATCAGAGAGAGTAACTAAGTCATTTAAGTATAACAAAAAAGGATTGGGCCCAGGACTGATCCTTGTGGCACACCCCATATGATATCTTTGGTGTGTGACAGTTTTCCATTTGAACTTACTAATTGTTTTCTATCGCTCAAGTAGGACCTAAACCAGTCATTACTCACTCCTTTAAAACCATAGCAGTGCAATTTTTGCAGGAGAAGTTCATGATTTACACAATCAAAGGCCTTGGAGAAGTCGCAGAACACTGCGGCTACGGCTTCCCCATTATTGAGATGAGTGTAAACATGTTCAAGGAAGGCAAAGATGGCATCATTTGTGCCTTTTGCCTTCTGAAAGCCGAATTGTGAGTTGGTTAATATATCATAGCTATGGAGAAAAGTTAATGTCCTTTTTTTTACCAGTTTTTCTATAATTTTAGAGATTGTTGAGAGAATAGAAATTGGTCTAAAGTTACTCGGATCTTCTGAGTTACCACCTTTGAAAAGAGGGATTACGAGAGCTGTTTTTAGGCACTGCGGAAATTTTCCATGGGCAAAAGATTTATTTATGGCCATGACTAGTGCATTTAAAGCGGAATCAGGAAGGTTATTCAACATTTTTACAGAAATTTCGTCTATGCCTGATGAATTTTTGTTTTTTAATTCTTGCAAGGTTTCTTTCAACTCCAATAAATTTGTATCTTCAATATGAAATACATTGTGAAGATTTAAATTTTGTAAGTAATCCATTGGATTTGACGTAGGTACGATGGTTGTTGTTAATTTTTGAGCAATTGAGCAGTAAAAATCATTGAGGGTTTCGGGATTTATACTGTGTTGTTCTGGAAGGGAGTTTGATTTACCTCTCAGACTATTTACTATGGCCCAGTTTTCTTTGATTTTATTATCAGCTTTGTTTATTCTGTTCTTGTAATGAATTTCTTTTGCCTGTTTAATTACGCGTCTGTAAATACCGCGGTACTTGTTGAAGTAAGGTATTAAAAATGTATCGGAAAAATATTTCCGTATTAAGTGCAGTGATCTCAAGTTGTTTGCAGAGATTTTTATGCCTTGAGTGATCCATGGTTTTCTATTTTTTAATTTTATTTTCCGTTTGGGAAAGCATTCCTCAAAACACTGGTTACTAATTCTTGAAAGGCACCTATAGAATCTACAATCGACATAATATCTCCCCATGCTATTTGATCACATTTATGTTTGAAATTATCAAAGTTTTTTGAGCTGTAAATTCTACCAAATTTGAAGTTATTTTTTGAATTTATACAATGAATAGGAAATGTTAGAATGATAGCTTCATGATCCGAGAGACCGGCCGGAGATACTTCGCAAGTCAGATTGTTTTCATCCAGGTTTGTGCAGATATAATCTATGGTGGTGGATGAATGTTGTGAGACTCGAGTTGGTCCACGAACTATCATTTTTAAGTTGTAAGATAATAACAGGGTGTTGAGGGTCTGTGTGAAGGTAGACGTCTTGTCATCGTAGTTTATGTTGAAGTCTCCAGCTATAATAAGCTGAGAATTTACTGGGAGGCTTGACAAAAGAACTTCCAATCTATTTAAGAAAGCTGTAACGTTACACGTAGGTGTTCTGTAAATGCATATCAAATAAATATTATTTTTGTGTCATGGATTATTGAGAATTCAAATTCTTTTTCGACTAAGAGGTATTCATATTTTTTAATATTTTTTAAAGTCAGCTCATTTATTGAGTTTTCATTTACTAGAATCATGGTTCCCCCATGTAGTGATTGAGTCCTACAATACTTGGAAGCTATTACATAATTTGGACAATTTAAGGGTTCACCAGACCTTAGCCAGTGTTCTGTTAGAAAGACAAAGTTTGGAAAGTTATGTTGTTCAAGAAAAATATAAAGTTCATCTACCTTATTACGTACCGATTGAATGTTCAACAATAACAATGAAACTCTTTGTCAGCGATGCAATTATCAATTATAGCAGGATTTTTGGATTGTGTATTATTGTAACTGGGTTATACGAAAAGAAACAGAAAATCCAAATTTCCATTACAATATTCTATACAGTGATGAATCACGCTTTACAAACAATGGCCATTTCAATAGAAATAATTTACGTTATTGGGCACAAGAAAATCCGCATGTGTTCAGAGAAGGAAGACACCAGGAAAGATTCGGATTCAATGTTTGGCTAGGAATTTTTGAAACCAGAATAGTGGGACCAATTATTTTTGATGAGGCTTTAACAGGTGAACGGTACCTACAAATTTTGAATGATGAAATCCAAAATTTTATTGAAGACATTCCCTTAGCGACACGTCGCGTTATGTATTTCCAACAAGATGGAGCACCTCCACATAATTCGAACGTATTCCGAGGACATCTTACTAGAACTTTCAAAGACAATTGGATTGGTACTCATGGTCCAGTTCGTTGGCCATCAAGGTCACCAGACCTCACGCCAATGGATTTTTTTGTTTGGGCTCACTTGAAGAATAAAGTTTATGCTCATAATAGACCTCAAAATCGCGAGGAACTTGAAGACAGGGTGAGGAGAGCCATCAACGAAATTACTCCGGTTCAACTAGTGAATGTTATGCGGGCATGCTCCGAAAAAATACAAAAATGCATAGACGTTATCGGGCGACATTTTGAACAATAAGATTAATTGAGCCTGTCATAGGTGTTGAATTTCTTTTGAATTGAGTTAGAAAACTGTACATGTTCCAAATGTCTACTATTTTGTAGGAAAATTATCGAAATAAATATTTTGTTGCGTCCGATTTCGCAGTTTCAAAAATAATTCCAAACCTATAGAAGAAATTCAATATCATAGCCAATTAGATGAAGTTGAAAGGTTCAATACAAATGTAGGTATAGCATGGAAATTATCTTCATAAAAAATAAATATGGAACAAAATATGGAGGTTTTTTCATGTTTTGTATTTCAATATGTATTGGAGTTTCTAACCAACTTTAAAAATTCCTATTCCTATTTAAAAGACATGAGTGTATGTTGAAAAATGAAGAAAAACGAAAATTGTAAAAATAGTTATTCTACATAAAACTTATTGTGTAAAAAGTTTGGCCATGCATTATTGTTACTTACATGATATTGTTCAATCTTCCATAGCATACTTTCATGAAAATTTTCCGTTACGAGGGGAATACAAAAAGTATTTTTTTATAAAATCTCAATTATATCAGCAGATTGTTGATTGGAAGTATGATTGTGATATATCATTGGAAAGGTAATTCTATACCAAATCGTAATTTTCAAAAAAAATTATATACTTTCCATTTGAAATATAAAAATTGGATGCGCTTCCGGTCAAACCGGAAGTGTCATATTTGGTTTGATACTTGCTAAATTGTACATTCATAACATCAAATCGAAGTACCGAATTCGAAACATCCATGTGAAATAACAACGAAGATACAGGGGGGTAAATTGGTACCGGGTCACCCGGTATACACCAAAAGTTGTTTTTCAACTCGGATGGGAACTCCTTTGAATATTATAAAGAAATTATAAAGAAGCGAAACGAAGGAAATATCACGAAGAACAAATTGATCAAAACAAAAATGACTGTAAGCCCATGTGGAGAACACTGAAAGAGTTGACCACTGGAAAGAAAAATTAGTGCATATCCGAAATAAACTTCAATGGTATACTTAAGACACATAATGAAGATATAGCAAATTCTTTCAATCATTTCTTATAAGTGTACCAAAGATATAATTTATAGCATAAATTCAACAATGATTTTGAGTTATTAAGCTATATTGAAACCACATACATTATCGATTTCAGGAGCATTGATAAGAAGGATTTGAAAATGATTATTGTCACTTACTACTGATAATGATGGCATAAACCTGACCATCATCAAGCAATCATTCAGTATTAGTGGAAACAGATACTTAGATTTCATGAACGTTTCCTTGAGTGAAGGAATATTTCCTGAATCTTGGAAAAAATCAACTATTGTACCAATTCAGAAAGTGAAAAAGATTGTGTTCAGGACATCTCCCTATAAATACCCTACCAAATTACGAAAAAATTCTAGAAATAACTGTTAAAGATCAACTAACTGAATTCATACAAAGACATAACATACTCATTGAGCAACAATCGGGATTCAGAAAGTCATATTCATGTGAAACAGCCTTGCAATTTCTGATATCGCAATTAATGGAAAGTTGATATAAGTAACAAAAAAACCATTGGAATTGTCTTCTTAGATTTCAGTCGTACTTTTGAAACAATAAACTCTAACCTATTGATAATGAAAAATGAAACCAGAAGATCACGCACAGAATAACCTACGTCACACATCCAAAGCAGTTATAGTTTTTCCAATATCAATTGCAGAAGCATAAAAAAGTCTTGCGGCGAAATCCTGTGAGCAGCAGTGGCGGAGATAACTAATTTTATTCAGATATTTTAAGATTTCAAAAATACTTCATAAATAATGAAAAATGAAAAAAAATTAAAGACAAGCTTTTATTTATACAAATACATTGAGAAAAAAAAAATTCCTTCATTGTTTGATGTAGGTTACTAGAATATCCTAAAACGTATTTCGATCGGCACACACCAAGACCACAGACGCTACTGGTTTTTAATCTTTCAGAGCTATTAAAACACAATTATAACGCGTGTTCCAGTATAGACACGCCTATACAAGCATCGATGTCCGACGATTGGCCTAGACGAATCGGTTGTAGAAAAGCGACAGCTGTCACTCAGGTCCACGTTGACTGCGGCTCTTTTGATCTACCATATGCCGACGGAAAATGTTTACGAGTAGTACAGATTATTTTTCGTTCAGTTTCTTCGCATATACGCTCGTGTTAGCGAAGTGAGTTTTTATTCGCTCCCTATAGAAACAGCTTCTGCAATTGATATTGGATGGACTATACTTTTTTACATTTTAGTGCATTTGAATAAAAGCTTGTCTTTAAAAAGGTTTTTTATTATTTTATTTTGTGCTTTTTAGTACTTAAGTACATCTTAATCTATGCATTTTTGTTAAAGCATAGGTATTATGAGGGCTTTTTTTCCTGTAAGTTCTGAGCTATCTAGTCCTTCAATGAGGATACCATCTGAAGATTAACTCATCTGCCATCTTGGAGTTGCCATATTCAATTTATGAATTTTAACTAAAAATCAATAATCTTCGCTAAATTCATAATCTCCGACCCCAAAAACCCAGACATATCTACCAATTTTGAATCGAATCGGGCCATAATTACGAAACTCGTCCGCCAACTCGTCCGAATTTGTGAATCTCCGATCCGGAAAACACCCCACATACAATTTTGAATAGAATCGGACCGTAAACACAGAGATCATCGGCCATCTTCGAGCCGCCATTTTGATTTTATGGATTTTGAAAAAAAAATCATAATAATCGACTCTAAAACCCCCACATACCAATTTTGAATCGAATCGGACCATAAACCTAAATCTCGCCGCCTTCTTGGAGCGCCATTTTGTTTTTTTCTCTAACAAAAATTCCATGACTCGCCATTTGAATTTCATAAATTTTGACAAAAAATTCATAATGTCCGACTCCGAAAACCCCCCCATAAAAATGTTCAATAGAATCGGACCATAATCACAAAACTCCTCCGCCATCTTGGAGCCGCCATTTCGAATATTTGAAATTCACGATCTCCGTCCATGAAAACCCCCACATACCAATTTTGAATCAAATCGTACCATAATCACAAAACTCGTCCGCAATCTTAGAGCCGCCATTTTGTTTTTTCTCTAACAAAAATTTCATAATGCATTGTCACCGGGATTGTGAACACCTGCCAAATTTAAGCTCAATCGGATATCGGCAAGTGCTCCGAAAATGGATTACAAATTTTGAACCGGAAATAATGACATACAAACGAAGCAAGTTAAATAAAAGCTTGTAAAAAAAAGGAAAACAATATGTATTCCGCAGTACAACGTGAAAACTTGGTCTTTTCTATTTTAGCTACTTTATTTTTATAATTTCCTCAAAAACTATTTTTATTTCCGCTGAATACATTGAGTCAATAAAGTAAAAACGATACAAATATATTTTTATTTTAGGAACCAGGATAATAACTAGAAAAAAATTAGTAAAATCAAAAAGGAACTAGGTATCTATTAGACTACTGAGGACTAGAATCCTACACAAATTAGCAAATCAAAATCATTCTTAAGTAACTTAATGTACACCTTCTCGTTTCATACATAACATTGTCCTGGAAGACACTTCTCTATGTTTTTAAAGCTACCGTCACATTAGTCTTGAAATAAAAAATATTTTTTTTTATTGGTGCCCCTTTTTACCCATTTAAAGCACGCCTCAGCGTGTTTAAATCGAACTTTAAAAAACGCGCGTTTTTTAAAGGTAACCATGACACCATCAACAAATCGAGAAACGTGAAGTCTAAATGACAAATTTTTGATTATTGATCTGACAGGAGTACCTTGTAACGTCAAAATATTACTCACAATTCGTTCATTTATATGTGCTCCTCCATCCATTTAAATATAATTCCTGTATAAAATTTTCTTACCGAATCCCCCACGTGCTTGAATTAATTGCGGGAAATTTGTCTCGTACATGAATTTTGAAAGAAAATTATCCCTCGTCGCATCGCGACTCGTGATCATTTTCAAAAAATTCATGTACTCCGGCGATAATTCATGCTCTAGGGAGATTATAGTGAAAATTTCACTCATGTGTTAAAATGTCCATAAGAGGTGTGGAATTATCGCTGAATTAAAGCAGTAATCCACCTACTATGTGGATTATCGCTGTAATTCAGCGTGCTAGGTGACACTTCAACTGTAGTGACGCGATTTAAAAATCGGGAGTGTATGTTTCGCGATTGCCATGGACGTAACAGAGAGGCTTACGACCATAACAACACGTACCTGAAGTAAACAGATACTATAATTAAAAGTGAGTTTTTTATTGGTGCCCCTTTTTACCCATTTAAAGCACGCCTCAGCGTGTTTAAATCGAACTTTTTTTAAAGGTACATGACAACATCAACAAATCGAGAAACGTGAAGTCTAAATGACAAATTTTTTATTATTGATCTGACAGGAGTACCTTGTAACGTCAAAATATTACTCACAATTCGTTCATTTATATGTGCTCCTCCATCCATTTGATGAACTTTTCATATTCTTTTTTATATATATCACTGGATTTTCGCGGTATTAACCGCGATTCTGCCTCACTATTCAAAAAATCGATATTAGAATAATTCATTTTTGAGCTCTGGTGACAACAAATATTGATCTTTGGTAACAAATTGCAAAGGAATGTTTTTCTCATTTCCATGACAACGAAAGATATACTGATGTCACATCACGAATACAACCTTCTTGCATTATTAGTTCTTATTTCCATTATTTGTAGTAATAATACCAGTATATATGATTTCAGAGTGCACCAATAAAAAAAAATAACGTAAAGTATTCGTGGATAACTGGTCTTAAAAACACTTGCTCTATTTCGAGCACTCCGGCTGCGCCGTCGTGCTCGAAAAATCGCGCGTGTTTTAAAGCCCTTTTTATCCACTTATACTTTAATATACTTTTTTTTTCATTTTCGTGATTAAAATGTGACATATTTCAACTCAAATTAGTGAGAGAAGTTGTACTTTTAATCACTAGTGATTAAAAATCTTTTAACCCTACGTTACTCGCGGGGGGTAATTTGAACACCCCATGCGCTTAACATAGTATATTTCATATACAGGGTGTTTCATAATTGAATACTGATCCTGAAGGGCGATAATCCTTGGATGATTTTAAGAAAAAATCTTCATATGAACATAGGTCCGCAACCGCTTTATTTCTGAGATACAGAATGTTGAAATTTACCAAAAAAAACAGTTCTTCCCCAATATCTCTGAAACCGCTTTGGCTTTTTTCAATTTCGGTACATGCAAAGTACGCATAAAATAAATTTTTTCCATGGTGAAGGATTTCTTAATTTTCATCAATGGCGTCCCTGTAAACATGCCCTGTCATATTTTTGATCAAAATAATGATACGCCACTGTCTTTTTTCCAAATAAATATTATTTTTGTAACTGTCCTTTATCTTCCATAAAAATGGTCTCTGCCTTTTTTCGTCCGGCAACGGTTTTTGAGTTAGAAAATAAAATGCATTATTTGCTTGTCCTATGCGAAATCAGCCGTTGAAGAGTAGTAGAATTATCTTGTGGACTAGAAACATCTGGTATGCTAAGAACACATTTCGTTGTTTTCAACATAAACAATTTTGACACTTCGTTAGCTAGATACGTGATATTATTTACGTTATAAAAACTTATTTATTAAAAAAAAACATGGTAAATTTCACAAATACCGAATTAGCAGACATGCATTACTTGTATGGGCTTGCTGACGGGAACGCATATGAAGCCAGGCGACTGTATCCAGGGCCGGATTAAAAGGTGTGGAGGCCCTGGGGCAACAAAGGAGTGGAGGCCCCTAATTATTTTTCAAACAAGTTTTTGTTTTTTTTTATTTATTGCGGAACAAATCAAATTATTTTGACACGAGCATAAGTAGGTATAATAAAATACAAGAAATAAATTAAATTACAGCGTAAACGAATGGATTCTTGCGAGCTTTTTTCGACGAAAAATCATTGATGATTTCGGTCAAATCCAGCATCTGGAGAAAATCATTCTCAATGCTAAGAAGCGACAACTTTGATAGGCGGCTTTGTCTCATCATAATTCTCCTATTTTTTTCATTTTGGAAAATGAGCGCTTTCCAGTGCAATTTGACATCATCACATTCTCAGTTGTAATATCACAAGAGAGTGAAAATAATTCGACAGATTTTCGAAAACTTGTTGCCAGGCAATATATAAGAGAGACCAACTGGCTCGAGTGGCTATTGCCAACAAGTTTGAGAAAGAAATCTAGATAATTATTTTCTACTATATCGAACTCTCGTGTGGTATTCTTTAGATTATTTTTTGATGTTACGATCATAAACAAATTTCCTTGCAAAATTATATAATGTACTAAACCGGTTTTGATTCATTTCACACTTTTCATGCGAATTGATGACAGACGTCAAATTAAAAATATTACTTGTCAGACAATAAAAACAAAATACCTCAAATTATTCCCGCGACAATTTTCTAGGTAGAATATTCCCACTATTGATTGGCCAAAACGTATATGAATTATTTGAATTGAACGTTTCCATTGGTTTCTAGCAATGTCAAAAAATAATCACTGTAATTTCAATGTTTGAGAATGTAGCTCTGAAATTTTGGTTTTCAAGAATTTACTAGATTGGTCTTTTTGATAGTCCTTTTTCAGAAGGATTTACATTTGTTGCAGAATGTCATCCTTCTCTTAGACTCACACTTTCAGATTTCTCTGCTACAAGCGCGCCACTCAGCGGACACTTGTCAACACCAATAAATAGGAAAAATAGGTATAGACGGCCAAAGTGTTTGTAGAATCGGCAGAAAAATAGTCAACAGAATTTGAACTTTTGTTCTATTATGGAATGCGCACAGGGCTCTTATAAATAATTTGATGCAATCATATTCATACATTGAAATATTATTTTCTTTTGCTTATGATTATTGAATTTCATTGTATATCTAGATCGCTATGTCATTCGAAGAATACATCGACAGAAAATCCTTCATTTAATAAAAAAAAATGTATATATTTTTTTTAAATTCAATTGGTCTTGTTTTTACAGCTAATTTCGATACGATAAAATATTTTGTATAATAGTATGATGTTTTACTTGGTGATTGTTTCTCGCAAATACACATGATTCATCAGATCGAAGATTAATATTAACCATGGATTTTGACAAGAATACGAAACATGTTTTTGAATGTTTGAAACGAAAAATGAGAGGAAAAAGTGGGAGAACTGCTCTTTCGTTGTCAGATTTTTTATATATACATTGCATATCCTTCGGTATTTGTTAGGAAATTTTACCTAAAAATTTATATTGTGGAGGCCCCTATCTTGTGGAGGCCCCGGGGCTGCAGCCCCGTTTGCCCCCCTCTTAATCCGGCTCTGACTGTATCAAGAGCGCTTCCCAAATAGAATGGTTCCTGATGCTCGAACGATTTCAAGCACCCACAGAAGGTTATGTGAAACAGGAAGTTTTTGAGCCCAATCATCACTTGAATGGAGCACATCGGACTGCAAGAACTCCAGCAATTGGGTAGTGTTTTAAATTCAGTTGACGAAAATCCTGAAATAAGTACGAGCCAATAATTTGAATATCGCCCATATTCTAGTATGGAGGATTTTTCGTGATTATTTATTATATCTCTATCACATTCAACGGGTTCAGGCTCTATTTCCTCGAGACTTTCCATTACGAGTGAATTTCTGCCAATTGTTTCTCCAAAAAGTTACCGAAAATCCTTTATTCGACAGGGAAATTTCATTCACGGACGAAGCTAGTTTTACTAAAAATAGGATCAGAAATTTTCATAATAATCATTTTTGGGCTGAGGAAAATCCGCATGCAATCGTGGAATCTCATCACCAGGAGCAGTTCTCATTAAATGTATGGGCTGGAATTATTGGAGATTACCTAATTGGACCTTTTTTTTCACGCAGATTAAATGGACATAATTATCGCCGATTTCTTGAAGATAATTTGCCAATTCTGTTGGAGAATGTTCCTATTTTAATGCGAAATTGCATGTGGTTTATGCACGATGGTGCACCTTCTCATTTTGGTGCTCTGGCACGCGAATATTTAAACCAAAACTTTCATAATCGCTGGATAGGTCGTGGGGGAATAGAGTCATGGCCAGCTAGATCCCCAGACTTAAACAGTCTTGAATATTTTCTTTGGGGACATCTCAAGACTTTGGTGTACAGTCAACCAATTCTAACTGAGGAAGAATTGCGAAACTGCGTAATAGTTTCCTGTGAAGCGATAAGGAATACTCCAGGAATTTTCCGAAGAGTACGCGAGACAATGACAAGGAGGGCTGAACCGTGCATACTTGCAGGAGGTGGACATTTTGAACAGTTAATTTGATTTTGGTATTTTTTGTTCTTGATAGTTATGTTTTTTAAAATAAAAAATGTATTTTTATGCGTACTTATTACAAAAACTAAATAATAGTTACCATAAAATTATAAAAATATTGCCTAGATCCTTTGGTTACCACAATTGTGGAATTAAGACTAAGAGAAAAAATCGAATAGGGACAAGCAAATGAATGTATTTTATGTTCAAAATCGAAAAAACTTCGCCGGACGAAAAAAAGGCAGGAGATCATTTTTATGAGAAGATAGAGGACAGTTGTAAAAATAATATTTATTTGGAAAAAAGACAGTGGCGTATCATTATTTTGATCAAAAATATGACAGGGCTTGTTAATAGGGACGCACTGATGAAAATGAAGAAATCCTTTATCATGGAAAAAATGCATTTTTTTGCGTACTTTGCATGTACCAAAATTGAAAAAAAAAGCAAAAGCGGTTTCAGAGATATTACGGAAGACCTGATATTTTTGTTAAATTTCAACATTCTGTATCTCAGAAATAAAGCGGTTGCGGACCTATGTTCATATGAAGAATTTTTCTTAAAATCAACCAAGGATTATCGCCACTTAGGATCAGCATTCAATTATGAAACACCCTGTAGAATGAAAAAAGGGGTAAACCTCGGAATAAAAGATAATAAGATACAATACATACATACTTGTATGATTGATTTGTTTGAAAATATGAACAGGATGTTCATAAAATCAGAAGTGGAATCATCTGCGACTGAAAGATGAACTTTAGTCACTATCTTAATTTTTATCGTGGATTTTCCAATTCACAGAAACATTTTTCTATTCAACAGAGGAAGAAATTAGGGACATCATAAAATATAAACTAAAGAAAAAACATTCCTGCGGTCCTGATGAAATATCAGGTTATTTGATTAAAAAAATTGCTGATTACATCATCGAACCCCTCACTCATATAATAAACATATCTTTTCAGAGGGTATGTATCCCACCAGATTGAAGAATGCACTAGTCTCCCCGATTTTCAAAAATCAGCCCGCATAATTTAGAAAATACCCTTGAAAATTTTCGAATATTCTATGCTTTCTCAACTCAACTTTTTGAACGTGAATAACTTACTTCATCCCGATCAACATGGTTTCCGTACAGGACATTCAACTATCAGTGCTATTAACTCTTTTTATGGAAACATTATACAATCTATTGAAACTGGACAAAATCCAACAGGAGTCTTCTGCGATCTTAGTCGAGCTTTCGACTGTGTAGTACACGAAAAATTGCTTGATAAACTTTATCTTAATGGAATAAGAGGTAAACCTTACGAATGGTTCAGTTCCTTTCTTGAAGGAAGAATCCAGCGGGTAAAAATCAATCACACCAACAATATTAAAACAATAACCCATGTCTCAAATCCACAACAAAATAACATTGGTGTTCCCCAAGGGTCCGTCCTAGCACCTATACTCTTTATAATTTATATAAATGAACTGCCAACTGTTCTGCCAAGAGCCTTCACCTGTTTGTATGCTGATGATGCTACCCTGCTTTTCTGTGATAAATCCGCAGTAGAACTCCAAAATAAAATAAACAACACAACTGATGCCCTACATAGTTGGCTGAGCAACAACTCTCTGTTTCTCAATACCTCAAAAACAAGTTTTACTACTTTTCATACCAGGCAAAACACCAATCCACCTTCCCTGGACCTGAACATCTGCGGCACACCTCTTGAACATAGTACATCCTCCAAATTCTTAGGTATAATAATCGACAACGATCTTAGCTTTAAATCACATTGCAATAATCTGACTAGCTCTCTACACTCCAAATGCTACCAAATTAGAATCCTCAAACGCGTTTTGGACAAACCTAGTTTGCTCCTATTTTATCACGCCCAGGTACAATCAAGAATTTGCTACGCAATCACAATATGGGGGAGCTCCCCAGCAGCGAAAGACGTATTCATCGCACAAAAGCGAATAATACGTTGCCTTGCAAACGTCTCCCAGCAGACGTCATGTCGAGATCTTTTTAAGAAATTTGGAATTCTACCACTCTATGGTCTTTTTATCTTAGAAGTCATAACATATATTCACGCGAATAAAAAAACGTTTCCCACAAACAACCAATATCACAATTATAATACGAGAAAAAAAAACGACTTCCATTTACCACCCTCACATCTCACCATTTCTCAAAAATCACTGAACGTGATAGGACTGAGATTATACAATGTACTTCCAAATGAGCTGAAAGTAATAGAACAGACGCATATTTTCAGAAAAAAATCAAAGCATTTTTATTGGGCATTACTCCATACAACCTTGATGAATATTTTGAATATTTTTAATGTTTTTTTTTATTTTATTGTTATAACAAACATTTTACCTGAAATATGTTCACATTTATAATTGTTCAGATATTTATAATATTTTTATAGATTTTGTGAGTTGATATCGTTGATGTGTGTCTCATTTTATCTATATCCAACTATGTATTGTATTTTATGAATAACTTTATTTATACATGTACTTTGTTTTGACTTGTCCTATAGCTTTATGAGCTCGCATTTGGATCAATAAACTATCTATCTATCTATCTATCAATATTCAATTGAGAATGTTTCCCTTTTCAAACTTGTATGAATTTTTGTTTTAGTAAACTCACGACAAGAGGACATTACTCCTTACTTCCAGACAATCACATACAATATGCATCATCAATTTTCTGTCATTATCTATTTCCCTCTTTTCCAGGATGCCATTTGCGGTCTGCAAACAAAGCGGTGAAACCCGTATCAGTATAGTTTCCTTTATCATACAAACCAGGATGTTAAACAGTGTACTCATCTGGTGATTATTGTATTGAATTTAAATTTTTTGCTACTGAATGCCATGGGGGCTTGTTTGGAGTAGACAAAGTGCAGCCCTCTGAGGTGAGTACATGGTTTATTTATGAATTATACAGAATGTCCCAAAAAGTAGGGAACATTAATTGGTGATAAAAATTCTTTCATTCGCCAAATTATTTTTTAAAAATGTTCTTGCAGTAAAGTTCGAAATCTGAGTGTTAAATTGTACTATAAATTAGCCATCCCTTATCATCGTTATTATCGCATATAGAAACAAAGGTAAATGTAAAAGTTGGGTGGTTATGACCGAATTTTGTTAAAATGCTATCAAAAATACAGATGCGTGCAGATTTCGGGGAATAATTTTTTTTAATGAGATATTATATTGAAGTTTTGGAATGCTCTTTTTTTCCGGATTCTCAAAAATATACCATATGTTACCCCTATCTTATACCGTTTTTGAGTTATTAAACGTCGATTAACTTAGACTAGTTGTTACTGTAAATACCTATCCTATAAAAGTTGACATTTTTTAAAGTAAGCTATGAAAATTACAATTAATTACGTTTGTTTAGAATTTCTTTAATGGAATAAAAAATTTAAAAAAAAAATTTTTTGGAAATTTAAATAACATGATATCAAAGATATTCAATGTGTCCACCATATTTGTCAATGCAAAATTGATAACGACTTATAACGTCTATAAGTGCATTGGAAATTGCTTCATTATTGACATTCAGATTCACTTTTTTAAGTCGAATCGTGTCATTCATTCATTCGTATTTATTTGTATTTGCTACAGCAGCCATCTAGAAGATACACGTCATGTTTTGCAATCAGTCAGTGAAATATAAAAAATAAAAAAAATATAAATATTGAATTTAAAATGGAAAATGTCGTTATGACTAATTTACTCTAGCGAGTCATTGATGAATTCTCTTACCGAATAATATGCTTTCTCCAGCATTATTTTCTAAATTGTTTCTTTCAATTTTCTATTCGACGTTTAATAACTCAAAATCGGTATAAGATAGGGGTAACATATGGTATATTTTTGAAATCAGGAAAAAAAGATCATTCCAAAAATTCAATTATATACAGGGTATTTCATTAATATAAATGAAATCATTTTTATAAAATTTTGTGATATATGAAACTGAAAAAGATACCAATACTCCCGACTCGCGCTGTAGAATTACTTCAGCAGTGTTTCCATGAGTCACGTGGATTGATAGTTCTGAATCTGGTTCTCACTTGAAATATCCGTCTTGTCTAATAAAATGGAGGTTTTTTTTAAATAACGTTGTTACCGTATAGAAAGTCTTTTTTAATTATTTCTAAGAATTATATCCATCAGTAGAAATTCCAATTGCAAACTTTTTTTCACATTTTGAAATTTACAGTGACGCCGTATGGAGATACGACAAAACATGATCCAAATTATCCTATACATTCTTGAAATCAAACAGCCTTCTCCTACATTACATTTTCCACCGGAAACACTCAATTCCTGGAATTCCGTGTCGGTAAGCGACTGTTAGCTGGCGTGTGCGAGATAAACAAGGCAGGGGCGTACTGTATTTATTTTCGTAACAATATGAAGGAACTCGCAGTATTTCATTATTATATTAGGGATAGATAGTATTCCAAATATTGTTTCTGTTATCCGTTTTGGTCTGCTAAGAAAACCTTGCCTGCGATTGGTGAAGCTTTCCATTGTTTCAGTTGAGCAAATCCAAGAATTCCAGAGATCGGATTCCGAAACAAGTGACGATTTCAAAACTAAATATCGCTCTTGCACCGATGTATTCTTTTTGATATTCTTCACGATTTTCCTCGTTGTATTGGTGAGTATGTTTTTCGATATATTTTCAATTAAATTTGCTAGTGTCTAATGAGAGAAGAACTCCGCGAAAATCATGAGTGGTGCTAAAGAAATGAAGACGTCCCCAAAATGGCCTTGGGGTTTCCAGCACGGTACTGAAGGGATTCGTGAACAATTTTTGGGTTTCTAGAAAATGCAGAAGAAAGCCAAAAATTTTTCCCAAATGTACTATTTTGGATTGATTCTCGAACGTCTTGGAGAGCGAGAAAACCTGAAAAATACGAGAACACAGATGTGAGGGGAAAGAGGAGAAGATTTTGATAAACGCGGCCAATACTTGATGAAAATCCATAATTAAAGTAAACTAAAAACACTTCACAAGGATTTTCACAAACTCACTACACGTGTATTCTTTGTTAATCTCTAAGCTAATTAGGAGATTGGGTTGTTGATCTTCTTTTTCTACATGCAAAAGTTCAAAGTCATTAGCAAAGCAATGCTTTTCTGTCAGGAGATGGTTAGCGAAAGTTGAATTAGATTTGCCTCTAATCTATGCTCAGATATGCGTTGCTTGAAAGTTCTACCTGTTTGTCCTATGTAAAAACTTGGACAAGTACCACAAGTTAGTTTATATTCTCCAGATCTGAAAAACTTTTCAATTTGATCTTTGTTGTTTTTAATAATTTTTCCCAAAGAATTATTTGTTCTGTAAGCCATATTAATATCTTTATGTCTTAAATAATAAGAAATTTTCTCTGAAGGTTTTCCGAAATGAGTAATATCCCTGAAATTTTACTTAGTATTTGAATCGGTAAACTTCCTGAATTGCCTTTTTATAGAGTTTTATCGATAGTCAACTAATTCATTGATCTGTTGCTAAAATAGTCAATGAGATAGTTGAAGGCTTTGAAAATGGATCTCATATTTCTGTAACAATATGTGATCAACTTCTTTTCAACTGATTCGACATGGAGTACCACAGGGCTCTGTTTTAGGCCCACTTTTGTTTATTATTCAAATAAATGATTTATATAATTTTATTAGTACAGGAAAATGTATCCATAGACGAAACTGTGACCGTAAGGATGAAGACTGCCTATTATGTAAAAAAAATTAAAAACGGATTTTTACAGTATGGCGTTTTTATATTTCGAATGTTAATAAATAAACATGCTTTGGGAAAATTGTGCCTAATTATGATAATAGCTGTCAACTAAACTTCAGTTATATTATTGGCTGCAATTTGTTTAATGATATTAAATTTTTTATTGAAATTCTCTTCTGACATGAAACTTCACTAGTCTGTGGATCATACTATTGTACGCAGCTACTTTTTGTTGGTAGGGATGAGTGTAATCATGTACTATGTATTGTAATATCTGCATACGAAGGTTTGTGGAAAATTGAAAAATCGTGTTTATTTTCGTTATGGTCAAATCTAAGAGTTTATCGAATCATTCATTTCATTTTCTTTTGTAAAATTGATTGAGCGAAAATGCCATTAATGAACTCAAAAAAATGTATTTTTTCTGTGATGGAAAAAAGTTTGACATTTTATCTCTGTTGGCAGGTAACAAAATATCACTTTTTATGGAATTACTTTTGTCCCCGGTAAAAATGTGAGTACTTTTTCCCCGGATATATACACACATAAGTAAAGGTATATATTTAATTTTATAATATTTTATTATACAAAAGTTACATTTCCTTTATATCAAAAGTACAATTATTAAATGTGCATTGCATGAATGACATGTTCCTTGAACTATTCAGTACAACAGTCGAATTTTCTTGTGTTGAAATTATTTTTTTTTCTGCCATGGACACAACTGCCTTTGATGTACCTAGTCTCAAATCGGGTGTTATTTCAGCACTGCCACACGTTCTAAATACTTTATTAGTTATTTCTGTCCTATGTGCTACCGATTCATCAACATACCCTTCAGCGACCGTTGATGATTTCCAACCGCCATGTTTCTTTAGTGTTATCAAGCCTCCCCCAGATTCAACTAAAAGTGTAGCAGACGATCTTCGAAATTAATGACCTGTATATGAGTTAGCATTTTCAAGTTGAAGAAAATTAGCCACTGTTTCAGGTACCTTATATTTTTACCCAAAACCTGATTGATACATTTTCCATTGCGATATGCATAAAACAGGCGGCGATCCTTTGCTGCTGCTGGACGAAGGGCTACGTACATTCGGTAAAATTTAATACATTCTTCAGTAACTACAAATCTCCTGTTTACATCATTCTTTGTTTGCTTAAGTTTCACAATTCATAATATTCCTGTATCTTCAATATCATCTATTATTACCGGCTGATTTCACAAATTCGACAAGCTCCTGCAATCCCAAATACAACAACATGGCCATTAAATAAACTTCATCGGGAGCATTATTTAAAAAATCACTAATTTGTGTACTCGTAAAAATCGTAGCTTTCTTGGGCGTGTAACCTTTCCCATTTTGTTTCAGAAATATAATTAGTTTGAATTATTTTGAAATGTCTACATTATTATTGGATTGTAACATACTTTTAATCATTGAATAATTCGACCACACTGTTGATGGCATTTGTTGTTGTGCCAGTTCCGAAAAATAAGCCAATAACACCGTCTCCGAGAAAGAACTGCATGTTTTTTTCATCTTCCATTCCATAAATATTGAATACGCGGTTTCGTAAATTTTCCGCGATTTAGCTGGCCATAATTTTTGTAACGCTACTTTCGCTACATTACTAACTCCGATGGAGTCAGAGAAAACTCGGAATCAGACATTCTTTAACATTATTCAAAATAACTACTAAACCACTGAGTTCGCAATTTTTAAATCAAATCACAGAATTAAATTGACAGATATTTGATTACTTTAAAGGTCTAATTGTCGCTATAAGTACAACAGCCTACCAGTTTAAAAATTCAAATTTCCCATCTATAATTTTCTGACTTTAATATATTGTAATAATGAGTTTTTTCAATATTATATCGTCGTTTTTCAGGTCACAGAAAAAAATAGTGTATTATACACGGGAAAAATATTAGATTTTAGCTCTCGGTTTTTTGTCTCCTTCCGCTTCGCGTCGGGAGACAATACAACCTCGAGCTAAAATCGAATACTTTTTTCCCTTGTATAATAAATAACTATTAATTGTCTATCAGTTCCTGCAAAGCAACTTAAGATGTCGTCTACATATCTATACCAGTATAAGAAGTTTTTTATCAATTGGTTTTTATGGAGTATATAAACTAACTTGTGGTACTTGTCCAAATTTTTACATAGGACAAACAGGTAGAACTTTCAAGCAACGCATATCTGAGCATATAAACAGTTTTATTAAGGGCAAATCTAATTCAATTTTCGCAAACCATCTCCTGACTGAAAAGCATCGCTTTGCTAATGACCTTGAACTTTTGCCTTGTACAAAAGAAAAGTCAAAAACTCAATCTCCTAGAAAGCTTAGAGATTAACAAAGACAAGAATTCACAATACTTATTAAATGACCAGATTATTTTGAATAATTCGCCCCTTTTAAATCTGTTTACTAGAAATCGAAATAATCTTTTGTCCAATAATCCTCCTATTATTTATATCGTGGGTTTGTATACGATTTTTTTTGTGAAAATCGTAGTGAAGTGTTTTTAGTTTACTTTAAGAGGTGAAGAGTTGTGGAAATAGAGGGCTTCGGCTGTATGTCCCTTCAAAAGTATTTATTTATCTTTGACCGTTTGTCCCAGACAAACATTTATTTAATTACTTGCATTTTTTTCTCGATGGTGTTCACAGGTTTGTTTTCTGGGTTACTGCATTTTCTACGGGGACGTATTCCGGGTAATAAATGGATATGATAACTGCGGAAACGTTTGTGGAAGACATAGTTCTGCTTTGAAAGTGGGAAGCATTGCTGAAGGTTGCGCCGAAGTACAGTCGACAGGGACGTAAGTATACTATATTCCTCTTTTCATTCTTCTGGTTTTATCGCATCAGTCGTTTCTATGTCTAGTTTCGGAGAATATGAATTTTTGAAAATCATAAAAATACCATTCCGATAAATCTCTCTTCTTCAGTGGATAGGGTGTACTTCGAAGTTGGTCCCATTTGAATTTAAAAGATGAAATCCACCCCTAAGGGTAGCAAAATAATGATAACTCACCCTCTGAATTCTGGTCCGTTAACCGATTCTATCAGGCATAACTTTGTACTGGGTTCTTCGATTTGAATGATTATTTTCGTATCAGATACCTCATAGTTGATCATAATTGGATTTCGAATGGAATTATCCACCCTTACGGGTAGTAAAATAGGGGATAATTGATTTTTCACCTGTGAACATTGGCACACATGTGTAGTTGACAATGACATATGCTATTGTCATTATTTTTGTTCTCCTACATCCGTCACAATCATTATATTCTATGAGAGGATGGAATGATATACAAAGTAATGAAATAAACTAACCAGAACAACAAAAATAGTTTATATTTCAACAAATAGTAAAAGTAGATAATCATATTATTTAACTTGTAATACAACAAAAACAGTTTATATTTCAACAAATAGTAAAAGTAGATAATCATATTATTTAACTGGTAATAGTTGAAGTTATAACAGGGCTGCTGTTCTTCTTTTCGAAGGATTTAGTATGAAGGACTTGTCCCACTGTTTCATACTATTACTCGCGTTTTTCCGCTCGGGCAGTCTGAAAACACTTCTTTGGTTATCAGGCCTGACGAGAGGGCGGGGAAGCCGGGACAAATTCCCGGGGCCCGGGCCACAAAGGGGGCCCAGAGCTCGGACCGCTAAGTTGTGCAAAGTATAACCATAAAGTATTTCTCATAACGTAAATTTATTCGATATACTTTGCACATTTATACTGCAAATTTTGAAAATATGGAACTTACACCATTAAATTTGCTAAATAATATATGCAAATTAAATCTAGACACTTTGTTTCCAAACATTGTAATTGCAATGAGACTGTTCTGCACGTTGCCCGTTAGGGCTGCAGAAGAAGAAAGATCTTTCAGTCATTTATCTAGATCTAAAAATGTTTTGAGGTCTACAATGACTCAACAGCGGCTATCTGACTGACCTAGGCTATTTTATCAGTACAGTCGGAATTAGCCAGAAATTGTGATTTTTCCGAAATTATTGTTAACTTTGCACACCGAAAAGCCCGTAAAGCTCCATTATGCAGAGTCTTGAACCTTTGAACCGTGAGGTTTATTATTTATTTTGTTCATTAAGTTATAGGATAAGAGTTCTGTTTTCTATTATTTGTTTGACTGGTTTTGATTTTTAATATAATACATGTTTATTTTGATTTTCAAGCATTTTAATTTAATGATCAGATCATCAAGACTTTATTATTTTTTTTTTAATCAGGAGTAATATGGGTAAGTAATAAGTTTTCCATGATTATTTTAAACGGTCAATATTTAAGCGGGCCCGAATCATATAGCTATCCCGGGGCCCGCACTAGCTCTCGGCGGCCCTGTTGGTTATGCTCTTTGATATTGCGTGGAAAGACTCTGGTCCTATGAACTCCTTCATAGTGCCTTCTTTTGCCAGAAGGTCGACTGTCTCATTTCCTTCAAAGCCTTTATGTCCAGGAACCCATAGCAGAGTTACTATGTTGGTCCTGCCACTGCTTTGAAGGGCTGCTATTTTTTGGATAACTCGTTTCCAATTGTACTGTTTTCAGGTTCCATATAATCTTGAAGAGGAATTCTTCGAAAGAAATTGACAGGCTTTGCGTTTCTGATTGTAGTGCGTATGGAGCATAGTAAGTTTTTCGATATTTTTATAATATAGGGAATTTTAACGAAAATTTTATACCAGTCATTTTCAACCAATCAGATGCTTTATTTCGGCATTGTTACTATGGTAACCAGCAAATTTTCCGAAAATTTTTCATCCACATTAGCATGTAGACGTAAAATTAATAAGTGGAAATTTCCCGGCACATGACAGCTATCATATAATTAGATGAAACTAATATTGAAATAATATTGAAAATTTATTAAGGTGTACATTCTATAATATATCATTAATTAATTTTAAATTCTTCAAAAAGTCAACTTTTGCCTCCTCTTTCCTAAGTGGTGAATAAAACACAGAACCGGTGTTTTTTTAAACAATGTGCCCGTGTTTCATAAAATAAAAATAATACTGAGACACCAGTTTATTTCTTTGAGTATGAGATTTGTGTCCAAAAGAAGGCACAATATCACGCAGAATGTTGCCAATCTCTTTAAATAAGTTTTCTTGCTCAGGATTTAATCCAGATTCTTCCACTAGGTATGTTAGATATTTTACATTTTGGTTTAAAATACGATTGAAAGTTCATTTTATTATAACTTTTTTACTAACTTATGATTGTATACAATGTTATGAGGAACTTATAATGCCACAAATAAAATATTCATTGACAGGAGTAGTGAATGTCAAATCCATGGCTAACGTTACAAAATATTTTTTTAACCGGCAACATACGCCAACAACATTCTATTTAGAATAAAGAATAAAATATCCCGATTTCCTGAATTATTTGAAAAACAAATTATTACCGCTAATATTAATTTTTTTTAGAATAAAACCTAAAAGAATATGAAAAATATTTAAGTATATATGTATAGGTATAGTTATATATTTTTTGCTGTATATCACCTTTGTTTGTAGTCAATATTGACATTTCCCTGAAACCTAGTAAGAAAATTATATGAAATCAATTATTTTTATATAATAATGTATCTGATATTATTAATTTTATTTTACTAGGGCACGGGAAAAAAATATCCCGCAATACGAACATCCACTTTCATTTTTAATCAAAATTGACATTTCCCTGAAACCCAGTACGAAAATTGTATGAAAACAATCAATTTTATATAAAAACGTATCTGATATTATATATTTTATTTCACTAGGGCACGGGGAAAATCAAAAAATATATCCCGCAATACGAACGTATCCACTTTCATTTTTAGTCAATATTAACATTTCCCTGAAACCTAGTAAGAAAATTGTATGAAATCAATTAATTTTACATAATCGTTTATCTGATATTATATATTTTATTTTACTAGGGAACGGGGAAAATCAGAAAAAAATCTCCCCCAAAACTCCCATTACACACAGCCTCCTATTTATTTGTGAATAACGTCAAACTAAATATTTACTTAATGTTTTCTATTTAAATATAATTCCGGTATAAAATTTTCTTACCGAATCCCCCACGTGCTTGATTAATTGCGGGAAATTTGTCTCCTACATGAATTTTTAAAGAAAATTATCCCTCGTCGCATCGCGACTCGTGATCATTTTCAAAAAATTCATGTACTCCGGCAATAATTCATGCTCTAGGGAGATTATAGTGAAAATTTCACTCATGTGTTAAAATGCCCATAAGAGGTGTGGAATTATCGCTGAATTACAGCGGTAATCCACCTATTATGTGGACTAGGTGACGACGCGATTTAAAAATCGGGAGTGTATGTTTCGCGATTGCCATGGACGTAACAGAGAGGCTTACGACCTTAGCCACACGTACCTGAAGTAAACAGATACTATAATTAAAAGTGAGTTTATACAGCAAGTAAAATAAAATAAAATAAAAAATGGTTAACTATTATCTTTTATTTTATTTTTCTTCGACGAGTTGGAAGTGGAATTTACTTCTTATTAATTCTTATTATTAATTCTTATTAATCTTAATTAATTTCGTTTTCGGCCAATAATGTCTTTAGATGACGAAGATTTTATATTATTGTTAGTGTTGTCAACAGTGGCTTATTTTTCATTCAATAACAATAACAGGCATCAATTTTTCAAATATATATCATTGAAATTGAGGTAACCTCAACATAAAATCCCAAATTTCGATTGACAGCTCCTTAAACCCTTATTACACTATGCCTTTTTCGTGCCTATTTTTGTGCTTATTTTCATGGCTATTTGTTGGCTGAATTTCCCCAAATAACTGGCACTATTACACCATGCCTTTTTGATGATTGTTTCAGGCGCTAATTTCAGAGCTGCAAACCTAAGGAAAATTGACATTTACCTTAAATGATTAAGTAAATTAGTATACCTGGACTATTTGTTTCAACTTTTTCTTTACCTGGCACACGATTTTTTTCTTCTTTTCTGTCACACTGAACAAAACGAAAACTATGTGATTAATTTAATCTATTTGTTGGTTATGTCAAGTCCTGTTTTGGCAAACCTGACATTTTCACAAACGTCCTTGAAATCCCCTCGATTCAGGCGGAAAAAATAGAACCAGTCCTATTTATTTTCACGCCTGAAACAATCAACAAAATCCCCACGCGCGCATGCGTATTTGTTTAAAATTTCAGCCACGGGCAGTCAGGCAGACAAATAGGCACGAAAAAGGCATAGTGTAATAAGGGTTTTACTTCTTACATTAATTTACTCAGCTCTATAAACATTCTGAAAATTATTATTTCTTATTTTACTTTATTTTATTTCTTATTTTACGTGCTGTATAAACTCACTTTTAGTCAGTGTTTGTTATTTAACGTCTAAAATGAACGTTTCTGGACTTTCAAAGAAGCTGAAATCGACACGCAAATCGAAAAAACGACTCCAGCGAATACAAAGAAAAACAAGAAGTTTGTCTGGAATCAGTTCATGAATTTTTGTGCAACAAGAGGGTATAAATTGGAACGAGAAACGCCAGTATGCAAAATTGCGAAAATCTTGAGGGACTGGGCTCATAACATGAAGAAAAGTAACGGCGAGGAGTACAAAGAAAGCACCGTGAAAACTATTTGGAATGTCACCGCCAAAATGATTATGGAGGAATACTTCCAGAAATATGGTATAAAAATTGACCCATTCCAAGATGTCGTGTTTAAATCTGCACGGGACGCAAAAAATGCAAAGAGAAGAGACCTACAGGCTCAAGATTGTAGAAAAGTGAGCTCAACTGCTCTGAAATTCGAAGAACTGAAAAAACTAGTAAATAGTTGTGACGAAGGCCCCGGACTACAAAAGAAGGTGTTCTTTGTTTTGTCGTATGAATTGGCGTGGAGAGGTGGCGAAGGATGCAGAGCAGAGCTACAGTTTTTCAAGGAAGAACTCGATAACTCGGGTCAAAAAACAAACAGAATTGAATACAATCCGATTTTCGGAAAAAACTACCAAGGCGGATCCAAGCCATGTGCCAAACTATAATTTTTGTCCAGTTCGATTATTTTACGCATTAACATCGAAAAGAGAACACATAGAAGGTGACCGTTTATTTTTAACTGTCAATCCATTTTGAAAAATAAGAAATCAATGGTTCAAAAACATACCTGTGAGGCAAAACGAGATAACAAAGTGGACTAAGAAACAAGCAAATAGATATACTTTATTTGGCTAGTTTACACATCGGTTTATAGCACGTCAGTTTGTACAGAAATATTAACTATGGAAGATAATATGTAAAATATATAAGATATAAAAACATTCATTTTATCGACATATACATGTGTTTAAAAATAGCATTTAAAAATATTTTGTTGTAAAAAAAACAAATAAATATATAAATGGTAAAAGTCATGTAAAAATTTTTCATGCATTCAGAAATTCTTCTACACTATAAAAACATTTATTTATGAGGTAACTTTTCACGTTAATCTTAAAACAATTTTCATTCAAGGCGCGAACTTCTAAGCTCAACTTGTTATATAGTTTCAAATTCAGAGAATTAGATTTCGACTTAGTGAGCCTGAAGCATTGAAGAGCTATTTTGGTTTGCCGATCTGGTTTCGTATTTGTGAATATCAGACGAAAGAGTATAACTCCCTTTGTTTGAGTGTATTTCACAGAGGGTTTGATAAATATAAATGCATGGCAGTGTCATTATTTTCATGTCAATGAACAGGGGACGACAGTGATCACGGAATCCAACACCAGCTAGAAGGCGAATAGCCTTCTTCTGGGATCTGAAGATGATTACCGCATTGCTGGAATTTCCCCATAAAATGGTTCCATAACTAATTCGAGAATGAAACAGACCAAAATATAATTCAGAACCTACAACATATCTCAATCTTCTTATGAGGAATAATGCACTAGAAAGCTCGCTGTTCAGTTTTTCAGTATGATAGTACCAGCTGAGAGTGTCATCGATTGTTATTCCAAGAAGCTTGCAGTGTGCTCCTGAGGTGTACTTATTGTTACTGGAAATAACCAGCTGTTGCGTTTTTATCACCATTGAGTTGTAGGAAATTAGCTGAGAACCAATTTCTAGCAAAGTCAATCGAATTGTCAGCTAGAATTTTGAGGCTATAAAAATCTGGAGAAGTATTGATAAGTGATGTATCGTCAGCAAAAAGAATGGTGGTAGTGTCCTGTAGCATGTGCTGACAGATGTCGTTTATATAAATAATAAAGAGTAAGGGTCCAAGGACAGAGCCCTGAGGAACTCCATGTTTCAATATCCTGAGTTCAGATGTTGTATTTTGAATTTTAACCAGTTGTTGTCTGTTTGTTAAGTACGATGACATCAGATGATCAGATGAGATCAGTTTGATTAGCTTGCATTCAACTTGGATAGTAAGGTTAGCCAAGTTAGGTTAGATTGTGTTCCTTCTTTTTACGTAAGCAATTGATTGAATGTTTTCTCTAATGCCTGGCATATGAGTTATAATTTATATGCTCAAATATGTATGTCGCATTGAATTTCAGTACTTTCTTTTCCCCTTGGAGACATAGGTAACGTCGCATATCAATAAACTTGAAAAACCACGAGATTTGGATAAACATAACACAATCACCAACGTTTGATTTTTGACATTTCTTTTGTAAAATTATATGAAAAGTTTTTTCATTACTTTATCGAAAATTAAGTGAGTTTCATATTACTGAAACGTTGAATGAGTGTGCAGTTTTTAGTGTAAGAATAAATTGTTTATATCAGTTTAAAATTTTCAAAAGTGATATCCCATAACCTCTCTTTATGGATCTTCGGGGGCCCGTATCTCCTAATATTATCTTTTCCGCGCAAAATTTTCGATTGCTATACTGTTTTTATCACGTTTTGAAGCACCGGTGAAAATTTCGTGAAGATACTGGGTGATCTCATATTCTTGACCTATTCCTGCCAACTCCAAATCTATTGCGAGCTATCAACAGATAGATGGAGAACACCATCAGGCTATCGTTGAAAAAATGCGTGGCAATGAAAATCTACAACCATGCGCGCCAGGAGGAGGTTCAAGATCAACTTCAGTTACGGAGAAGACAAATACAAATGTTTACAATATTACTTACAATAATTGTAGTATCAACTATATCAATAAATAATATGAATCTTTTGTATTCTTGAAATTTTCTACCACCTCGTGCTTTGAAAATTAACCAAATAATTCTGAAAAAAACGTGTTTTTCGAAAAAACTGCAGTTATTTTTTTTGTTGTTTAAAAATTTTTATGCTTTGAAACAACGACAAAAATAAAATCGTGCAGTTTAAAAAAAACACGTTTTTTTCAGAATTATCGGTAATTTTCAAAGCACTTATGGTATTATCCCCTATAATCGAAACCATTCTTGCCATTCAATTTTTCTAGTTGAATTATTAGAGCAGAAAAACTTAACTCAAGTGAATATTTTCTTCTTTTTATTTCAAAAAGTTTTTCCTGATATGAAATTGAAATGAATAATGTTTTAACCATCACCAACCATAGAGTTCGAAACATCACATGCCTAACTTGTCTTTTTTAGCACACCATTTTTCAACAGATGCCTACCGAACAAGAGCGAGAGTGTAGTCAATACAGTATTTTCGAAAACTGGCATCAAAAACTTCTTCACGGTGAGTATCAAACTCAACCTCTTTATATTTTCATAGAACAATCACTCAATCTGAGAAATGATATTTTGTGAGCAAGGCCGTACCCACGAAATTTTTTTGGGGAGGGGTGTTTGCCGCATGGAGGTTCACAGAGTTTGTTTCAAAATCTTCACCACTTAAAAAATCAAATGGGGCATTGAGAGCTTTATACCTCTCGCCTTCTTGAAGAGGCTGTTCATATTCGAAAGCCTGGAAAGAGCCGTTTTGTTAAGCCACGTAATTACAGAGAAACTTTTCTACGATACAAAACAGTAAAGGTCAATATGGACCACATGCTAGACTGAAACAGCTGATAAGCATACGATCGATAAAACCTTACGTTGTTATTGGAAGACAATTAAAAAGCATTTAAAAATAATTATCCAGAAGTACCCCTGGTAGACCGGACGCATAAATAATTCATCTAGGAGAGTAAACAAAGATTATTGATTGCTACTTGGTACATTCACAGCGAGATAAGGAAGTCAGTTTAAATAATTACTAAAACACCGTCGTAAATTTGACACACGTCCAAAGTCGATAAAAACAGGGCAGTTAAAAGAAACATAAATCTTTACCCGGAAAGACATTAATAACTAGATAATGAGAGCATCACTAACCAGCATCATTAATTGAAGTAAACAAATGCAACGTCTAGACTCATAATTCACCCTTGTGTGGTCATTAGTTCAGCGACCATCAGACAGCCCACCATAAATTCCTGTCATTCAGTACAATTTTTACCCATTCATAATATAGATAAGCATCGCGGTTCACTCATGACTATATCCGACAAACACGGTCCGTATCAGTCGTACAAGCCACCCCTTTATCGGTTCTTACCAACCAATTAGCGGAGAGAAAAAACAAAAGGTATTACCTAAATCCCGCCCCTAGCTTCTGTTTCGAAGATCGTATAAAAGACTCCAGAAGCCGAAAGAAAGTTAGTTCAATTCAGTAGCCCGTTCAGTAATCACTTATATTGGACGAAAAGATTTCGGAGAACATGCCATTCTCAAAAGTTAGGTTAAAAAGTCAGTCTAATTACAGTATCGTACAATAATGCTGAGAGTTTCCAAACCAGTGTAGTGAACTTCAGAAAACATAAAAACTCAGCCAATTCAACTCAAGTATTGCAGCTCTTAGTGAAAACACGAGTGCACAATATAGTTTTCCACAAATTGCCTATTTTGTCAACGCTTCCAGAACAGAGATAATACAACGGGATTACGCAATTTCAATGGTTCCCGATTCACTTAGAAAAATCTTAGCCGTATACGAATATACCGGAAGAATTAAGTAAAATAACCGATTGACGCGGGAGAAAAAGATATAATAATAAATTCAAATCTAATTGCCGTTTAAAAACGACCCCAGTGAATAAGTGTTAAACAGGGTGAGTCTAATGTTTGTTTTTCTGTATTTATGTTTATGGCAAAACCCAACCTATTAAAATGTGTATGTGTCTATAAAGTATTTCCATAGTTTTCAAGATTACCAGATCTCAAAAAGAGAATTATTGTTAGCCGTTTGTAGCAATTGAATTTCAAGATTGGTCTTTTAGTAAAATTATTTCTATTGTGTAGCCCACTGCAGAATTATCTGCCAATACGCTACATTAGTGTTCATTGTATGAAGATTGTTGCTTATCATTCGTCCATAGACGATTGAGAGAATTGTGTAAATATTTATTAAATATATATATATATGTACATTCTTAACATTTTATGAGTGCATTCTTTTATTTATTTTCTTTTATGAATAACTCTTCGAAACTTTCTGAACGGTAGTATTTCCTGAATAAACAGCCCATGTTCCGGTATTTAAGAGAAATGAACTCAGTTCTGAGCCGCTCCAGACCTAGTTTCAGTATCGACCTTCTTCAGACAGTCGATTGCTCTTAATACTGTTTTTCCAACCTAACGAATAATGTCTGGTATTACAGGTGTGGTGTGTTAATTCACAACACCCCGTAGTCCAGCCTTATAACAGTTTAACTAAAAAAAATATTTGTTTTGCTGTGCCAATTAGGATTGTAAATACTATACTTAAGAGGTCTTTTAGATAATATTTCCATTCTCTCATATCTTCTTCCGTATATTATTTTTCTGTTTCTTTCTAGGAAGTATCAGAAGATTTTCATCTCTGTTGGAGGGAGATATGCTATCTCTTTTTAATATCGCTTGGTAATTTTCGAATAAACAATTAGGGTCAATATTTAAGTTTTTTTTTCAGTTCTGTCCATAATTCTCCTCATATTATTCAGATATCTAGTTGGTATAGTAGTATGGGTTGTTTTGCTGGGTACTGTCATGGCATGTTCAGTTGGAACAGTTATCCTGTGGTAAGTAAATGAATAGTTGTAAAAAATCGTTTCTCAAATACAATTAATTTTTTTTAATCGGCCTGTTTTGTGATGGTAGATGGAAATCCAAAAATTATACTTTTTAGTGCCCTTTATTGTAGTCGATATCAAACTTTTTACATGCCTTGTCAATTCACTTCTGCAATTTCTGGTCCAATTACCAAGTGAATTTTTCTTTCAGGTTGATGTGGGTTGACTCCAAAAAAACTTCCGACGACCTGTCTCCAGAACGAGTGTCTGACGTAGACTCACGAAAAAAAGATGCCTATTTCGTGTTCGCTATACTTGCTGCTGTAGCCACTTTGGTGATCATTCTGATAATATTCGTGATGAGGAAACGTATAAAACTGGTGGTACAATTATTCAAAGAATCTGGAAAAGCAATCGCAGCCATGCCTCTCTTACTTTTGGAACCTATTCTGGTAAGGAATTTTCTGAAATTTGCCAAGTTTCGTGGAAATCTTTCAAAGTCTAGCATCCAGCTCGGCATCGATGAGCACGTAGGTGACAGTAATGAAAACAAATTTTCCCGAAACCCCTGGATTGTTCCAATTTCAACCCATTCATTGATACTTATATTAAACATCCAAGGCTAGATGTAAACATCCTGATCGCGTCCCACCTGGTTTCTGATTGGCCGATAATTTGAATTTTATGGCAAATTGGCCAATCACAAACCGTTCACACAAATACCCTTTTCAGACATTTGTATTTGTGGTTGCCGTGGTGTTTTTGTGGTTCTACTTCTGCTTATGGATAGAAAGTTCCGGAATTCTGACCGAAAAACGCCCCCGCGTTTATCATTACGAAAAAGACGGATGGATGAAAATCACAAGGTGGTACAATTTTTTCGCGATGCTGTGGATGACGCAGTTTGTTATTGGGTGCCAACACATGGTTATAGCAGGAGCTGTTAGCGTATGGTACTTCAGAAGGTAATGTTATATAGTGAATTAACTAACTATACTTTTCAACCTCTCAATAAAATACCAACAGTTCCCTGATGTGTTGAGACAATCTAAATTAATACCAGTTTTCAAAAAAGGTGACAAACATGACATAGAAAACTATCGGCCTATTACAATAGTCAATAATTTCTCAAAATCTTTTGAAATCCTTCTTAATAAACCACTTTACAACCATGTCAAAAATCAAATAACTGAGTTACAACATGGCTTCTTCAAAGGTAGGTCAACTACCACAAATCTCTTCTGTATTACCCAGTACATATCCAACACATTCGAAAATAATGCCCAGGTAGATGTCATATATACGGACTTTTCCAAGGCCTTCGATAAGCTTGATCATGATATTTTACTCAGTAAACTGAATGCATTTGGCTTCTCAGGGAACTTGAACACCTTTTTCACCTCCTATCTACAAAACCGCTCCCTCTACGTTGAGTGCCATGGCCAGAATTCCATTTTATTTACACCAACATCAGGCGTTCCACAAGGTTCTGTTTTGGGTCCACTTTTCTTCAATCTGTTCATAAATGACATTATTGAGGATGTCGGAGTCAATTGTCTATTATATGCGGATGATTTGAAATTATATATAAAAATAAACTGCCAGAATGACTGTACCATTTTACAAAACGCCCTGGATAGAGTAAATACTTGGTGCAAAAATAATCGTCTTCTATTAAATGCTAATAAGTGCTCAATTGTAACATTCACTCGGAAACAGAACAACATCACCTATAACTACTCAATTGGCAATGATGTGCTCCCTAGATCCAATTCTGTTCGTGACCTTGGTGTCACCTTCGACCAAAAATTATATTTTTAATACACATAAATAAAATTACCAATGAATGTTCTAGGGCTTTAGGTTTCATTGTCAGAAATACTCGTGATTTCTCGAATAAGAACACACTGCTACTGTTATATAATTCCTATGTCCGTTCTAAAACAGAGTATGCATCTATCATTTGGTGTCCATATTATAATGTCCATTCAAATAATCTTGAACGAATCCGTAGACGCTTTATGAAATATCTCTCTTTCAAAGAAGATGGTGCGTACCCTGCTACAGGAATATGTAATACCGCTTTACTAGAGAGACATAACTTCACCTCTCTTGCAAGTAGAAGGAATACATCTGCTCTGATTTTCCTTTACAAGGTGATCCATGGCCAAATCAACTGTAGTGCTATTTTGAGTATGCTGAATTTTCATGTTCCAAGAGTAAATTCAAGACATAACACTCTATTTTACCTCGAATTCTCTAGAACAAATGTACAGAAAAACTCACCTTTATTAAGAATTTGCAACAACTTCAATGCTGTCAATGACAGTTGTGACATTTTCTCTTGCAGCATTGCTTCATTGAAAAAAATCAGTTTTTGATATTAATTTTCTTTTTTCTCTAGTTTTTGTATCATGTCTCATTTCTACACTATTGTTGTATCTTTACTGATTCTCAAATTATTTATATTTTTTGTTTTTGTACCTGTGATTTTCCCACCCTGTAAATGGATTTCTGTTGGGTGGTGTACAATAAAAAATAATAAAAAAAAAAAAACAAACTTAGTTATTACATTGCCATTTGAAATTCAAACCGATTTTTTCTAATTGAATAGGAATAGTCTTTACAAGCTCGTATATCCCATTTCAATACCAAACAAATATATCGAGATTGAAAATCGTCAAAATTCGTCGATTTCTGTTCGGAGAGTACAATGACGTGAACAAGGTATGGCGGTCATCCACGACAGAGCCAGAGAACCAGAGGGCCCGTGGCCGCCTGCTCGAGTACATTTGACCCCGGCCCGAATAGGGGGGGGGTCACACACGGCCAAGCCAGTCATTTTATTTCCATCGTCACTTGATCAACTGACTTCTTAACTTAGCTGCCGCTGCAGTTTGCATTTATATTAAGAAGAATACACCAAAAAGGCAGCGGCAGAAAGAATGGAAGCCACTTCTGGACAACATTTTTGAAATTTCGAGCGCTAAACGGCGGCCGTTCTTTTCTCAACACCATCAGAATGAAAGAGGAGATAAAGTAGTGGGTAGTTACATGAAAAGGTACACAATAGTACATTATATATCTTTAATTGAATTATTTAAAAAATATTTGAAATAAAAAATAAAAGCTCATATTCTCTGTTCCTTATTGAACGAACTCTGATGGATGATAGCTTCTTCTGAACAGTCTGTAACCGAACCCACCCCGGTCATGTATGATTGATAAATTTTCTGGATGGATTTTTTCAACTTTTTTTTTTTCGTGTGATCATCTAGACAGTCAGCTCCACTTCTCAGGTAGCAGCATCTGCAATCCATCTGCTCTCAGAAGATTGCCTGTTTTTTTTCGGCACACAGCCTATTATAGTAGTTTTTTTTCCGGCACACAGTTTTATATAGATAGACCCTTGAAAGAATAGACTCTCAATTTCCCCACGTTGTGTGTATACATTTTTTTTGTGTTCTTTAGGATACAAAGTTCTGTTCAGCTTAAGAGAAATAAAAGACGAAAAGTAAATAAATACATATATTAAAGCCAAGAGTTACAATCTCAACTTGTTTGAAAACCAATCCAACGATTAAAATCTCCTGAAACATGGCAGAAACCAGAAATGACCTAGGTGTGAAACGTTTCACGAGGAAGGTTTCACGTGAAACATTTCTGATACATAACATAAGTGAATATGAATACATAAAAACACATATCTGAAACATTGCTCAAACCAACCATTTTACGTGTAATCTGACACGTTTCTGGAACATGGTAGATACAAAACATATCCTATGTATTATGCGTGAGAGGAAAAGAGCTCAAAATAAATTTTTACAATTTCTGAATAGACTCTCAGTCTAGTTATTGATCCATGAAATGGATGTGAGAAGGTAGTGTGCAATACCAAAAAAAAAACAGGTAGAATTTCATCATGCTTTATTAGTCATACAATATAAAGACTACTAATTATTTGTTTCCTTCCCTCTTATATCCAAGGACTGCTTGGCGAAACCATTTTGAGGTGCACCTTTCAGTCACTTCAGTTATTTGTCTGTCCATATTTGTATCATCAGTGATATAGCTGCAAATAAAAATGCAACTCATGAAAATATAATGACTATAATTACAAACAGATGTAGGTTCAAGATTGGTCCATTGAATTTTTAATCCACACAATTATGGCAGTGAAGAATTGCCTAGAATTAATCTCACAATATAATATAGCCATTAACTGAGGCATTAAACATTGTTGATTCAACAAATTAATCGCACTGTCTAATAATTCATGTAGTGTATAAAACCAAAACAAAGCATTATTAACAAGTTTCTCATATAAAAACAGCATGCACACTATAGATAGGTATACAGTGCTTCTCAAAAGTCCCCTCCCCCCCTCTTATTTCTGGAACGATTATACATGAACAAGGGAAACTGAATATTAAAGGTTATAAACTTCCCTACTAGTGATGATAGATGACGAAATCGTCAAAGATGACGTCACAAGGCAATTGTGACCAATAATTTTAAATGGAACCCTACGGCAAGCGACACCTCTTTTAAAAGGTATCGAAAAAACCTATCCAATGATACTAATTTTGTTTGTGTTTATGGCAGTTTTGGGGACTCTTCTAAACAGCTGTGATGTATCGTTATCTAAATTCATTCAATCCCCTGAGTTGTCAATAAGCTGACGTTCTTAGTCTCTAATTGACGTTTGTTTTAGTTTGACTTAATTTGTGTATTGTTGACGACGTTTAACGTTTTGTATCTTGGTCAAATTTATACATTTAATTGTTAAACTGGGAGCCGAACTTAGGCTTCAGAGGAATGGTACGTGTTTTAGGTGATAAAGTAGCAGCGATCCTGATTCTTGGTGAAACTGGACAAAATATTCATGCAGCAGAACTCATTTTTAATGAGAGGTTTCCCGATAGCCCCGTTTCGAGGACTTATTTAAGGGAGCTTCTTCGTAAGTTTGAAACAACGGGTAGTATTAATGATGCGAAACGATCTGGCAGACCACAAATTTCTGATGAGAAAAAAATTGATATACTGGCAGAGGTAATAGTTAATCCTACTTCTTCAACAACTCACGTTGCATCTACCTGTGAAGTCAGTCGAAGTACAGCACACAGGGTGTTGAAAAAAAAAAACAAATTTCATCCATACAAATTAAAAATGTTTCATCAAGAATAGAATTTTGTGAAAATATGGAAACTAAAATTAACCAACAGCCAGACTATGTCAAAACAATTTGTTTTAGTGACAAAAGTACTTTCTATCTAAATGGAAATGTAAATACACAGAATGTGAGGTATTGGAGTGACGCAAATCCTCACCTGTTTCAGGAAACACATACCCAATTTCCCCAGAAGGTGAATGTTTGGGCAGGTATCCTGGGGAACCACATCGTTGGGCCTCTTTTTTTAACTACTAATTTAACTGGTGAGGTTTATCTGGAGCTGTTGCAAAACGCAATAGAACCGTTAATCCTTGAAATTTTGGAAGATAATCCAGATGAATTCGGCAATTTGGAAATAACATTCCAACAGGATGGTGCTCCTCCACACTATTACGGTGCAGTAAGACGGAATTTGGATGAGGAGTATCGTGGAAGATGGATTGGACGACGAGGTTCAACGGGATGGCCAGCTCGATCACCGGACCTCACACCTTTGGATTTTTTCTGTGGGGGTACCTTAAATCGAAGGTTTACGTTACTGGACCTGACAATATTGACGTTTTAATGTGAGGCTTTTCCGCAGACACATTTGCAAAAGTACGAGAAGAGTTTAAAAATAGGATATTTCACTGTCAGGAAGTAAATGGAGGTCACTTCGAGCAATTTCTTTAAGTAGATACTGATTCTCAAATCTGTAATTAATATCATACTGAATGGAATTTAAATTTTAATGTTTACTAATGAGCCATTAAAACTGCCATAAACACAAACAAAATTAGTATCATTGAATAGGTTTTTTCGATACCTTTTGAAAGAGGTGTCGCTTGCCGTAGGGTTCCATTTAAAATTATTGGTCACAATGGCCTTGTGACGTCATCTTTGACGATTTCGTCATCTATCATCATTAGTAGGGAAGTTTACAACCTTTTATTTTCAGTTTCCAAATTTCACTTGTTTATGTATAATCGTTCCAAAAATAAGAGGGGTGGAGGGGACTTTTGAGAAGCACTGTATATATGATGCCCCTAAATAAAAATTCAAGAGCATCTCCGAGCTAGTTCATGAATCCCGCCACATTTTATTTAACCTTCAAATTCTTAATTTGTATTTCTGTATTAACCTATAACTAGGGATCGTATATCAATTATTTGCATACCTGTTGACATTTCTGACGAATATTTATAATCATAACACAGAGACCTCAAATTGAAATTCACGGCCATGCAGTCCAAGAACAATCGATGAAACTGATAAATGATAAAAGTAACCAAAAAAAAAGTCACAAGACACAAAATGGCCAGTTGGCGTCGTTGGCGTTGGCCGATGAGTAAATGTCGGAATATCCTCGTTGGTCACAACTGATCACGTGATACACTAGAGCCCGATGGCCTGACGAAACAATCATAATAGCGGGGGTTATTTGAATACTTCTTTGTAAGTATATTTTATTATGTCAGAAACATAACTTTCCTTTCATTTATTTCATAGGAAATATTTGGATAATTCAGATATATGTCTTTTGTTAACATGTTTCATCTGTGTATGTTTACGATATATCTCTGGAACGTGTCTTTTGAATGTTTCAAATGGTACCTATTACGGTTCCGTTGATATGTTTCAGACACCTTGTGTGTTTACTGGGGAGTATTTTACCATGGATACCATGAAGATGTGAAGAAATATGTAAGATGTCTTAAAACCCTGGTGAATGAACTGATTCGATATTGTTTAGATTTTCGAGGGGACACCACCTGTTACTTCAACAGAGCTTCTCTCTCTGTGGTAGATGGCGCCGTCCAAAAATGTTTGTCTATATTATCGCTTAATGTCAGAACTTAATTTCTGACATCTGCAGCATCTTATATTGAAATTTTTAGTTTCAGTGTTTTGTCGGTATTTATGATTTTGTCTTTGATTTCAAATCTTGCTTAGCTTATTCCTGAGTTCGTTCTTTAAAAAATCACTCGTTCATCAGTTCATTAGTGCGTGAGGAATTGTTTATTTTCAGGTAGTGCAGTGTGTAAGGATACTTTTTGTAGAATTTGTATTTTGTGTGGACAGTATAAAGCCGCAGATTCGTATTTTCGCCTTTTTTCAGTACCAAAAGCAAGTACAAATCTTGACGAATTGACTATTAATGATATTATATGCATTGATTTTATATTTTCTGCAATTTAATGACAATTTCATTTCCAATTCTCCGTCTGTCAAAATGCAGCTAACCTCAAAGACAAATGGTACAAAATACGAAAAACAACAAGACAGTGGTTTCTTTGTGCAATGTTCGGGGGCTTCTGATTCTAGCTTGGCTATTGGTGAAGTTTGACAGATGTCTCTTTTCAACCAATACCAAAGCTAGAGTTAGAACCCGCGAACAGTTTGCCTCAAAAAGAAATATACCCTGTTACTGAATTGAAACTAAAACGTAATTGGCGCTATCTGACACGCTAGTAATCTCTATTATCAAGTAGGCCAAGTGTCGCCAAGTCGATCCCAAACTTCTACAGGTATAAGTGCAAGCACCAGGGTTTTTAGACATCTTAGAAATATGTCAGAAGTCAGGTGAAATAATATCCTTCAGAAAAGACTGAATTCTTTTCTAGCACACACCTGAAGCGGTTTTTTTTTGTACCGGCGTTCTTTCTGTTTCAACCAATATAATAAGTACAAAAACTTTATTTTATCATTTTGGAATTGAACTCATTGGAAGTTTCAAGTTTTACAAAGAATTTGAAACTTACAGCATGGAATTAAAAAATACAATACACTTCTCACTGACAATACTTCTAAAACTAGTCAGGAATAAAAAGTGATTCATCCTCATTTTCATTTTTGCTGCTCTTATCGTCGATATCTTCCTCGGCAGATTCCTCCTTCTCCTTCTTAGATCTACCACGTCGGCCTACTCCCTTCGGTTTTGCCTTTGTATCAGTTTTCTTTTTTGTTGATACTTTGGGCTTGCTTCTGCCTCTCTTTGCTGGGGGTGCACCATCATCTTTTCTAGCTTCAGCCTTGGTGTCCTTCTTGGTACGCTTGGTACTTCTTTCGGCTGCTGCTCTGCGGACTTTTTTGGTTTTAACTTCGTCGTCAGACATCTTTGCAAAACTACGATTGGAGTCGCAAATCGAACTATAAATGCAAATAATGAAAGATTGAAGATAGCTTGGCGTTTCAATGAAGATGACAGATGATAAACTTCTCGATAAACTTTAATTCATGAACAAGGGATATCGTACCAACGAATGAATCTGGCCGTGGCTACAAGTCCGGTGATCAGAGTCGTAAGTCAATATTTCTTATTAAAACAGTGATGGGACCTATGACCTACTATGATTACTCAATTTATTGTCAGCAAGACGTCACAATTTGATGAAAAACAGGGTTTTATATTATAATTTATTCTTATATTTATTATCCAGTTGTTTTTTTTGACAAACAGTAGCTGCTAGATGAGCCGGAGATTTATAATATATGCGCAATATACAGGGTGATTCAAAAGTACTTTGACAAACTTCAGGAGGTGATTCCTCACAATATTCTAATATGAATTGTCCAAATAAATATATTTCCGGAAACGCCTCGTTACCAAGATACAGGGTGTTGAAGTTTTATTGTTATCTGTTTTTTTGAATAAGTTTCGAAATACTGACCTTAATTGACCGAAAATTGGTACTGAGAGGTTTTTTGAGGGGTGTCGAATTCGAACCTGATGTTATTATTGCTCTTACTTGTAGGGCGTGCCACCTACACGTATTTTTCTTTCTTGAAGATTCATAACTTTTTTGAGCGTACTTCTAGCACATTTTTCAGTAGAAAAATCAATTCGTCTATCATATCTACGTAAAAACGCAACCCTTGTTACAAGTCGCTATAAGCAACTGTTTTCTAGATATTTGGACTTGAAAATTTGATAAACGATGCGTGTTGAAGTTATTACCATTATTTTGCATTTCTCACAAGAATGCTTAGGAAATGAATTTGACGTTTGAGTAAGTAGTTTGGTTTTTTTTGTAGGGGGCGCCACCTATTCTATTTATTTTTACTCGTTTGAAATAGTTATTTTTGTATCAGGGGGGCAAAATCTGTATTTGTTTTAATAAAATTAATAAAATAATATCAACATTTTATTTCAAGAAATTTTGAATATGTTGAATAAAATAAAGGAAACTAAATTGTAATCAAATGAATTGTTCAAAGTGTCCACCTTCAGCGAAAATACAGGCATTCAGTCTTCTAGTCATTGAATCTCGTACCCGCTCAAAAATTATTGGTGTGTTTCTTGTTGTTTCACAGGCGTCTACTATTCGGTTTCTTAGATCTTCCTGGTTCGCTACTAGTAGTTTTATAAACTAGTGACTTCAAATGTCCCCAAAAATAAAAATCTAGCGGGTTTAGATCTGGGGACCTTGGTGCCCACGCCTGGTTAGGTTCTTCTACACCTCTACCAATCCATATTATTAATGATTTGAGTATTTTATCAGTACCGGCATCATTAACTTTATATGCAGATGATACATCTGTGATCATATCAGATAAAACCGATCTAGCCTTGACATATAAATGCAACACAGTTTTCTCCAGATTGCACGAATGGTATTCTGCAAATCAGCTGTTTCTAAATGTTGGAAAAACACAATCCATAAGGTTTCATAACCGTCAAAAATTGTTCAAGATATCACATTCGGCTCAGATGATGCCTCAGCGCAATATGTTCTAGTAATAGTAACGTTATAACGTTTTTAGGTTTTCAGATTGATTCATGTATAAACTGGAAAAGTCACTGTCAATCACTGATATCAAAAATGAATTCACTATCATATCAATTCAGAACCACTAGGAAAGTGTTGGAAATAAATCTTCAAGTACCATAAAATTTTAACTCTTCCTTCATTATTTATTTTTGAACTCTCTGTTTACTCATTTGAGAATAGAGGTACTTTCAGTACCAATGAAGTCAGACATCAATTTGATACCCGAACAAAAAATGAACTTCAGGTACCTTTTAATAAATTTAGCTGTTCATTCAACTCTCCTCCCTCTATGGCTCCTAGGGTATTTAATAAACTGCCAAAATATATAAAAGAAAGTAAATGTATTAAAATATTCAAAATACAATTGCGAGAATTTCTTCTTGAAAAGTGTCTGTATAGTGTTGAAGAGTTTATGTCGTAGAACCGTAATGTTTTGTTTATATGCTTTTATTCTGAGATGTCGTCATGTTTCTTTTAGAATGTTCTTAGGACAATTTTAATTGAGGTTGATAATTTTTACTTCAAACCTGTGGTTTCAGCTTTTTGGTTTTATCTGATTATTTTTCCGACCCAAATATCGACCAATAGAATTGCACCATTCGACGTCACGTGGTACAACCTACATGGTATTATACTGATAATTTTTTGAAAATTTTCTCTGGTAGTTGCTATATATAAAAAACAAAACATGATCCAGTCAAATTAACCACACTTCAAACTGACAGGTTGAATTCAATTGTGACAATTGGAGATTTTGCATGAAAATGAGTCGATTTGGAGTTTGTTCTCTGTCCACCATCGATAAAGAAGTCAAAGGAAATGTTCCCATTAATACGGAGAAGGCAAAAAAAACAGTTTGGAACCAATTACTATTTTGGGACGGAAAATATCTCGAATAATGAGTTCAAATTATCTGGCATTTCCTCGAAGTTCTGCACAATAAGAGTCGTCGTAAGTTTTTCAGGAAATCACTGCGCTTCGCTCGTGATTTTTTAACCTGAAAACTTGACTCCTTAATTGTTTGTAACGAACTATCGGAAATACCCGATAATTTTGAAGCTTTTGGTATTATAATGATTATTTTTCCGACCCAAATATCGACCAATAGAATTGCACCATTCGACGTCACGTGGTACAACCTACATGGTATTATACTGATAATTTTTTGAAAATTTTCTCTGGTAGTTGCTATATATAAAAAAACAAAACATGATCCAGTCAAATTAACCACACTTCAAACTGACAGGTTGAATTCAATTGTGACAATTGGAGATTTTGCATGAAAATGAGTCGATTTGGAGTTTGTTCTCTGTCCACCATCGATAAAAAGTCAAAGGAAATGTTCCCATTAATACGGAGAAGGCAAAAAAACAGTTTGGAACCAATTTACTACTTTTGGGACGGAAAAATAATCCCCGAATCACACGAGCTTCAATTATCTGGCATTTCCCTCAAGGTTCCTGCAACAAATAAAGTCGTCAATTTTTTCAGGAAATCACTGCGCTTCGCGCTCGTGATTTTAACCTGAAAAACTTGACTCTAATTTGTTTGCAACGAACTATCGGGAAATACCGATAATTTTGAAGCTCTTGTGGTATTATAAGTGATTATTTTTCCGACCCAAATATCGACCAATAGAATTGCACCATTCGACGTCACGTGGTACAACCTACATGGTATTATACTGATAATTTTTTGAAAATTTTCTCTGGTAGTTGCTATATATAAAAACAAAACATGATCCAGTCAAATTAACCACACTTCAAACTGACAGGTTGAATTCAATTGTGACAATTGGAGATTTTGCATGAAAATGAGTCGATTTGGAGTTTGTTCTCTGTCCACCATCGATAAAGAAGTCAAAGGAAATGTTCCCATTAATACGGAGAAGGCAAAAAAAACAGTTTGGAACAAATTTACTAATTTTTGGGACGGAAAAATAATCCCGAATACCACGAGCTTCAAATTATCTGGCATTTCCCTCAAGGTTCCCTGCAAACAAATAAAGTCGTCAATTTTTTCAGGAAAAATCACTCGCGCTTCGCGCTCGTGATTTTTTAACCTGAAAAACTTGACTCCTTAATTTGTTTGCAACGAACCTATCGGGAAATACCCGATAATTTTGAAGCTCTTGTGGTATTATAAGTGAAAATTGAAATTCTTAATTTTGGAATTGTTGTGTGTTTCTATGTGTTTCTATGTGTTTCTATGTTTTTATATTTACCTAGATTTAAGTGTATGACTCTTCCTATGCGATGTTATGTTGTCTACTGGAAAATAAAGATCTTATCTTATCTTATGTTAGATTTGGATAGACAGTGTTAAGGAATTCCCTGGCTATAACGCTAAAATGGGCCGGAGCCCCATCATGCATAAATCACATGCGGATACGAATTTCTAATGGTACATTCTGAAGTAGTCCCGGCAATTCATTCTCTAAAAAGTTGCGCCATTCAGTCGGAACGGAAGAAAGAAAGGACCTATCAAGTAATTATCAATTATTGCCGCCCATACATTTACAGAAAATTGATACTGATAATGTCTTTCACTAACTGCGTGCGGATTTTCCAGAGCCCAAACATGGTTGTTATGAAAGTTTGTGATAGCATTTAGGGAGAGCTATGCCTCGTCCGTGAAGAGTACATATCTTAAAAATTGAGGAATTCCAGCCAATTTTCTCAAAAACCACTGACACATAGTAATGCGTTGGGGAAAGTCTCGTGGCTTGTACCCTTTGAATATGGTATGGATAAAATTGTTGATCGTGGATGATTCTCCAAACTGTGGACTGAGTAGAATTGAGAGTTTCAGCAATTATTCCTGTACTTGTTTCTGGATTCTCCTCGACAGCGTTCAAAACAGCTTCTTCCAATTCTGGGGTTCGGACTGCTGGTGGTCTTTCAATAATATCACCTGCCTCTTAAAGCTAGCTGTTTCTGCCAAACGACGGTGGAGACTGGTAAATGTTGGAGCTGGAGGCAGTACTCGATTAGGAAATCGCTCCTGGTGAATACGTCTTGCTTCGCGCGCATTGCCATCCGCAAGGACATAAACGAAAATCATATCGGCTAAACGAGCATTATTGTTTAAATAATCCATTTTTTCAAAATTAGTATTTTAAAACTTACAGAAACTTCAACAAAACAACAGAACGTTTAACTGTCACATAATATGTAATTACCAAAACTACTTAATACTTAATTCATTTCCTAAGCATTCTTGTGAAAAATGCAAAATAATGGTAATAACTGGTAATAAATGGTAATAAATGGTAAATTCAATATATAGGTTGTATTGTTTATGTGTAATGATATCAATTGTAACATTTATGTGCTGTTATATATAGCTATTGATGCTAAATAAAGTTATATTCTAACTCCTAGAAAACGGTTGCTTATAGCAACTTGGAACAGGGGTAACTTTTTTACGTAGATATGATAGAGGAATTGATTTTTTTTACTGGAAAATGTGCTAGAAGTACGCTCAAAAAAGTTATAAATCTTCAAAAAAGAAAAAGACGTGTAGGTGGCGTCCCCTATGAGTAAGAGCAATAATAACACAAGGTTCGAATTCGACATTTCAAAAAACCTCCCAATACCAATTTTAGTTCAATTAAGGTCAATATTTCGAAAGTTGTTTAAAAAAAACAAAAATAAAAATAAAACTTCAACACCCTGTATCTTGGAAACGAAGCGTTTCCCGACATATTTATTTGGACAATTCATATTGTGAGAAATCACCTCCTGAAGTTTGTCAAAGTACTTTTGAATCACCCTGTATACAGTCAGAAACAACATGTTTTGGCGATTTTCCATTAGCTAATTTTTCTAGAACTTACCGAGGGTGGACATTATTTAGTGGCCTACCCACTATAAATTTTATTTTTCAGGAACAAATCGAGACTCGATTCTCCCATCTCGGACAGTTTTCAAAATCTGTTGAGGTACCATTTGGGATCAGTTGCGCTTGGATCTTTTCTCATAGCCACCATACAGTTCCTAAGAGTTCTTTTGAAGGCCGTTGAGAAGTACCTACACGGAAAAGAAGGAAAATGTATTGTATGTGCTCTGAAATGCTGCCAATGTTGTCTGTACTGTTTCGAGAATATTCTGAAGTACCTCAGTAGGAATGCATATATAGAAGTTGGTAAGCAATTGTGGTAAAATAATAACAAATCATTTCGGAATCTGATTTATCCAGTTGAAATAGGACGTGTTTAATCCTGCTACATCTCTTCTGGTATTGACGCTGTCTTGGGGGATAATTTCGCTTTGACATGAAGGGTTTTTTATCAAGCATGATGGGGTTTATGAAATCAAAAGTATGGCCGTTTCCTCTAGTTTTTTCTATTAGAGCAGTGGTATTTTGGACGAAAAGTTTTGTGTCACTGTCGTGTTCAGATATGTGTTTTTTTTTAATATCGACCCGTTTGACCAACGTATCATTTAGAACAATTATTACAGTTAATTTTATAGACGACGTTTGGTTGTAGATCAGTAGGAGTTTTTGTTTTTTGGCATGAAAAACCCTTTTACCAACGGTGATGAATTTTTACGTCATTATCTGTATAATAATAAAATAATTAATAAAAAACTTTCTGAAGACAAGCTTTATTCAAATGCACTAAAAAATAAAAAATAATTGCTTTGGATGTGTAACGTAGATTATTCCATGAGTTATAGATTCAAAAGCTTGTCGCTTTTGTATTCGAACTGAAAACTTTGCGCGACAAGCTTTTGAATCTATAACTCACGGAATAATCCAAAAAAAATATTTCTTACTTTTTAGTGCATTTGAATAAAAGCCTGTCCTTGAAAAGTTTTTTTATTAATTATTTTATTTTGTGCTTTTTAGTACTTAAGTGTACGCCTTAATCTATGCATTTTTGTTAAAGCATCGTTATTATGAGGCCTTTTTTTCCTGTAAGTACTGAGCTTTCTAGTCCTTCAATGAGGAGATGAGAAGATTAACTCATCTTGGAGTTGCCATCTTCAATTTATGAATTTTAACTAAAAATTAATAATCTTCGACTGAATTCATAATCTCTGACTCCAAAAACCCCGACATACCAATTTCGAATCGAATCGGGCCATAATTACAAAACTCTGCCGCCATTTGAGTTTCTGCACATCGCGTACTGTTTTCTGATTGGCTGCTAATTAGGATCTTTCATTCACCAGCCAATCAGAAAACACTAGTAGAATCTAAAAAACTTTCGTTCGTAGGCAGCTTTGCGAACCGTGCATGCGAGAATCTTGCTTGGCAACAGTGTTCAGTTCACGTGTTTTGAATCACTACAATGGTCGTGATATTATTTTAAAAATAATATTCAATTGCGAATGTTTCCCTTTTCAATACTGTTTGTGTCGTTTGTTTCTTAGAAGTGAATGTGATAATTATGATAAGTGCCTCAAAGCAAAGTATGAAGTCAACTAGTTCTGACTTTATCACCAGTTTGGATACAACAATGTTAGTTGTTTTCTTCACTTTGAAATTGAATATCCATTTAAGGAGCCTGCAATGTGTACATTTACCACACAATGGTTTTTCGTAAATAATTTTTAAAATAATGTCGATATTTGAACAAAAATTGGTATTTGGGAATTTTTTAATATGAGAAATTCAAATTTGATCTAAGTTAGGCCCTCAATTGTAGGGGCGCCGCCTACAGGTCTTTGTCTCTTTTGGGGAGTCATAACTTGCATGTATGTATCACATGTTCTAGAAGAAAAATCGATTCCTCTATAATTTTTACGTTATGCTGTTCAAAAGTCGCTACAAACAGCCGTTTTCGAGATATTTTGATATAAATTAATCGATGCAGCCAATCTTCTTCTCTTTGAAAATAAAAGTATCAAGTAGGGTAGTAAGTTAATTTCAATGTTTTTTTTTGTGCTGTTATGTTGAAAATGATATCTTGACAGATAGTCCAATGCCATACCAATGCAGAGTATGCTGACATACATCTTACATACGGACTTGCTAACGGAAACGCATATGAGGCAGGACGTTTGTATCAGGGGCGTTATCCGAACTGCACAACTCCTACTTCAAAAATGTTTTCAAGAATTCAAGCTCGGTTAAGGGAAACATAAAGTTTTGAGAAAGCTAGTCATCTGTCGGGTGCACATCAGAGGGTAGAAACCCCAGAAACCGAGGAAGCAGTTCTTAATCTGGTAGGAGAACACCCGGAAACAAGCTACAGAAAAAATTGTTATATCCCTACCATATTCAAAGAGTTACGTATCAACTTCTGTCGTGGGTTTCTCCAATGCCTTATTCAAAATCCTTTATATGAAAATAAAATCCTTTTTACCGACGAATCAAATTTCTCACGCAACGCTATACGCAATTTTCACAACAATCATTCGTGGTCAGAGGAAAACCCCCATGCGATACAGGAGTCACATTTCCAAGAACAGTTCTCTCTTAACGTGTGGGCAGGAATCCTTGGAGATTATTTTATAGGTCCATTCTTTATTCCGGGAAGATTAAACGGAGAGAAATATAGTCATTTTCTTGAAGAAGATTTGCCTATTTCACTGGAAGATGTGCCGCTTAGACTACGAAATGAAATGTGGTTTATGCATGGCGGTGCTGCGCCACATTTTAGCATCCAAGCGCCAGAATTTTTAGATCAAACTTTCGGCAACCGTTGGATGGGTCGGGGAGGGCCTCAACCGTGGCCCCCTAGGTCACCAGACCTTAACACTTTGGATTTTTTCCTGTGGGGACATCTAAAATCTTTAATTTACCAGACACCTATCCAAAATGAAGAAGAATTAAGGTAATCGAATAATTAACTCTTGTAGAACGATTCAAAATACTCCAGGAATTTTCCAAAGAGTGCGCGAATCAATGAAGAGAAGATTGGATGCGGGAATACAGGCAGGAGTTGGACATTTATTGTGATATTGATTCAGATTTACATGTAGGGTCCCGTTGTTTATTGTTGTTTAAAATTAACGTTGAAATGTTTCTTTCTATGTTGATTTAAAAAAAAAGTTAAAATTGTTTCACTTTTTGACAAACACATCATTGTAACGAAGTTACTATTTTCCCGCTATATTTATCAGCCAAAAGCTCCCTGTAAGGAATTAAACTCCTCTTGACAGTAATAATAGGTCTAGAAATACCATTCGTGTTCGTGATAAATCCGCGGATTACATCTATCCTAATAAACAGACTAAACGGCTTCCGGAAATCACGCTAATACCGCGAGGCGTAGATAAATAGCACGCGCGAGTATTACCTGCGCTAGCCAACAACTCTCGAGAAAACATTTGTATCAAACCAGGTAGGATATTTACAAATACGGCCGAGAGAATTCGGTCATCCGATAGACGCGACAGTCGAGCCAAAGGCACACGCTACCGACTGAAGTTTTCCGACAGAAGCACATAAGAGGATTGCCGAGACAGAGGCGCACGCCGCAAGCTGACGTCACAGCAGGATTTTACGAGCTGGGTAATTATATTATGAAAATATAATTTGGATCTCAATCCACAAAACGGCGCGCGCATATAAGTCGGTCGAGAGGTATTTGTAAAAGAGGGGGAAGCCGGCTGTAGTTCCGTTTTGAAATATGTCAAAGATTGAGTAGCTTGCCGAGCCCAGCAGAAGCAGTCACGCATCCGACTAGTATCCAGAGTGTGAGCCAAAGACCGAAGCAGTCCACGACCGTCCCGGACCTTGCCGAAGCAGTGAGATCGGAGTTTGGGTAAATATGTTGTATCAGGTAAAAGACATAAGGAAATGTTTGTAAGTACCACCGATACGATGTGCGTATGATCGAACCATAGCCGTAAGAGGCACATATTCATTTCAATGCTGCGCTGGTTATTTCTGCATACGAGTCCGTACGATATCCCCCCCACTGCAAAAGCTTTTGGTTGCTGAGTTTACCCCGCTTGCTTGAAAAACACTCTCCCCGCTTTTTCTGTAACTAGTGCTTGCCGGTCGTTTATTTGTTGTAATAACTTGAGGCTGATAGCAGCCGCCCTGACTGTATTTCCATTGTATATAATATACCTGTTTATCCTGTTTTTAGTATTCTTTCATTTGCTATCTTGAGTAGAATTTAAGCAGTCGGCACCCAGGTTCGAAACCCAGTGAAAGGCAATTAAAGCCTGACTTGCTGGCCCTGTTACAGTGTCACGACTATATTGACCCCTGGAGTGTCTTTCTTCACTGAGGCTGCCCGGAGCAAAAGTGGCCTTTTCCACTATAAACCAAAAGGTGGCGCCCGAGGAAAACCGAGAATAGTGATAGGCGCCAAAGTTTGAAAGCAGGGGAAGAGACCCCTGTTACAGAGCATCGATTAATTTAAATCAAAATATCTCGAAAACGGCTGCTTTTTTGAAAATCATACCTTTTTCACGTAAAAATGATAGAGGAATCGATTTTTTTTCTAGAAAATGTGATACATACATGCACGACAAAGTTGTGACTCCTCAAAAGTGACAAAGACCTGTAGGCGGCGCCCCTTCAATTAAGGGCCAAACTGAAATCAAATTTAAATTTCTCATTTAAAAAAATCCCCAAATACCAATTCTCGTCCAAATATCGATATTATTTTAAAAATTATTTACGAAAAACCAAAATAAAAATGAATTTTTAACACCTTGTATATAAAAAATGAAGGCCTTGCGGACCCATGCTTTTATGAACTTTTCACCTTATGAATAACTGAGGAATCGGCCTGTAAAATATCGGACACTTATTACATAACACCCTGTATATAAATAACGAAAATAACGGGATAACGGTAAAACGAGATAACGGGAAAACATGAATACGGGATGACGGGAAAATAGGATAAGGGGATAACGAGATAACGAGAAAACGGGAAGCGGGCGGAGCCAAAAGCACAACCTAGATTGAACAACACAAAGAAAAATATAAAAATAATAAATTCTACACGGACGAGAGTTTTCAGGATTTTTTTAGGGTATATAGAAATTTGGACAGGACAACGTCTGTCGGGTCAGATATTGATAATAAACCAGCTTCGATGTTGAAAAGGGAAACATTCTCAATTGAATATTGATAGAAATATTTTTCTGTGAATTGAAAAATCCACGATTAAAAGGAAGTTATTTTTTGTGAATGTCTAACAGAAAACAACTACTTCCCCGGCTAAAGCCACGCTGGACATTGAACTACATCTGATAGATATTCTGAAAAGGCCCTAACTCAAAAGAAAAAATCTGAAATTGAAAATTTGCATTTTATTCAGATAGTTATTTGATTTTCTATTCCAGTCTTAATTAGGAACTCATAAAGATGAATGAGGCAAAGAAGAATGTTTTCCAAAAGAGAGTACTCACCAGAAATCATTCGTAACATTGACGCAGGAGAGACATCGCATTCACTAGGTCTTCAATACATTTTAGTCGACGAAAATCTATTTCACGCTTCCACGATCATCAGGAAGACCGGAAGAAATGGGAAACACATTTTCAAGAAGCAATCTCACTTTGCAAAGATGGAAAAATTAGAATCATTTCTTTTGGAGAGACACTTTGAAATTAGTGTTTTCTGACATTAAAACCTGTCATGGGGTATGATAGATTGATTTGTTGAAAATATAAACAGGATGTTCATAAAATCAGATGTGGAATAATCTGCGACTGAAAGATAAACTTTAGTCACTATCTTCCATCGTCAAGATAACCTCTTGTGGGGTATTCATGTTGAAAAGGGAAACATTCTCAATTGCATATTGATAGAAAGATTCCACATCTGATTTTATGAACATCCTGTTTATATTTTCAACAAATCAGCTTCGATGATTCTACATGTCCAAATATACTTACTGGTGAAGCGATTCTTCGGTTGCTTTGTCGATACGGACATAAACTTTTAGATTGTCACTAGAACTGCCATCTTCCCAATGTTTTGTGTGCAATCCGTTATTTTTTTTTTTCAGCAATGCATGGGAATTCTTTCTGCAAATCGGGAAAACAAGCATTCAGACTTCTGTCATCGAATGTACTCAGAGTGGCAGCCATCAATTCCGTTGGGGATTTTGTACTCTTTTTGGGAAAAGTCCTGGTGGTTATCGCCACAGCTATCATTGGAATAAAAATGTTGCAGGTGGGTATTTTATTCGAGTTGAACGTTTCAGTCTTTGCGTATCCGTTTTGTTTTTGGGAAAACAAAATTGTTTGGATAAGGAGGTTTTTTTTTGAAGTGATAGAAACCTAATGGAGCATTTGTCCATGATTTTTTTTTTCAGTACAAAGATGGCGTTCAGCATATGTGGGTACCTGTTGCATTATCTGGACTCTTTGCATATTTTGTAGCACACTGTTTCATGACAGTTTATGAGGTTAGTTCAAAAACATATAAAAATTATTATTGATATTTGAAAAAAAAAATCTATTGGATTTCATTTTTCTGCATGTTCGATGATAAAAATAAACACATGTCGTTTGAATCATATCTGAGAGTAAATAATTTAAAAACAATTTTTTTCCTGTATTCAAATGAACCCCCCGAATTAATATTGTCACAAATTTCAACCTTGCCCACTATTTGATCTCTGAAATAATATTTTCAGGTAAAATGCAAATTTTTCCGGTCACAAGTAGATGGCTGTATATTATTCATCTCTGATTTTAAACTGAAATTTAGTGTCTGAAACATTGCTCTATGAATATGTAAATATGTTGAATTCATCACAATTCAGTTTTTTTAATCTATACAGGGTGTTATGTAATAGGTGTCCGATAATTTATATAAAGGTTGAAAAGGGAGACATTCTCAATTGAATATTGATAGAAATATTTTTCTGTGAATTGAAAAATCCACGATTAAAATGAAGTTATTTTTTGTGAATGTCTAAAAGAAAACAATTACTTCCCTGGCTAAAGCCACGCTGGACATTGAACTACATCTGATAGATATTCTGAAAAGGCCCTAACTCAAAAGAAAAAAATCTGAAATTGAAAATTTGCATTTTCATTCGGATAGTTATTTGATTTTCTATTCCAGTCTTAATTAAGAACTCATAAAGATGAATGAGGCAAAGAAGAATGTTTTCCAAAAGAGAGTACTCACCAGAAATCATTCGTAACATTGACGCAGGAGAGACATCGCATTCACTAGGTCTTCAATACATTTTTGTCGACGAAAATCTATTTCACGCTTCCACGATCATCAGGAAGACCGGAAAAAATGGGAAACACATTTTCAAGAAGCAATCTCACTTTGCAAAGATGGAAAAAGTTAGAATCATTTCTTTTGGAGAGACACTTTGAAATTAGTGTTTTCTGACATTAAAACCTGTCATGGGGTATGATAGATTGATTTGTTGAAAATATAAACAGGATGTTCATAAAATCAGATGTGGAATCATCTGCGACTGAAAGATAAACTTTAGTCACTATCTTCCATCGTCAAGATAACCTCTTGTGGGGTATTCATGTTGAAAAGGTAAACATTCTTAATTGAATATTGATAGAAAGATTTTTCTGTGAATTGAAAAATCCACGATTAAAATGAAGTTACTTTTTGTGAATGTCTAACAGAAAACAACTACTTCCCCGGCTAAAGCCACGCTGGACATTGAACTACATTTGATAGATATTCTGAAAAGACCCTAACTCAAAAGAAAAAATCTGAAATTGAAAATTTGCATTTTCATTCAGATAGTTATTTGATTTTCTATTCCAGTCTTAATTAAGAACTCATAAAGATGAATGAGGCAAAAAAGAATGTTTTCAACATTTATTTTTATTTTGGTTTTTCGTAAATAATTTTTAAAATAATGTCCATATTTGGACGAAATTTTACAAATTCAATGTATATTCAGTTTATTCTTAGTAAAACTATAAATTTCTGCCGGTGTTCTCTGAAATAACCCTGAAAACTTTGATAATCCATTAAAGTGGCGCCCCACGTTGGGATTTCAGAAAAAAACATTGCTTGTAGCTACTTGTAATCCCAAGTTGAAAATTTTTTTTTTCAGATGGCCATTGACACGATTTTCATCTGTTTCTGTGAGGACTGCGAAATGAACGATGGTGTATCGAAACCCTACTTCATGTCGAGAGGCTTGATGGAGTTTGTGGAAAATTCCAAGAAAGCGTTGGATATTCAAAATTCCAGAGAGAAAACAGGATACAGGAGGAGCAGGAGAGGGAATGTTAACACCATAAGCGGTGATGTGGATCATAATATATCCGATTGAATGGAGAGACAGAACCAAAGAAGTCGAGGGGAAAATAAATTTTTTGAAGCATGATTTATCAGATATTTCTATCACTGTTTTTACTACTTAATCGATGTGGCACAAATGTGTTTTGTGTGATCAAGTTTTTTATATTTTTGTAATTTTTATGGATCGAATTATATCTTTTTTGACGAATTTTTATTTTTGCGTTGTGTTAAATCGAAATGATGAGGAAAAGGTCGATTAGTCCACAGCTATATATCGAAAACATGTAAAACATTCCAAGGTTGATTTTGAGAAAGGCCCTCTGGAATTCGAACAGATTTCATTTGTGGTCAGTTATAGAAAATTTCATTAACATTAAATAGCGGGTATTGATACTGATAAAATAACCAAACATACATTTCAGGTAAAATAGAAAATAAAGACATTTTGCCAAGAAGATCAAGGGCACAAATTAGTAAAATTTATTGAACTCAGGTATACCGGGTGGTCAACGTATTCTTTAGAATGTAGAATTCTTGGATTGAAGTTATTTTAACTTTACACTTCTCAAGATTTTATCATCTTCAATGACCAATTCTATAGCCAACCCAAAGGTTTAGCAATGGGTAACCCCTCTTTCGCCCTTTCTAGCTGATATTTTATAACTTAGAAAACTCATTTATCAATAAAATTAAAAACATTGTGAAATGGTTTCATTATGTAGATGATTGTTTGATTCATTGAAGGCAACAACAACGATGCCCAAGAAATTTCAAACTCACTTAACAATATACATCCTAAAATAAAATTGACCATGGAAATTGAAATGAATAACAATTTTTTTTATTTAACCATCACAAAAATTAACAACAAATTAGAGTTCTCCTATTTACAGAAAACCTACCCAGACTGATCATGCCCATGTTCTATTCCAAAGAGAGTAAACGTTGAGATAACGTTTACTCTCTTTGATTCCATTCAACTTTGACCCAACATAAAATGGCTGCCTTTAATTGTTATAATAATAATATAAATGATTTTATTGGCTACAGAGAAGTTACATCTAGGTTGTTACAAGCATTCCCAAGTAGCACAGAGTCATAAAATTAACATAATGACTTCTTATACCGTCTTAAAGACTACGTATTTGTATGTTTTAGAACCAAAAATTTAATGTGCGTTTTATAACCTTCAGGCGTTGCTATGACGTCGTGTAGTCGATATAACGAGAGTACAATAAAGAATTCTAGAGATGAAGTTGTACTGTGGTTTGTATGTAAATAAATTCTGTGTCGTTAAGTAGAGCAGTTGCTGTGAGGTTATTATGACAATGAACATATGTGGTTCTAATGACTAGATTTTTGAAACGTTTCTACGACTAATACATATTGTACTCATGTAATGTAGTTTTATCAACTGATGAACTTTGGTCGTAATGATTACATTATGTATCTATGGTTAGATTATTTTTGTTGGTTATGTTATTTTTGTTGGATATGTATATTGTGTTATGTATGTAGAATATTCAGTTCCGTATGAATGATTGAAATGTCAAAACAAAAATCCAATCTGCCTTACAAGAGAACTGGAGCGTATAGAAAAATATAAAGAGGAAGGATGAGTGCCTATCCCAAAATTAACATCTGAAATCATTAATCAGTCTATCGGGACACTGCAAAAAAATTAAGTTCATCCAGTTCCTTCAATTGTTTTCATAACAAGGAAAGACATAAATGATATGTATGTGCACTTGGAGTGATAAATAAAAAATATTCAACATCAACATAACCTCTACTGTAAATGTCAGTTATTTTTAGCGTTTTCCATTAGGCGGAATAGCGGAATGCTTATGCACTCAGTTACGACGTTAGTACAATAAAACTTGCTACTTGTGGTCATAGCGACTACATTACAACTTTTTTATGTAAGATATTGCGATGTTTTTGAGACACTCGTAAACTATTCTATGATAGTACATACCGGAGTAATTACAACTTTTCGACACTAGAAGGACGGCATCCATGTATTTCGATTGATTGATAACATCATTCTGGTAGCCATATTGGAACAAAAATATTTAAAATAAAAAATATGGGACCCTGGGTGTTATATCAATTTAAAATCATTGGAGATGTGCTAATCAAGTATCTTTCGTAATATGGTCTACATATTTCAACGATTAATGAGAAAAATTGATGAAATATATTTTTTCTGAAATGAAAATAAATATTTATCTCTCTTCATTTTCGAGGCGCAGGAATTTTAAGTGAGTAGAATTGGATTTTGATCGTAAAAATGAATTTGCTTGGTCACTAGAGTTTCAGAACAATTCTTAAAGACACATAAATGAAAATCATTTTTATCTCGATAACTATCATGGTCACAGAGTATCATGAACATGTAAAGGAAGGCTACTTATATATTATATTGATATTATATGAAATCTTTTGATATGGTATACATATTGTAATACTATATTAGAAAGATTATGACCTTCATGCATAATGATATAATGACTACACTAAGACCACAGAACGACCCTTTTGCGACTGGCTTATATAAGTCTATATTGGCAAGTCATTACCACTACTTTATAACGTCGATGTGACGTCGCAAGAGTGTGCCTTTTTGTCGTAATGGCATACATAGCGACGTCTCAGCATATTACAAGACATAAGTCATGGACTTTTGCGAAAGGTCTAGTAGACGTCTGTACAACCGAATTATGACATCTGTGTGCTACTTGGGTTCTCTTACACTCAACCTTAAGAGGGAAAAAAATTGTAAACATATGCTCATACAATAACAAATTATCAACTATGGTAAATGGTAAGTAAGCTAAAGGTAAAAGGGAAATGAAATGAACAAATCGCATGGGAAGACAATTAAAAAATGTATGAAGCCATCAAATAGTTTTTGTTTCAGTTTTTTTTTCAAACTGGTGGTTTGGTTTGTTTTATTAACCGACGAAACCAAAAAGGAGGAGGTTCTCTAGTCGACGTGTATTTTTTTTTTAATGTATGATCACGCATAACTTTTTACTGAGGCGTCCGATTCTGATAATTCTTTTTTCAGTGGATAGGGTGTACTTCGAAGTTGGTCCCATTTGAATTTAGAAGATGAAATCTACCCCTAAGGGTAGCAAAATGAAGGATATTGATCACTCACCCTCTGAGTTCTGGTCCGTTAACCGATTCTATCAGGCATAACTTTGTACAGGGATCTTCGATTTGGATGATTCTTCTTTTATCAGATAGGGTATTCCTCAAATGGAATTATCCACCCTTACGGGTAGAAAAATAGGGGATATTTAATTTTTCACTTGTGAATAAGATGTCTAAAAACCCTGGTGAATGAACTGATTCGATATTGTTTAGATTTTTGAGGGGACACCACCTGTTACTTCAACAGAGCTTCTCTCTCTGTGGTAGATGGCGCCGTCCAAAAATGTTTGTCTTTATTCTCGCTTAATGTCAGAACTTCATCTGCAGCATCTTATATGAAATTATTTTAGTGTTCTATCGGTATCTATGCGTTTTTCATCTCTTTGATATGAAATCTTGCTTAGCTTATTCCTGAGTTTGTTCTTTAAAAAAACCACTAGTTTATCAATTCATTAGTGCGAGAGGAATTATTTATTTTCAGGTAGTGTAGTGTGTAAGGTTACTTTTAGAAGAATGGGCCACATTTGCATTTAGTGTGTGCAGTATAAAGCCGCAGATTCGAATTTTCGCCTGTATTTAGTACCAAAAGCAAGTACAAATCTTGACGAATTGACTGATAATGATATTTCCATAGTTCATTATATTGTATGCATTGAATTTTACATTTTCTGCAATTTAATGACAATTTCAGTTCCAATTCTCCGTCTGTCAAAATGCACCCAACCTCAAATTCAAATCGTACAAAATACGAAAAACAACACGACAGTGCTTTCTTTGTGCAATGTTCGGGGGCTTCTAATTCTAGCTTTGCTATTGGTGAAGTTTGACAGATGTCTCTTTTAAACCAATAGCAAAGCTAGAATTAGAACTCGCGCACACTTAGCCTCAAAAAGAAATCTGAGTAAATAAATATACCCTGACTGTATTGAAACTAAAACGAAATTGGCGCCATCTGACACGCTAGTAATCTCTATTATCAAGTAGGCCAAGTGTCGACAAGTCGATCCCAAACTTCTACAGGTATGAGTGCAAGCATCAGGGTTTTTATACATCTTACTTGTGAACATTGGCACACATATGTAGTTGACAATGACAGATAGCTAGTGTCATTATCACAATCATTATATTCTATGAGAGGATGGAATGATATACAAAGTTATGAAATAAACTAACCAGAACAACAAAAATAATTTATATTACAACAAATAGTAAAAGTAGATAATCATATTATTTAACTGGTAATAGTTGAAGTAAGGTGAGTAAGTAAGTATTTTGGAAGTAATAAAAAAACAAGCAGTTAGTAATTAGTAGATTTCAGCCACAAAAAATTGAAAAATAAAAACTTTTTAACAAAAAATTTAACAGACGAAATACTGAACTGAAAAGCAAAAAATAAAATAAACCTTCTTAGTCTCAATAACTAAGCTCCTAAACTAATGTAAGTAACCAATTTTGAGTCGCTGCCAAACAAACAATCAACAAAGATCATTAAATTACTTCAAAAAAATTATCAGAATGTCACCGCGCAACTCGATGCCATCATTTTACGCCTTACCTAAATCTTTTGCTTGTTTGTTTGGCGCCGACTCGAAATTAGTTACTTACATTAGTTTAGGAGCTTAGTTATTGAGACTAAGAAGGTCTATTTTATTATTTACTTTTCAGTTCCGTATTTCGTCGGGAATTTTATTGTAAAACCTGGGTTATCATATAACTGAAAGACGACTGAAATGAGGCTGTGGAGGGGTTAAACGTGATTTGAAACGTATGTTCAGATGATGAACGTCTGTTCTAAAGGCAATTTTATCGAAAAGCCGGTTTCTCAGTTTTGATTAATTTGTGATATAAACTGCAAGAGTGAAGAATTATTCGATTTTCCATATTCAGCCACCCAATAAACCACAAATAAGTCGAACACATGAATTCTGAACGAGTTTTAGCCGATGCAAGTTCTATTTCGATATGGCATGACCATAAATTACGTCGGCATAATTAAGATGACTGAGAACAAGTGCCTCGCATTAAATTATTTTGCTATTTTTTTATCAAGTATATTCCTATTTGAATAGATTAACTTCAGATTACAAAAAGCCTTTTTTATGACAATATTGACGTGTTGGTCATATTTGAGCGATGAGTCCATATAGAGAAATTTATTATTTATCAAGTCGCCTATAGCATTTTGACGAATCAGATTTGGTTGAAATAAACACCGAGATCTAATAATAAATGCGTTTATTTTTCAATATTTTGAATGTTGTGTATTAGTTTACATTATGGAGAAAAAAAAAATGGTGGATATAAAACAAGCAATATTTTATATCAAGTGTTCAAAATGGCAAAATGACGTAGCCCTATTTTCGAACCAACCTATATAAAAAAAAATGTCAATTATACTTCGATCGAGATTGAGGGAGTTCATCCAGGCTAAATTAAATCTTCAATTCTCATCATGGCAGAGGCATGGTTAGTTTAAAATTAATCGAATTGGATTTTTCTTTGTTCACCCTGTTGTAGAGCACAAAACGAAAAAGTATTATTGGTACGAGATCAACATGACATTGTACCATCATTGAGGCATATTATTCCCAGATTAAATAGGCGTTTTGTCAATTCTCGGAATTGCAAAAAAATCTGAGCAGAAATTTCACTTTTCATCTTAACACCCTGTATCTCAAAAACTAATCAGTCGATTTTTCACAAGTTGCTTCGTTGGTATGTCATTCCGTTATACTTTCCGGATAAAAATTTTGAATGCATTTTTAGAGCACTTGCCGACATCCGATTGAACTGAAATTTGGCAGGTGTTCATAATTCCGGTGACAATGCAAATGGCGGCTCCACTATGGCGGACGAGTTTTGTGATTATGGTACGATTCGATTCAAAATTGGTATGTGGGGGTTTTTGGAAACGAAGATTTTGAATTTTTTGTCAGAATAAAAAATTCAAGATGGCGGCTCCAAGATGGCGGATAAGTTTGGTGATCACGGTCCGATTCGATTCAAAATGGGTATGTGGGGGTTTTCGGAGTCAGAGATTATGAATTTTTTGTCAAAATTGATGAAATTTAAATGGCGGCTCATGGAATTTTTGTTAAAGAAAAACAAAATGGCGGACGAGATTTAGGTTTATGGTCCGATTCGATTCAAAATTAGTATGTCGGGGTTTTCAAGATCGAAGATTATGAAATTTCCTTCAAAATGGTGGCTCCAATATGGCCGATGATCTCTGTGTTTATGTTAGTGCGAATTTACACGGTCCAATAAATTGGTCAATTTTGTGACCTTGAATTTTATTGATAGGTCTAAACAGAAAATTGTCGTCAATTTGAACTTTACCAATAAATTGATGAGTTTAGAGTCGGTTCTGATTTTTCATCAATTTTTAGTGACAATTTGCAGTAACTTTCGGCCATGAATTGGTTGCCTGTTAGAACAGAGTTTTTCAGGTTATATGTTATTATTTACGAGATTTCACATACCCTACCCTGACCACGAGAAAAATGATAGTGTGAAAAAAAAACATAATTTACGTTGCATTACATTTGCAGCAATGTGCATCGATGAATTTAAAAGACAGAGATGTAGAAGGTGGTGGATTAGATCTCTGTTTGAGAAAAGAGGGAAAGGAAACTTGGGCATTAGTTCACGAAAAATTCCTGAGTGCAGATCCTAATCAATTCTAACGATATTTAAGAACGGATCAGAGTCAATTCAATAAGCTATTGAATAATATTCGGAACTTTTCCTATAGTTGAACCATTTTTTGTCAATATGTTGGTATTCCTGAGTAAAAACTGTTACCAAAATTGACCAATAAATTGTCAGGTGTAAATATAACCCATATTGGTCAATTTTATTGTTCAATTTATTGATCAATTTTATTGGATCGTGTAAATTCGCACTTATGGTCCGATACTATTCAAAATTGGTATGTGGGGGTTTTTGGGGTCGGAGATTATGAATTGTTTATTCAAGATGGCGGACGAGTTTTGAATCATGGCCCGATTCGATTCAAAATTGGTATTTCGGGGTTTTTGGGGACGGAGATGAATTTAGTAGAAGATTATTGATTTTTACTTAAAAGCCAGAAATGAAGATGGCAACTCCAAGATGGCGGATGAGTTAATCTTAAGATGGTCTCCTCATTGAAGGACTAGATAGCTCAGAACTTCCAGGAAAAAAGGCCTCACAGTAACGATGCTTTAACGAAAATGCATAGACTAAGACGAACTTAAGTACTAAAAAGCACAAAATAAAATAATTAGTAAAAAACCTTTTCAAAGACAATCTCTAACTCGAATGCACTGAAAAGTAAAAACTAATTGCTTTAGATCTGTGACGTGGGTTTATTCCGTGAGTTATAGATTCAAAAACTTGTCGCTTTTGTATTCGAACTGAAAACTTTGCGCGACAGCTTTTGAATCTATAACCCACGGAATTACCTACGTCACACATCCAAAGCAATTATTTTTTACTTTTTAGCTTGTCTTTAAAAAGTTTTTTTATTGATTAATTTTTGTGCCCATGGACACTTTTGCCGAGGAAGTCAAAATCTACAACATTCACAAAAATTCAGGAAATTTAACCGAAAGCCTTTTTCCATAAGGATGGTGCGAGGTCATCTGTATTTTGAACAGATTTTCCGTAGTCTGCCTTCTCGTCCTTTTCACTTTCTATGAAAATATATAGTGAATAGAATATCCTGGAGCCGTCCCTGGACAAGGAAGAGACTCCATGGCACCAACATTTTATAATTCATAATGATGTCATTAGTAGACAGCGATATACAAATGCAATAATTCATTATTACAATTGGACTCATATCAGCATTAGTTAATGATATTTTTTTCGGTACATGTTACGCAAAAACTCAGGCATATATGATAAAAGAGGGCTTGTATAATAAACTTAACATTGTGATAACTTTGGAGTGTTACTATAGTTAGAAGTATTTCAATATATTCAGAATTAATTTCATTCATTCGGTGCGGGGAAGAGGAAAACAAATGTCCTTGTTCATTTTATACTGGATCCTCTGTCGTATTAGTTGCTATATTATGTGAATCTGAATGTATCGATCGATAGACGAATTATAAAAAATATTTCAGACAATATTAACAAGCAAAAACTATGTTATATTGCAGAAATGGAACTGAAGATCTCATTGAATTCTCAGTTCAACAACATAAAGAATAACCATACACGATAAAATTTTGTGGGAAGTTGTAACAGGGCTAAATTGGCTTTAGACCCATTTCCCTGTTTTATATAGAAAAAAAAAAGATAATACCTTTAACTTTACCTGACAAGGAGAAATTTATCTTTTCAAACTTTCTCGACGCTGTCACCCCTGTAATACTAGCCACTTCAGTAAAAAATGAATAACAATGATCTTCATAAGAAAAATGTCCCGCTGATGTCACCATTCATAACGGAGAGCATGTCTATCGACAGTTCTCTGTTTTACCATTTTTTCAATACCTTTGGAAAGAAATATTCATACTTACTAACCATACCTTTCTCTGATGTCCACCTTGGAAAGGACCTGCCCTTATTTTCATATATATTTGTATATGTTTGCCCTAACCAAAATGAGCTCTTTCTTTTGCTCTATTGAATACAATAAATCTAATAAAGGGCTTTAACACTGTCACCAATAAGTTGTTTTTAAATTTTTCACATCAATTTCTTTTTCCACTGGTTTTATCACCTTCTAGTCCAAAAGAGCTAGAATTCGGCTCAAAGCCATTGATGATTGGTGATTTTTTTTCCATGAAAGTTCTTAAGGAGGTTGTAAACTCTACTACAATAAAAAGACCGAATTAATTATCAACCACCATATAATGAGAAGCAGGAAAAAAATTACATTTTTTTTTAAACATCTTTGAAATGTATTACACCGTTTTTTGTATTGAAACAAGAGCTCGAAATAAGGTCAACTCAAATATTCAACTTTATAGAACTTATCAAATCCTATTTATAATAATTTTCAAACATTATATTTAATGTTCATGGGCCCAACACCCAAAATGCGTGAAATATATCCCTCAAAAGCTTTACTAGAGGCTATCAAAATTTTCTCATACCAAATCACCCTCATATGTTGATTTGTTGAAAATATAAACAGGATGTTCATAAAATCAGATGTGGAATCATCTGCGACTGAAAGATAACTTTAGTAACTATTTCCATCGTCAAGATAACCTCTGTGGGGTATTCATTTGAAAAGGGAAACATTCTCAATTGAATATTGATAGAAAGATTTTTCTGTAATTGAAAAATCCACGATTAAAATGAATTTTTTGTGAATGTCTAACGGAAAACAACTACTTCCCCGGCTAAAGCCACGCTGGACATTGAACTAAATCTGATGGATATTCTGAAAGGCCTAACTCAAAGAAAAATCTGAAAATGCATATTTTCAATTTCAGATTTTTCTTTTGAGTTAGCTTTCAGAATATCTATCGAGATTCAATAGTCAGCAATGTAACTCGAAGCATTTCATGAACATTCACAAAATAACTTCATTTTAATCGTGGATTTTTCAATTCACAGAAAAATATTTCTATCAATATTCAATTGAGAATGTTTCCCTTTTCACACCCTCATATGCTTTTCAACCTATACATGAAAAAAATATAACAAGCAAAAAGGGAAGAATCCAAACCACCAACCCTCAAACTATCTAATATGTTAGGTTAGCAACCAAATACCCAAAATTTGTTCTTACCAAGTATTTCATCCAACGATGAATATTTGCGGCCTCTCCAAAAAAGGTCACTATTGGATTTCAACTCGCTCTATAGTACTTATTATTTTTCAAAGGGGAAAATCATTGATTGGTCTTTTCAGTTAAGTGTTACTTTTGCATATTCGAATCCTATTGGCTTACTAATTATGGTAAGATTTTTCCAGATGAATCTCTTTCACAAATAATTATTGTTATTTCAGCACATCGGCAATTAGACCATGACACTTAACTGTGTGAAGATATATAAACAAACTTCCAGACTTAAATAAACGATTAAACTCTAAAGCGAAACTTGATTATTTTTCAATTTTCCATCGAAGATTGATGGTTGACTTCCAGTAACTATGAAGAGAAATATTTCACTTACAATAAATTCAACAACTTTTATGAATATTATTTCAAATGAATCCATATTGAAGTCATTTTCTTCAAGAATCCACAAACATATACAAGGTGTTATTATTTATACAATAATCCCATAAAATTCAGATTATTATTTCCTTCAAACCCTAAAATTTCTCAATAGCATTATAAAATTAACAATTATTATTTCAAATCAAACTATTTTAACAACCATCTTATTTTTCTATATATATATATCACACTTTGCTAAGTGTTACAAAGTGTTATTCTAATAGTATCGAAAAAATGCAACCTAATAAAAAATAATTGGAATACATCTCTTTATTGGTGGATGAATGATTATACTCTAGTAGAGATTTCTTGATTTTTTTCGAAAGCACTGTATAACTGCAAAACTTCCTTTTACAACCTTATTTCTCCTCTCACACACATAGTCAATTTATCTCTCTCAACGGGAATATTTCCAGACCTTCTCAAGACTGGGAAACTGGCACCAATTCATAAAAATGGTGATCCACGGCTTGTGGAAAACTATCGACCAATTACAATACCTTCCAGCTTTTCTAAAATTTTCGAGTTTGCTTTTCTTAACAGATTATTAGCTGAAAAGGGAAACATTCTCAATTGACTATTGATAGAAAGATTTTTCTGTAAATTGAAAAATCCACAATTAAAATGAAGTTATTTTTTGTGAATGTCTAACAGAAAACAACTACTTTCCCGGCTAAAGCCACGCTGGACATTGAACTACATCTGATAGATATTCTGAAAAGGCCCTAACTCAAAAGAAATAAATCTGAAATTGAAAATTTGCATTTTCATTCAGATAGTTATTTGATTTTCCATTCCAGTCTTAATTAAGAACTCATAAAGATGAATGAGGCAAAGAAGAATGTTTTCCAAAAGAGAGTACTCACCAGAAATCATTCGTAACATTGACGCAGGAGAGACATCGCATTCACTAGGTCTTCAATACATTTTTGTCGACGAAAATCTTTTTCATGCTTCCACGATCATCAGGAAGACCGGAAGAAATGGGAAACACATTTTCAAGAAGCAATCTCACTTTGCAAAGATGGAAAAATTTAGAATCATTTCTTTTGGAGAGACACTTTGAAATTAGTGTTTTCTGACATTAAAACCTGTCATGGGGTATGATAGATTGATTTGTTGAAAATATAAACAGGATGTTCATAAAATCAGATGTGGAATCATCTGCGACTGAAAGATAATCTTTAGTCACTATTTCCATCGTCAAGATAACCTCTTGTGGGGTATTCATGTTGAAAAGGGAAACATTCTCAATTGAATATTGATAGAAAGATTTTTCTGTAAATTGAAAAATCACGATTAAAATGAAGTTATTTTATGAACATCGTGTTTATATTTTCAACAAATCAGATTATTAGCATTCTGCAATAAGATTAAAATTTTCTCCAACAATCAGCACGGATTCCTAGATAAAAATCTATAATAACAGCAGTTGACTCGTATTATGAGAAACTAGTGAATTTGATAGCCACAGGTGAATGCCCTGTTGGGATATTTTGTGATCTCAGTAGAAACATTGAAGGGATTTTTCCTCTTCTTGTAATTAAATTTCAATCAAAGTGGAAATTTCTGCATTGAACCATGGTTTATCATTATTAAAAAACTTTTTTTTTCAAAGAATACCTATAAAAAAATTTGAAAAGTTTTTCATAGTTTATTTCATTATTATTATTTAAAAAAATATTAGTGACAAAAGTTCAAAGATCATTTTTAATGTTGAAAACAGAAACATTTTCATTTGAATATTGAAAGAAATATTTTTTTTATTGAAAAAACTACGACAATAATGAAGTTATTTTATTGTACTATCTAACAGAAAATTGATGAAAACTTATTTCTATCTCATTCTTTTCTCTCACACTGAGATGGGGCGTTTGACTGTGTCGATCATGGTATTTTACTGGATAAACTCCAAAGATACGGAATAAGAAGTATTTCCCATCATTGCGATGGCTGCACAGCTTCCTCGATTCAAGAAGCCAATATGTTTCCAACGACAATACTACGTCTTCAAAACGAGCAGTCACAATTTGAGTCACCCAAGGCTCGGTTTTCGAGCCTATTCTTTTTACACTATATCTGAATGATTTGGATAACTTACCAGTCCAGTTCCCTTTCTCTATAGAACAGAATAGAATAGAATAGAAGTTGATTTTGCAAAAAAAATATATCAAGTAAGTACATCGAATTTATGTTCGAAATAAACAACAACAAAAAGATCTCACAGAGAGATTTTTCTGTGAATTGAAAAATCCACGATTAAAATGAAGTTATTTTTTGTTGAAAAGGGAAACATTCTCGATTGAATATTGATCGAAAGATTTTTCTGTGAATTGAAAAATCCACGATTGAAATGAAGTTATTTTTTGTGAATGTCTAACAGAAAACAACTATTTCCCCGGCTAAAGCCACGCTGTACATTGAACTACATCTGATAGATATTCTGCAAAGGCCCTAACTCAAAAGAAAAAATCTGAAATTGAAAATTTGCATTTTCATTCAGATAGTTATTTGATTTTATATTCCAGTCTTAATTAAGAACTCATAAAGATGAATGGGGCAAAGAAGAATGTTTTCCAAAAGAGAGTACTCATATGAATACACAAGAGGTTATCTTGACGATGGAACATAGTGACTAAAGTTTATTTTTCAGTCGCAGATGATTCCACATCTGATTTTATGAACATCCTGTTTATATTTTCAACAAATCAATCTCACAGAGGTTTACACCAGTTTGTGAGGATAATGGGTACATTCCTAAACTAATTTTAAAAACTATTTCTATATTATATCACATATATTAAATATAGATTGCAAAGTAGATAGAGACTCTCGTTGACTTTGTAGTCTATACACGAGGTTAAGATCTTCAGAATAAGAGGTTAGAATAGTACAACTATTTAAGTTAAAAATACTGACTTGTTCAACACATAGCGCAATTTCCGTAAAATATAATACATATGTAAGTCCCATTTGAGATGACTGTCTAGGATGAACCCAAGATATTTGATTTTTGTTACAGAATCCAGATTTATGATATTTCCAATAGTAATTTGAGAAAAACGTAGTAGGGACGATTTTCTGTTGGCGAAGGGTAGGAAGAAGGATTTCTTAAAATTAATGGATAATATTAAGATCCGACTCTGCATTGCTTCTGACTTCATCTCAATTATCACCCATTACAGAAAAGATAACTTTAATATAATCAAACTGTTTGAATAAATCTAACGACTGAAACAGTGAAACATTCAACGTACAAATTATTACTCACAATACCATTATCCCGTTTTCAATGGAAGAGTTTCACATCGAAAAGTCATTTTATTTATTAATGACCAATGATATGTTCGAAGTATTGCCCGTTTTCCCTAACACATGGACTAGTTCTGTTTATTGTACACCTCATCACATTTATCAGTTCGGGAGCAGGAATTTCCTACCCAGACGTTGAATACAAATCTTTCTCGAAAATTACTTTCTCTCAGAAACCTAGGATTTTCTTGAGCCCAATACCTTGTATTATTCCTATTGAACATACCATTATTCGTAAATCTAGACTCATCTGTAAACAGTATCTTCGAGACAAAGCCATTATTCAAATCATGATGTCGCAAAAGCCAATTACAATAAGTTAGTCTCCGTTCTGGGTCATTTTCATATAGATGCTGATGCAAACTGAATTAATAGGAGCGATACTTATGTTTTTTTTAATACTTTTTTGGCACTCTTTCCCTGCTGATCCTACATTCAATTTCAATTCTCGCACTGAGCAGATGGAGAAAAATGAACAAATGCTAAAACATTAGTTTCCGCTTCTTCATTGACGATGAAGTGGATGAGGTTTTGATCAGCTGGTTCTTTCCTTAGCGTCATTTCCAATTTCCTGAAATAGGTCCTCGATGGGTGCCGTCTTAACAAATAACGAACAGCGTATAGCATACTAGCATTGGTTCTTCTGACATTCTCCGTATATCAATATCATATCGATTTGTTGTTTCAGAATAACGATTATTATTTTCCATTTCAAAAAAACTTTTTACAACCAAACAGATGACAAGTAAAATTGGTATTTCACTTTTGACATGACATTAATCACCTACTGTTTTCCATGATTCCACGGCTACCTTTCATTTCATCAAACCCAAACGGATAACTCATTGGAATTTGTGGGCATCGTATAAAATATTTGTACAAATTCAATAATTGATCGTTTTTAGTTTTGAAAAAAAATTAAGTGGTACATAATGTATATCGTTGAATTGGTAATTAAATTATCTATTGAATGGCAAGATTGCCATCGGTAGGTACCATTTGAAAAAAAAACTATTTTTTCGTTAAAAATGCCTTCAGAAAATTTCAATTCCTGCTGTAGGATTTGTTATTAATCTTATCGATGAAATGACTATTACTAGGAGTTACTGATGTACATTAGTATAGATTTTAACCTGATCAAGGCCTCCTGGGCTAAAAAAACTATTGAGAAATTATTTTTTTCAATTGTAAAATGAAAATTTGTCAAGACGTAAGTAATTTGAGCCGTAAAATCCCAAAAACATCAAACATACAAGGTGTTCCTTTGGAAAAATCGAAGTTGGTGGCCATACTGGCGAAACCGGAAGTCGGCCATTTTGTTTTCATATGTCTGCCAATCCGAAATTGTGTATGTACAAAATTTTATTCAAATCGATTAATAAGTGAAGGAGATATAGGCATGGCCCTATTCCCATTGTCACCCGGTATACAGCCAAACATACACCGAAATCGACCAATAATAACCTACTAATGGTCGATTTATCTAATAATGCGAAATTGTGGTATAGGCAACTAAACATACACGAATTCAAATACAATGCAAATGTCAAATCATATTACCTTCGCGCTGTCAAATTTATATATTTTAAAATCCAAATATTGTAAGTTTTCTCCTAGTTGAAGCAAATGGATAACGAAAATTTCACGTTGACCCCAGGAAAGAGGTCGACGGATGTTTCTTGTAATCAACTCGTATATTAAACGGCGATTAATACACTAGTTGATTAAATAACTATATGTATGTTGTTGAGCTTCTATGAAAATTTCATAAAAATCTGTCTTGGTCCCATTTTCAACGAATTTCATCAAATCATCAATCACCCAATTAATTTTTTCATGAATGTTGGGAGTCCGGTCCTGCCCATTGAGCCTTCTCCCCTCAAGATTCCCGTTTTGGGTTCTACGAAATAAGCACGGCTACCTTCCGTGTTCTTTGTGGCGCCGTGAACTCAGCACTAGAAGCACGAAACTGCGTTCAGCGCACCCACCCAGTTCAAATCGGGCGAGCACTCCTCCCTCTCGTTGGTTACGTAATACTGTTTTGGTTTTCACAGTTGCCATCCCTTGTCCTGTGTCCTGTGTAGCGAGTAGAAAGACGCTAGCTAGAACATAAAAAAGTGGTGTGCTGTGTTCGCTGCGTTGCTGTTTCGCGGAGAAGCTGCGTTTGTATGTGATTTTTTGTGAAAAAACTAGTTTTTCTTTAAAAAACCGGTTCGTTATCAAAATAGTTTTTCTACCGGCACGAAGAAGTTGAGGAATACGCGGACTAGGTAAGAATTTCCATCATATACGATTGAGTGAATTGAATAGTTTAGTTGAGGCGTAAACATCCAAATGTAACCGATGTTTTTGAGTTCCCAAAACTAAAAATACCGCAAATCATACATAAAACTATATATATTTTACTATTCAGATGAGTTTTTTCAAGCGGATCTGCGGGCAAATATAATGTTATTCTAAACTCTTATGGTGTGTTCATTTTGAGTTTTGACCACCTACCATTTGTAACTACGTGTTCTTGAATATTTACATGATCATGTTTTTCTCCTCTTATACCTAATTTGGAAATGAAAGAGAGTAAAATAAATTTAAATGCCAATCCCCAAAAGGGGAATTCCTAGAGAACTGTCCTAGTTTGAAGTCCTTGTATGCATTTTAACATTCGATATTATATAGGTATAGTCAAGACACTAATCCATCAGTGTCAAACTGTTGCCTTTTTAGGTTACGGTCAACCTAAGTAACTTCAAACAATGTTTCAACATGGAAATTAAGCAAATATTGTCAATGTGTCCAGTCGATCATTGTGGAAGTTTTTATAGTTATATCCAGGGCCGGATTAAAAGGTGTGGAGGCCCAGGCCCTGGGGCAACAAAGGAGTGGAGGCCCCTAATTATTTTTCAAACAAGTTTTTTTTTTATTTATTTATTGCGGAACAAATCAAATTATTTCGACACGAGCATATGTAGGTATAATAAATACAAGAAATAAATTAAATTACAGCGTAAACGAATGGATTCTTGCGAGCTTTTTTCGACGAAAAATCATTGATGATTTCGGTCAAATCCAGCATCCGGATAAAATCATTCTCAATGCTGAGAAGCGATAACTTTGATAGGCGGCTTTGTCTCATCGTAATTGGCCTATTATTTTCAATTTGGAAAATGAGCGCTTTCCAGTGCAATTTGACATCAACACATTCTCAGTTGTAATATCACAAGAGAGTGAAAATAATTCGACAGATTTTCGAAAACTTGTTGCCAGGCAATAGACAAGAGAGACCAACTGGCTCGAGTGGCTATTGCCAACAAGTTTGAGAAAGAAATCTAGATAATTATTTTCTACTATACCAAACTCTCGTGTGGTATTCTTTAGATTATTTTTTGATGTTACGATCATAAACACATTTCCTTGCAAAATTATATAATGTACAAAACCGGTTTTGATTCATTTCACACTTTTCATGCGAATTGATGACAGATGTCAAATTAAAAATATAGGTTGTCAGACAATAAAAACAAAATACCTCAAATTATTCCCGCGACAATTTTCTAGGTAGAATATTCCCGCTATTGATTGGCCAAAACGTATATGAATTATTTGAATTGAACGTTTCCATTGGTTTCTAGCAATGTCAAAAAATAATCACTGTAATTTCAATGTTTGAGAATGTAGCTCTGAAATTTTGGTTTTCAAGAATTTGATAGTAGAACATCTTATATTGGTCTTTTTGATAGTCCTTTTTCAGAAGGATTTACATTTGTTGCGGAATGTTATCCTTCTCTTAGACTCACACTTTCAGATTTCGGGGATTTCTCTGTTACAAGCGGACACTTGTCAACGCCAATAAATAGGAAAAACAGGTATAGACGGGCAAAGTGTTTGTAGAATTGGCAGAAAAATAGTCAACAGAATTTGAACTTTTGTTCTATTATGGAATGCGCACAGGGCTCTTATAAATAATTTGATGCAATCATATTCATAAATTGAAATATTATTTTCTTTTGCTTATGATTATTGAATTTCATTGTGTATCTAGATCGCTTGTGTCATTCGAAGAATACATCGACAGAAAATCCTTCATTTAATAAAAAAAAATGTATATTTTTTTTAAATTCAATTGTTCTTGTTTTTACAGCTAATTTCGATACGATATAATATTTTGTATAATAGTATGATGTTTTACTTGGTGATTGTTTCTCGCATATTCACATGATTCATCAGATCGAAGATTAATATTAACCATGGATTTTGACAAGTATACGAAACATGTTTTTGAATGTTTAAAACGAAAAATGAGAGGAAAAAGTGGGAGAACTGCTCTTTCGTTGTCAGATTTTTTATATATAATTTTGCATATCCTTCGGTATTTGTTAGGAAATTTTACCTAAAAATTTATATTGTGGAGGCCCCTCTCTTGTGGAGGCCTCGGGGCTGCAGCCCCGTTTGCCCCCCTCTTAATCCGGCTCTGGTTATATCCATTTCCTACCAATGAACAGAATGGTTCAAGATGGGCAATGAAAATAGCCGCGTTGAGTGAAAAGTCGAATTTGCTATATCAGTGATACTGAATCAGAGTAATAATAGCCCAATCAATAGAGATATTGACCTAACAAAATTTCAAAACAGCTGGATTCAGGAATTCGAAAGCATGAAGTATGCACTGAGCAATTCTTTACTATACCTACCACGCCGCCGAAAATCCTAAAAAAATAAAAAACCTCTGAATTTTCGTATTTTGAGCTATAACTTCAGAAGTATTGGAGATATGAAAGTTGTAGCTCGTCATTTTTTCTACAAAAATGGTTCCAACAAATTATGTGAAAAATCATGTCGTTAGGAAGATAAACGCGATTTATATAACATACAGGGTGTCCCGTAAAGGCCACGTTAATCGCCCAAATGAGACAAGACAAATTTGTCTCCCAGGCCCCCATTTTTGCTAGCTTGAGAGAATAGTAAAGTTATTTTTGAATTAATATTTTTCTTTTTGCATTATCCTTGATATAAAAACAAAAGTTCTAGGCTCAAAATTTCAAATTCCATAAGCTGCAATGTAATATGTGATCTTTACGGAGGTTCACAGAGCATTAAGTGAAAGCAAGTAGTGAAGCCCTATATCATGTCACAGGGCCTGGACGGCTCTTTGAGTTGAGAACAAAAAGCCAGTTCACATGGCGACTAACGTGTTAAGGACAATCTAGATCAAGGGGTACCCTACTTGCTATAACAAATCCCCATTATAAATGTCATACCCTTTTCGGGATATTTTTTTCCCTCTTTGTTGTTTTTTCTGTGCTGTAGGTACATTTCACACTTTTCCAATTAATTTTTTTAAGTAAAATATTGTTAAATGATTATTCTAACTTCTACATTAAAAAAATACAAACATTTTACAGGGGGGCTGTGAGAAATGTTTTTGTTATAAATTAGTAGATTTTATTCCATGAACTTTAGCCCATTGTACGAAATCAAAATGTACACCAGCGTGAAGTTAGCAGCCACTTTTCAGCAGCCATTTTCTCCCCAGCAGCCAAACGACCAGTGGCGGCGGTTATAAATAAAATACATTGAATGTAATATTGAACAATTGGGAATTCATAGTTTCTCATCGCTACCGCATGTCGTCTTATAGGTATGTGATATTCATATACATTGCCTTAAAAGATATTTGAACCATTAATGAGCTTCCAGTTATACTCTAAAATATTCAAAATTAAAAAAAGGTTTTTTTCTGTGAAGGAAAAAATAGCCGCGTTAATAATTGGAATAGAGTGTTTTATAGACCAGAAGAGTACACTGTATGAACGACTCCGATTTGGGAGGCGTCCAAGGGTTCCAGAGAGGGTTTTATATACCAGAAGTACTGTAGAAGACTTCTTTGGAGGTCAAGGGGTGGTTCCACCCTCGTAAATCTTAAAAAATAGATTTTTTATGAAGGAAAATAAAACCCTCTCTGAGGAATATAAACGCGGCTATTTTTTTCCTTCACAGAAAAATCGATTTTTTTAAGATTTCATGAGGTTGGAACCACCCCTTAGACCCTCCCAAATCGAAGTCGTTCGTACAGTGTACTCTTCTGATATAAAAAAAACTCTCTCTTAGAAATATAAACGCGGCAATTTTTTTCCTTCATGAAAAATCTATTTTTTAAGATTTCACGAGGGTGGAACCACCCCTTGGACGCCTCCCAAATCGAATTGTTCATACAGTGTACTCTTCCGGTATAAAAAACTCTCTCTTAGAAATATAAACGCGGCAATTTTTTTCCTTCATAGAAAAATCTATTTTTTAAGATTTCACGACGGTGAAACCACCCCTTGGACGCCTCCCAAATCGAATTCGTTCATACAGTGTACTCTTCTGGTATATAAAACTCTCTCTAAGAAATATAAACGCTGCTGTTTTTTCCATTATAGAAAAATTGATTTTTTAAAATTTCATGAGGGTGTAACCACCTCTTAGACCCTCCCAAATCGAAGTCGTTCATACAGTGAACTCTTCCGGTATATGAAACTCTCTCTTAGAAATATAAACGCGGCAACTTTTTCCTTCATAGAAAAATCTATTTTTTTAAGTTATCATGAGGGTGTGGAACCACCCCTTGGACGCCTCCCAAATCGAAGTTGTTCATACAGTGTACTCTTTCGGTATAAAAAAACTCTCTCTTAGAAAAATAAACGCGGCAATTTTTTTCCTTCATTGAAAAATCTATTTTTTAAGATTTCACGAGGGTGGAACCACCCGTTGGACGCCTCCCAAATCGAAGTTGTTCATACAGTGTACTCTTTCGGTATAAAAAAACTCTCTCTTAGAAATATAAACGCGGCAATTTTTTTCCTTCATAGAAAAATCTATTTTTAAGATTTCACGACGGTGAAACCACCCCTTGGACGCCTCCCAAATCGAATTCGTTCATACAGTGTACTCTTTCGGTATAAAAAAACTCTCTCTTAGAAATATAAACGCGGCAATTTTTTTCCTTCATTGAAAAATCTATTTTTTAAGATTTCACGAGGGTGGAACCACCCCTTGGACGCCTCCCAAATCGAAGTCGTTCATACAGTGTACTCTTCTGGTGTATAAAACACTCTCTTCCTATTATAAAAGCGGCCATTTTTTTCCTTCACAGAAAAACACCTTTTTTTAATTTTAAATATTTTAGAGTATAACTGGGAGCTCATTAATGGTTCAAATATCTTTTAAGGCAATCACATATAAGACGACATGCGGTAGCGATGAGAAACTCATTCCCAATTGTTCAATACTATATTCAATGTATTTTATTTATAACCGCCGCCACTGATCGTTTGGCTGCTGGGGAGAAAATGGCTGCTGAAAAGTAGCTGCTAACTTCACACTGGTAAAATGTACTGGGCTAATGCTGCAAATTACATCAACAAATTGCCTATTTTATGTCGATTTCAAAATGGTATAACACAAGTGATTTTTTATCTTAAAAAATATTGCGATTTTTATAAAAAAGGGGACGTTTCTGACAAAGTATAATTTGACGTTTTTTATATTACAATCTATTGTATACGTTCCCCAAAACGGCAACTTTGGAAATTAATTACTTGTCCGTAAAGTGTCGTCATGGCAACACTTTACGAACTTAATTTTATTCATTCATAAACCGTAACTGAACATGAAGGGGGAACATGATTTTGCTGTATACTGAATACATTTATAATTTTCTTTCAAATTTGGAGTATCTTTCTGAATGGTTTCCATATTTACTTACAAGTTTATTATATTCAACTATCAGTATCCCCATAATACGGTAGCATAGTTGGATCCTGGAAAAAATTACTGAAAACACAATTGGAGAACATAACAACAAACGCAAATGTTAGCGACATTTGAATCGTCGGTAATGTGATATTTTATACGGCCTTCTGCCGGTGCTGCCTACAAATATATTTGCGGATTGATAGGAGAAATAAAATCATTGTTCCTACATGAAATATTCTTTAGAAAGCTTATACAAAAAAAAATTGTATGCAATACGTATGCAAATAAATGGCTTTAATAATAATAATAACTTTTTTTTTATTGGTGCCCCTTTTTACCCATTTAAAGCACGCCTTAGCGTGTTTAAATCGAACTTTAAAAAACGCGCGTTTTTTAAAGGTAACCATGACAACATCAACAAATCGAGAAACGTGAAGTCTAAATGACAAATTTTTGATTATTGATCTGACAGGAGTACCTTGTAACGTCAAAATATTACTCACAATTCGTTCATTTATATGTGCTCCTCCATCCATTTGATGAACTTTTCATATTCTTTTTTATATATATCACTGGATTTTCGCGGTATTAACCGCGATTCTGCCTCACTATTCAAAAAATCGATATTAGAATCATTCATTTTTGAGCTCTGGTGACAACAAATATTGATCTTTGGTAACAAATTGCAAATGAATGTTTTTCTCATTTCCATGACAACGAAAGGTATACTGATGTCACATCACGAATTCAACCTTCTTGCATTATTAGTTCTTATTTCTACTATTTGTAGTAATAATACCAGTATATATGATTTCAAAGTGCACCAATAAAAAAAAATAACGTAAAGTATTCGTGGATAACTGGTCTTAAAAACACTTGCTCTATTTCGAGCACTCCGGCTGCGCCGTCGTGCTCGAAAAATCGCGCGTGTTTTAAAGCCCTTTTTATCCACTTATACTTAAAAAAATTAATAAACCCAATATATATGTTTACAATAATAAAAAAAAAAATAAATAAAAAAAAACATATTTATAAATTTTTATCCAATCACTGTACTTAATAAAATTGGATTTTGCACAAGTCATACACGGGAGTACAAGTTAAAATACTCTCTGTAAGTACAGGGTGATTTACGAAGGTATACTGTCATAATCGATTAAATACATTCTAGCTAAAATATTTTTACATAAACGGTACCAACTTTCTTATTTCAAATAGAAACCCACATTCTTTTTTACATGGTACGATTGGCCTTCTAATTGGCAACCTAAGTTATGCTGACTTATCTATCACAGTTTTTGACTCAAATCATCTATATTGCGAACTGGAGAAGAATAGACCAAATCTTTCACCCTACCCTAAATATAAGAGTCTAAAGGGATAAGATCTGGAGATCTTGCAGGCCACCGAACTTGTGCTCGATTTCCTCACCAACGGTGAACAAACAAGGATATCGAATTGGTATCCACAGTTCTTGCCGAGAACTCGATAGAGGTTGAAGTTAGGTGTAGAGAATGCTCAAGTAACTGAACCTAAAATTAAATTTTCCTCCGAAAAATAGTAGGTGCCATTCTCGGTGCCATTTGAAAATATTGAGATTTTGACAATTTTTGAATGCGACATTTGAAAATCGCCTGTACCCATATGGTACAAAATGGGACCATCGATGGGACACCAGGAGTTCCAGCTAACTGCTCCAGAAATTTGGTTTTCTATTTTTGAACGGTTTGCGAGATACAATTTTTTTCGTAAACTACTAAGTACAGCGGTAATTTTTTTCGGAAAAATCGACACATGTCAAAAACTACAATAGAATAGTTAATATAACTCAGAATTAGATGTTCAATCGAACCATGAAAAAAACATGTAGATTTCCATCTTAAATGAAAAAGTTGTTACAAACTTATGGCATATCTGTATAGCTATGGTGCTAAAAATATTTTAAGCAGAATGGACAAGATCGATTATGACGCATAACGAATTTCATGCACGGCCTATGTAAATCACCCTGTATACAACGCTCTACTACTTTGCTAATGACGCTTTCACGTTTCCACGGTCATCGAAAATGTTTTATTTTGCAACGTGAATAATTCCCACTAGCTTATCTTGGACGATGATATAGGAAATAAAACCCCAGATGATTCCACATCCTCTTCATATCTTTAAAGAGATGATAAATAGTAATTACCTTAATTTGGTATTTTACAATTGAAGCCAATCGATCTACAAATACATTTTCTTTTGCACTAATAGGCCAGTAGATATAGACAATTCACATTAATTCCAAAATTTTTCAAACTTCAGTGGTATGTTAGTGTATTAATGAAAACAAACTATAAAATTTTGCAGAAGTCTGAGATGAACGGAACGTTGTTTAAATTGCAAAAAACGTTTTCATGCTTTATTTTTGCACTGAATATTGCAAACTAGGCATACCGATAGTAATGATGTTTTACAACATGCATTAAGATTGCAACCTTGTAAAAGTTACGGATTATTGCTTTTTGTCATTTTTTAAAGTTCTTCATTGTAATTTGTTAAAAAACATTACAAAAGTTCTGCAAATTGAATAAGTGGACGGAAAAAAAGTTCAACATATTCACGTACATTTGCAACCATTTCTGAAAAACGCTACATTTATTCATCAAACTTTTTTCTCGACGCTGCCATTTTCAATACACACAAGCATTGAAATAATTACAAAAGTTTTTTATTGTGGTTGCAAATAAGGAGAATATTGGTCTCAGTGGATATGCAACTTTGCAACCTCGTACAAAAAACGAAACCTATTTATTCACTAATATAAATTTTTTGCATTTTTACAACTGCTGAAATAATTGCAAAAGTTCTGCAAATTGCAGTTATAATTACGACTTATATTTTACGTGCCGCAAGAGATTTGCAACCGTCACAGTTCAACGGAATATATTTTTTTAATTAATTGATTTGTTTTTTATAATTTTGGCAAATATTGTAAACATTGTGCAAATAGGTTTAGGATATATATTAGACCGACATATGTCTATAGTAGCCAAGTTAAATACTTGATTATCCATCGCGTATGTCTGTTATATTTTGTACTGTACTGTACTGTACACTACAAAATTTGAAATTAATCATTAATCTTGGAGGCAATCACTATCTTCAACTTTTCAGCGAAATAAATTTAACCTAACATTTTCTATTGCAACAATCGAAAGAGTACAAAAATTGATTTCTACCGCTAAACTATTTTTATGCATATTCTGCTAGAAGACTATTAGAAGACATACATTTTTTATCGCTTTAGAACCGACATGCAATCATTCTTCATTTGAATGTTTCACTTGCCACAACATGACTTTAAGCAACGAAGAGATTTTAAAATGTAATAATCGATGCTCTATGGAAGTAAGGATATCAAAACGTTATCGATTGAAAATCTCGCAAGTACATACTTTTTATCATCAAACAGAAACGTTGCTGAAAAATAAAAATTTGTGAGATCGATATCACATCTCAAATTCAATATTTACAGGTATGTATTTCTTGAATTAAATAACATCATTATTTACCTTTCCACTCGACTTTCTTACTCCAATCGTGGTTTCGCATGAAACATTCCAGTGGAATCCGAATGGAGGACTGAAATGTAACCGAAACGTAAGAATCATTCCTTGATTTATGAAAAAAATTAAAATGAATAGGTGAAAAAGGAAAGGTTAATCGTACTAATGTATGACGTCAGAGTGTTTTTTAAATCTCGATATTTCTTCTGATTCAAGAAAATTATGAAAATGTGTTGAGAAATTCTCGATCCTCCATCAAACGTACTAAGAGGATTTTTTATGCAAATTCCTAATTGTAACATAATGTTATGAATTCATATCGAAAACGTTAGCTTTCAACTTTGCATTTTTTCACCTACCCTCATCGACGCTATGGTCTATGTATTCGATGTTGAGAACCACTTTATCGATTGAAAATAATATCGATATCAGTAAATATCTCAAGTTACGTTCTTTTGTGAAACGAAAATTTGATGGTTTTAAAAGTCAAAAGTCTAAAAAAAATTATTCCGATGAGATACACACTTTTTTAAAGAAAGCATCCGACTCCAAATACTTAATGACTAAGGTAAGTTAATTACTTTATTATTGCGACAAATTCTTAATGATATTAATATTAACGTTTGTAGGTAGCCTTAGTTTTCGGAATTTCATGGGCTTGTCGTTGCCCTGAATTAAAAGATTTGACAGTAAATGATGTAAAAGATACCAGCAGTATACTCTTAGTTACAATACGTAATACAAAAACAAAAGTACCGCGTTCCTTCCACATTTCTGGGTAAACATGGGTAAACATGATTTATATATTAAAAGTATTTTGAGTTTATTGCCGAAAATTACATATAATAGTCGGAAACTGAATCAGGGGTTTGAAAACCGAACTTTTACGTTTTTTCACAGATCTATAGTTGTAAACGGTCAATTTATTTAATACTGTTACGAATTCACTACTACACTTCATGCTGTTTTAATCACGTATAACCCACGCGAAGTAACGTCATATTGCGGGCTCTCGAAATTCCTAGAATTATCCAGGGGTTTCTTCACAGGGTGAATCACATAGGCTGTGCATTAGAGGTTTTTCGACATGCAGTTTGATTAGAAACTTAGAATTTGGTATGCTGTCATAATCGATCATATCCGTTTTACCTAAGATATTTTTGGTCCTACAGCTATACAGGGTGTGCCAAACTTACCAAGCATGACACGGGAAAAGTTCTGACGATTGAGAAATAATTTAAAAAAAAAATGGAAAATGGCTAGATTATTTACGTGAATCAAACCACTAACAGTTAACAACATAACAGATGTGGCACCGTCTACCTCAAAACATAAAAATCTTGATTGTAATACTCCTATAATTTTGAATAGAATGTAACAATTAACCAATATTTACATCATAGGTAATGTTTGAAGAAATTCTGTTATTTTTAATTCAAGATAAAATATTTTTTCATAGTTCTTTTTTAGCATATTATTATGATAGTTCTCTCGCTTCAAAAAATGTTACTTTCGTCACTCGTAAAACAATATACTATTTGTTTAACGCAAGGAGTTGCAAATTGAAACTCTTCTCAAGAACATCATTTTAGTTATTTTTTTCGAGTTTGCGCGGAACTTTTGGAATTTTCATCAAAAACTTAGGATTAACAATTTGTTTTTCGTTAAAACAAACATTTTCGTTTTGTTTGAATGGTTGCAAATTTATCAGAGCATGTAAATTGCTATTTTTTAAAACATCGAGAAAGTTTGCAGAGCTTTTGCAATTTTTTCCGCGCTAATAATGTGAAAATTCATTAAATCCTGATTTTCAACATCTTCCGTTCAGAAAAAAGGCTTGCAAAATCAGACTAAATATCATTTGAACGTACTCTTCACTCTACTGGAGTTTTAAAACTTTTGTAATTATAATCAAATTTTGGGAAAATCATGTCTATCTCTACTGGCCTATAACTGAACGGCCGTTGAAAGGGGCTTGGTCGCGATTATTTTTAGAAATGTGCGTGTTTATCTAACTTGGGCTAAGAGGAATTCAGGTCAGCCGAACGGAAATGGATTCCCTGTTAACGAATTCTATCACAAGATGAGTTTTTCTGATTTTATTGACTATCCGTAAGGTCATTCCCGCTATATTTTTCACATCAGTACATGAAAAGCTGAGGATCTTAGGGCAAATCATTAGAGACGTTCAGAACTCGCTCTACAAATTAATTCCTCAACTTTTTTCAGACTTTAATTAATGTTTAAGGGAATGAAAAATAGCCCTCTCTTTGCCGATGCTTTCATAAAGTCCAATAAAGTTTCATACCTTATAAAATAATATTTATCGGAATTTACAGAAGTCGACATTTCTCTTCCAGAAGATATTTTCAATAGATAATTAAATATAATCAACCAAATCGCAATAATTAACAAGGTTATAGTTCAAACCTGATACTAATTTTCTTTCGAAAAAAACTATAAAAGAGCTTCACAAGTTTTCACATATTTCGGACAAACCTCGAAAAAAAAAAATTCCCACGTCAAAACTGTATCAATAATGCATAAGAAACCGATACTAATCAAGATAAATTCATTAAGAACAATAAGATAATACTAATAAATCTGGAAAACGTGGTGTGTATAAATCAACTTGTGGTTTTTGTTCAAATTTTAACATAAGCCAAACAGACAGATCGTTCAAAAAACGAATATACGAACATAGAAACCGTTTTGTCAGCAGTGAAACAAATTCAAATATTTTTACTCAGAAAAGACGAGGAAGGAGCAGTCCTAATATTTGCTTGATAACATGATTAATTTGAATAACTCTCATTTGTTGGATTCTTTTAATTGAAGGTTATATCGACAATGTAATACAATTCCTTTTTTATCTAATCATCTATTGTGTTATCATTTATTACATCTCATACCTGTCTGCTCAGCAATGAAATAAAAAAAATTAAACGTGATTTTAATTTAGTTATCTCCACACGAAAATCTATACTCAAGTGATATTTGTTTACGTCCATTTTTATTCATTACTCAAAAGGGTGCGTATTATTAATGTTTGGTCGAAATTCAAGAAATTTAGATGGGAGTCCAATATGGCGGGTGGTGTAGTTTTCTTTTTGCGGTACATTTCTTTTGAAAATCGATCCAAAGGCAAGCACATAACTGTTGTGGGATTGTAGTTGGGAACAAATAAAAATGATAAAAAAAATTCAAAACGAACTTTTATACAAATGACCCAGAAAAGAAAAAAAATTACCAAGGTTATTCTGTGAGTAACAGATTCAAAATCTTGCCGCGAGTATTCTTGCGTGGCAAGATTTTGAATCTGTTACTCACAGAATAACCTAGGTCATACATTTGTTCCATTTGTCTAAAAGTTTGTCTTAATTTTTTTTTCATCATTTCTATTTCATTCTTTTTAGTTTTTCATTCTTTTTAGTCATCAAAAGAACCAACATACCAATTGTGAATGGAATCGGGCCATAATAACAAAACTCGTCCCTATCTTGGAGCCGCCATCTTGAATTTATGAATTTTGATAAAAAATTCCTAACCTCTGTCCCCTAAAACCCCCACATACCAATTTTGAATAGAATCGAAACATAATTACAATTTTTTTCCGCCATTTTGTTTTCTCTCTAGCAAAAATTCCATAATGCAATGTTACCGGAACTATTAACACCTGCCAAATTTCACGTTAATCGGACAATTAGAAAGGGATCAAAATTCACTTGCAAGATTTGAACTAAACATTCATACATACATGAGGAGTTGAATAAATGCTTGACAAGCATAATTGCGGCTTTTTATAGCCCCCCCCCCTGTTAACCTTCGAATGGTTCGACGAAGAACAATGAAAAAAAAGGTATTGAATGATATCACCGAATTTTTCAACCAGTTCCCTGAAATACTTTCAAGTTATTGGATGATCAGGGAATTTTTCATTAAAAATTATCTCTGCTGCATGGTAGTTTCAAATTCAAAATAATACTAGTAGAAGTAGAATGAAACTCTTTTAATACAAATGCGATAATATAAAGAGCTGGTAAGTAATGATATAATCATTGTTGTTGTGTTTGTGAGTTGATTACCACAATCTAGTTAATTTGATAGTTTATTGAATAAAATTCAAAGTAACGAAAATGAGAACTCTAATGTTTCTCTTGCGAAATACAGAACTGAGTAACAAAACTTAACAAGACTAGCAAAAAGGCATACACTTTCTCGGGGCAGATGGTAAAAAGGTTATCTAGCAGGTACTTAGACGACCCTTACGGGTTATGGAGAATAAACAGATGATACACTTGAAGTATAAAATAGTCTTTTAAGAAAAAGTCATTTTGTACAGAACAATTGTTACATTAGAAATTCATAAACGTCGACAAAATAATCCAATTTCATAAAGAGGATTTCTAGGTTACTGCTTGATTATCAGTTTACTAAATCCGATAAATGATACCCTTTATAATTATGGTCATTAAAAATAAATGGGTTGGGTATTATTTGGGTAAAACACGTGTCCTGGTTTTGTAAACCCAGTTTAGTAAAAATCATTTAGGCCCGGTTGTTCAATGCGAGTTTAAACCGTTGATTATCTAAACTCGGATTATTAATTAACTATGGATTAGAACGTTATGCATTTTTCAATGAAAAACTAATCCTGGATTCCTTAATTCATTGTTTTCATATGTTGGCAACACATTTTTTCGCTTGTACCATCATTCGGACCGTTCAGAAACATCAACATTGAATCAAACTTAACCTAAGAATTCATAGTTTTGTCAAAAGTATACAGAAAAATTGATCGAAAAAACCAAGTGTATTCTATAAATTGTAGGGGTTTCTTAAGAAAAAAAGCTCATAATTTCAATGAAGGTGAGGAAAACATTCTTATTTCACTGGTAAAAAAACCAAGTATTGTAGAATGTAAAAAAGGAAAAAGGCGTGGGCTTAATAAGTAATGAATTCAATACCATCTGCGGAAGTCCCCAAAAAAGGAATAGTACCTTAAAAATAAAAGACAAAATTTCTACTTAGGCTATGTCCGAAGCAGATTTTGTAGATTTACAAAAACGACTATTCGAAGAATACAAGTTGAATTAATACCATGAAAGAAAAACACCAACTTTCTTGGAACTACAGAGGGAGGAGTAGAGTCTAGAGAAAACCCTTATTGAGATATATACACATTATCTTTGAAACATAACTCATCAACCAACAATAAATCAACATTTGCTTGAGATTCCTGAGAACAGATCATGTAGTTTTTCATTTTGCATTTGTGATGATTTAATTTTAGTGTTTTATGAGAAACGAACGATTTCATTCGGCAAGCAAAATCTATTCAAAAATTATTATTCTGTCCATTCTTCCAAATGGTTTCTAGGTGCCTACCGTAATGTCGGCTGACTTTGGCCTACTTAAATTCAAAGAATGTCTACGATGAATTTGTAAAAATATATTGGTATTATTATATACCAAAATATTGATCTTTGACCACTCTTTCAAATTAGCAATGTCAAATTGTGATTGAGACTTTGTATGTGGATATATAAAAAAACATGGTGTGCAAAGTCACCCGTATATTGAGGGCTGGCTTTGACCCATGGCTTATATTTTGCGTGATTTTCTCTTTATACATGTAAATAGGCCAAAGTAACCCGACGGATAAAATAAGCAATATAAATTTGTCCATAAAAAATTTTCATTTTCAATCATAAATGAGTAAAAAAACATATTGCTAGTTGCAGACAAATTTTATGCAAGTTGAATTTGGTTGCAAATGACTCCTGAATGGAATACAGTGTTGCACGTATATAATACATATTATATAGGTATACAGGGTGAGTCAACAGGATTCCCTCGGTTAATTGCTCCTTAATGTATCACTATTTCGATTTCTTATATTTTTTTTGTCAAAGGGACCATCTAAGACCACCTTCCAAAATTATTTCCATTCATACAGGGTGCATCATTGATGCGTGGCTAACCAAAGTTGTTCTTTTTCAAATGAAACACCCGGTATATTTTCATATATTCCGATCGGCTGGTCCATTGGCTGCTCAATGATTTTTTCAATTTTGAATTCTGTTGCGGCGTTTCCGAGTTATTCAAAAGAAATCTATTTTGTAGACTTCTTTTCGAAAAATTACCTATTTCACATTTTGAAATATTTGGTGAAGATAATTGGGAAATCGTTGGTCGATATGATGATGATCATTGAGAATACCAAGAATTTGGAATAAATTGTACAGGATGTTCGATACAACAACACAAACTTAGCCATTTTCAAACATCGGTATTTTGATTTTTTCAAATGGAACACCCTATATATTTTCGATTAAATCAAGTCCTTTTCAATAACTATATACTTTTCATCCTTCATGTCATGTACCTAAAACAACTCGTTTCCGAGATATTCTACATCCAGAAGATGGATATTTTTCCACAGAAAATATTGACAATGTTCGCCTTTGATATCACATTTGGAATTTAACTTTGCATAAAAATCATATTTATTCGAATCTAACAGAAAATAATAATTAATGCAGCAAATGTTCAATGTGCCTGCCATTTTCACCAATACACACTCTTAATCTGTTTCGAAAATTAGTATCCACATGTGCCAGCATGTCCTCTGAAATTTTCCTGAAAGCTGTACGAATTCTTGCTTTCATATTTTCAGGAGTTTGATAGACAACCCATTTAATGTATCCCCATAGAAAAAAATCAATTTTTGTAAGTTCCGGTAATCTTGGAGGCCACTGAACTGGCCCTCCTCTACCTATCTATTTTTCATGGAATTCATTATCAATGTATTCCCGCACATCAGTGTGGTAATGTGCAGGCGCGCCATCTTGTTGTAGCCACATTCTCTGCCTTATTGCCAATGGAATATCATCTAATAAATTTGATAACTGACTTCGCAGACATCTTAGATATTTTCTTCCATTGAGATGTCCGTTGAAAAAAAAGGGACCAATTACACGCCGTCCAATGATACCTCCCCAAACATTCAGTGACCAACGTTGTTGGTGATTGACATATCTAACAACATGAGGATTTTCAGTTACATAATAGTGCATATTATGCCGATTGACATGGCCATTGTTGTGAAACGTGGCTTCGTCCGAAAATAGAACATACTCAAAAAAATCAGGTTCTTGGTTGATTTTATCTACACCCCATTGGCAAAACCGCATTCGCTCTGGAAAATCTCTCTCAGTCAGCTCTTGCATTAACTGCATATGATATGGATGATGATTGCATTTTCTCACCATCCGAGAAACACTACTTTGAGATATTCCCAACTCCCTACTCAAATACGTGTACTCACATGGGGATTCTCGGTAATATGCAATGCAATATCAAGAGCATTTTCATCATTCGTTACAGGACAAGCATGTTCAAACTTTTTGTAAAATACTTTTCCGGTTTCCTCAAATCTTGTTTTGAGATCTCGAAATGCTCGCTGGTCTGGATGTCTTCTCTCAGGAAACTTTTGTTCGTATAATCTAGATGTCAGTAAGCAATTACCATCACTTTTCCCCAAAGCATACACCATTTTAACCATGTCCTCTAAACGATAATTCATAATGCCACAATAATTTTTAACACAACTGAATTGTAGTTTGACAGTTACCTCTATTTACAAATTCCGATAGTCATTTCTTCAGCGGTAGTCATGGATAACTAAACTAGAAAAAATAGTTACATTCAAAAATTTCTTTTGCTATGATAGTTATTCATGAGTTGCCAAGAATGCTTTTGGAGATGGAAAAAAATAATTGAAACATCATTCAGTATCAGTATTTTCTAAGAACAAACATGTAGATAAAAAAAATCTATCGAATTGTTGATTTGATATTGAACAATTCCTTCAAACCAGAATATCTCGGAAACGAGTTGTTTTAGGTACATGACATGGAGACTGAAAAGTGTAGAGTTATTGGAAAGGATTATGTCAAAGTTTTCTAAGGTTTGTTGTCACATTCTCTTCATGAATGCCAATATCTCCAGAAATATTTTTTTTTCTATAGCTTTGTAACCATAGGGAAAATTTTTACCATAGAAAATGTAAGCCTGTATTTGTAAAAAATAGATTAGTATCCCTCAACAAAGAATTGGTGTGAAATAAGTAAATAATTTTTCAAAAAATTTACGAAATTTGTATGAACATACTTCAAGTCTATTCATTCTAAATTATTAATTATATTTTCAGTAGTTCAAACTTAATAAATATTCGACTCATCATATGAAGGAAACACTAACAGGTACCGAATATGAATTTATTTATATTATAATACAAAGCCTACATATATATTGTATATGTATAAGTATAATGCATTTATGATTGATTATATCTAAACAATCACGAACGTTTCAACTAAGAACCAAAGTTCTTAGTTAAAAGTTGGGCAACTTTCTAGTCATGGTTCTTAGTTCTTGTACTAGGGGTTCCATAAACGCGCTCATTGATTTGCTAGTGTTGAATCCTTAGTTATTAGTTCACTTAGTTCTTGGGAACGTTGCATAAACAAAGCATTTCATAATCCACCCTTGGCAAATTTTCCGAACCTGCTTTTACGAAGCCTTGTTTCATTATAAACACACCAAATCGTTTATGATATTGAGAAATTAATAAGTTGATAAAAATAAACAATAAACATTAACCTCAAATGTCAATATGATTTTAACTGTCTTTAATATTTGCGGTGTTGCCAATGGTCGCTCTTCATCAAAAGGAAGGCCCGTTCAGAAACTTTGAATGTTTTAAATGAAGAAAACCGTTGTTGAAATGGGTTTTTTTGTTGATGAGTCTATCAATAAACAGTGTTCGATTATATATTAATGGTGTATATCAAGCAGTGAGCTATATTTTTGACAAGAACAGTAATGCGTGTTTCTGAACGTGGATTATGGAGGGGGTAGTTTTCGATGAACGTGACGTCACGGGTACACTTTGAAACGCAATATCTTTTCGAAATAAAAAATATATGATGGCAATCTAAGTCAATTGGACGTTTCATATGAAATATAATCGACCTGTATAAGTTTTGGAATTTTTTTTTCGTAAATGTAAAGGTCCATTTCTATTAGGATCGGGCTATAATCACAAAACTCGTCACCATATTGGAGCCGCCAGCAAAATTCACTTGCAAGCTTTGAACTAAACATATTACAAATGTGAAGTTAAATAAAATATTGTAAAAAATAACTTGTGTCATTCTTTGGGCTTCTAAATATAAATACACCAAATATATCATTTTTTTCAATGTATTTGAGAATTCTAAACGATATTGATTTGTTTGAGAATATGAACAGTCTGTTCATAAAATCAGATGTGAAATCATCTACGACTTAAGATAAACTGCATGATGGACCATTGAAAAGAAATATAGTCCATCCAATATCAATTGCAGAAGCTGTTTCTATAGGGAGCAAATGAAAACTCACTTCGCTAACACGAGCGTATATGCGAAGAAACGGACTCGAGTGAGGGCTGTCAGTTGTACAACCGATTCGTCTGGACCAATCAAGTCGGACATAATGCTGGCAGGTGTGTCTCTACGATGGGAGATCATAAATCACGTGATATATTTGTGTTTTAATAGCTCTGAAAGATTAAAAACCAGTAGCGTCTATGGTCTTGGTGTGTGCCGATCGAAATACGTTTTAGGATATAATAATAACCTACATCAAACAATGAAAGAAATTATGTTTCTTTCTTAATGTATTTGTATAAATAAAAGCTTGTCTTTAATTTTTTTTCATTTTTTATTATTTATGAAGTATTTTCAAAATTTTAAAATATCTAAATAAAATTAGTTATCTCCGCCACTGCTGCTCACACGATTTCGCCGCAAGACTTTTTTATGCTTCTGCAATTGATATTGGGAAAACTTTACCTTTTTACACGCTTTATATTAGCTTCACATGTTTGTTTGTTTGTTTGTAACCGACTCCTTTGGGCGCGATTTTGACCCACTTCCAGACGTCCGAATGATTTGAAATTTGGCAGGTGTACATAATTCCGGTGACAATGCATTAAGAAATTTTGTGTGAAAAAAAAACAAAATGACGGCTCCAATATGGCGTACGAGTTTTGTGATTATGGTCCGATTCGCTTCAAAATTGGTATCTGAGGGTTTTCGTGGTCGGAGATAATGATTCTTTTGTCAAAATTGGAAAATTCAAGATGGCGGCTCCAAAATGGTGGACGAGTTTTGTGATTATGGTCTGATTCTATTCCAAATTGGTATGTGGGGGTTTTTGGGGTCGAATATTATGATTCTTTCGTAAAAATTGAAAAATTCAAGATGGCGGCTCCAAAATGGTGGACGAGTTTTGTGATTATGGTCTGTTTCTATTCAAAATTGGTATGTGGGGGTTTTTGGGGTCGGAGATTATGATTACCTAATTTGATAAGATTATTCCATTTTTTTATTCTCAAAAAAATAATAAAAATAATAGTTTAAAAAAAAACTAAAAAAATACGCTTTTATAAATGAACCACACTAAAAAGTAGGAAATAAATAATAGTTTAAAAAAACTAAAAACACGCTTTTATAGAAAACCAGACTAAAAAAATTGAAAATAAGAAAAAAAAATATTTTATTCAAAAAAAAGCGTGGGGTGCATGGTATCAATAATTATATAGTACATTACACACCTATGGCAGATACCATGCACCCCACGCTTTTTTTTAAATAAAATAATGTTTTTTCTTATTTTCTATTTTTTTAGTCTGGTTTTCTATAAAAGCGTGTTTTTAGATTTTTTAAACTATTATTTATTTCAATATTAAACCAAGAATGTTTCCGTTTTCACCATATTTTTGCGGTTGTGTATCCTACACAGAGTTCAAAGAGCAAAATGCAATAAACGACTGAAAACAATTTGCCAGTTTTCATTCATTCACATGTTTTTTAATGTCTTGTAAAAGATGTTATGTACGTGAAACCACGTAATTGGTAATTACTGACATGTTAAATTTACCACAAAATGTCATTAAGTAAATGTACGATATATCGATAAATAGTTGTTTACTTGCTTTACTTGACCCTACCGTAAATAAGTGATCGTTCCACTAGATTATAGTAATGATCTACTTGGAGTTGCGGTGTACGAATTGTGGTTTCTGCAAGTTATGGGAAGACCTGTTATACAGGATGCTACGATTTAAGGAGTCAGCAAGAATTGGACACCTCCCCGACTTTAATAAAACCAAGAGACTAGCAAATTGTCGAGCTTTTTTTATCAAGATTCCGAACATTTAACTTGTATTTTCTGCACTAAAGTTCCTTCTGAAATGAAATAGTTTTAAAAAAAGTCATCTGAAATCGATCTTATTTTTGGCGCAGTCGGCAGGATTCGTCTAACGGTTTGACGACAAAAATCTTGTTGGAGTATTATGAATTTCAGGTTGGGTTTGTTTGTCAGTTGATCTGTCAAAATAATCATATGCAAGAAAGTATGGTAACATATCAGTGAATCCGCGACATCGATTCGATCAAATAATATGATGAATGAAAAAATGGAGTGATCGGTCTCATTTCGACTCACCCGTACTATGTGTCCGATTCACCCAACATTAAAAAATGTTCAGGAGGTTGACACATATTCCGATATGTTTAAAGAAATTAGCATTATGTGATTAAAGCACATAGGAAATTATATCTCTACTAAGGTATCTTCAGTTTTTCTCAATTATCTCAGAAACCTCCACTTTTAGGCACATGGAATGTTATGACTCATTTGTCCATTCACTTGTCACAAGAAAATATGAAGGAAAATATGACCACATACCATCGTAACTACGCCACTGGTTTACGAAAATAAAAATATAACTTCAAATTAGCACGTTGAGTGTTCCAAGTTTCAAATTTGTTCCTTCAGGAATTTTGGAGAAAACAAATTAAATCTTAATTTTGAATAAATGGTTTTGTTCGTATTTTTCAGTCGATGTGAAATAGTTATGTTGTGTTTTTCCATTGTTTTATTAATTTCATTGGATAGTTTGTCTATGTATGGTAAAGGTATGTATGTTGTTGTTTTATTTACTTCATTATCATTTTTATTGTAGATCGCATGTATTCGTTTTTTTATTGTTTTTTCTACAAAGAGGATTAAAAATTTAACTGACAGAGCTATAAAGCTTGCTCACCCAAAATTCAGGAAAAATTATATAGAAATAATCAAGAATATATTGAAAGAAAATAATTACCCAAGCCACTTTGCAGAAAAAACAATAAAAAAACGAATACATGCGATCTACAATAAAAATGATGATGATGATGAATGATGATGAATGATATGATGATGATGATGATGATGATGATGATGATGATGATGAAGTAAAGAAAACAACAACATACATACCTTTACCACACATAGACAAACTATCGAATAAAATTAATAAAACAATGGAAAAACACAACATAACTATTTCACACCGACTGTAAAATACTAACTAAACCATTTATCCAAAATTAAAACCAGAAATACCAAAAAACAAACAAACTCATACAGTATATAGAATGTGTGTGTAAAGACTGTCAAAGTACCTATATAGGTCAAACCAAACAATATTTGCAGAAACGAGTACAAGCCCACAAATACTCAAAAACCGACATTACAGCCTTATCCAAACACGAAAAAGAAAATCAACATAAGTTTGACACTAATAACGTTGAAATTTTGACCAAAGAAAGGAATCCAAGAGTAAGAACATTCCTTGAAATGATACATATTAAAAAAGACCCCAATAGCATTAACAATAGAAATGATATCAAAAACTTAAGCCAGATTTATAACAACCTTTTTTAACTTTGTTTATAGTAATAATAATGAAAACTGATCTTAACATGCTGCCAAAAAAATACAGTCTGGCTCATATACTAGAACTCAATATATACAATCCGGTGTACTTATGAAGAGGGTAAAAATGCATGAAAGATAAACAAACCATTCCCGATAACTTCGACGCAGTCACACACCTACAATAACGTTCGTACGATGCGAACGCAGAATTCAAATAATATAATTTGTAAGTGAATCTCATAAATGTTACAGATATTTTTATATTGAGTTAAATAACGTGTTATATTTCGACCCATATGTTTTTAAAGCATTATTTTAGTGCATACATTTCAATATTGTGTTAAGTTAAATATGTCTCAAACTCCATATTTTTTATTTTAGTATTTTAACCTGATGATGACAAATACCATGTCGAAACGTAGTTAAGAGAAATTATATAAATTGACTGAATCAGACCTTTATTCCGGGAAATTGAAGAAAATATATATATATATATATATATATATATATATATATATATATATATATATATATATATATATATAAAGGAAACGGGATAATGGGAAAACGGGAAAACAGGATAACGGGAAAATGGGATAAGGGGATAACGGGATAAGGGGAGAACGGGATAACGGGAAAACGGGATGGCGGGAAAACCGAATAACGGGAAAAAATTAAATCTGTCAAAGGCACCTCGACCTCTGGTATGTTTTTTGGTCTGGATATGCATTCTCCACCAAAAAAGTTTCACTTACCCTACTTAGTACCTACCACTATGTTAAAAATTAAATTGTGATACAAAAAAAAGTGAAAAATAACGTAAGGATTGATTATGCGAATTCACATTGGTATATCGTTCTGATTGTTTATTCGAAAAGGATAAAGGTCACCTTTCAATGATTCGATCTAATAATAACACCGATGCAAACAGTTCTCTGGCAAATTGAATGAATGTGATAACTTAATTTGCTCTTTATTCGAGAAAATGAATGGTTCATTTGATAATTGAATGCTGGACGCTTGTTAATTTTTTATGTGCATCAGTTATGCTTATTTAATGTTTGAATTTTGTTTTTCAGGCAAGATGGGGGAATCTCTGAGCAAAGATATTCAGCCGGAGGAGGTGAGTGAAACTTTATTCAGTCATGTACTGTGGACAAGTTTTTTTTAATTAAAATAATATGAGTTAATCTGGAGAGTTTAGACCCTGGTTTTGGTAGTTTTTCGTGTTGATAAATATTCTCGGTAAATTTCTGATTAGTTATTCAGCATTTTAACAATCAATACTCATGTTCAAAGTTATTTAAAATTCCATATAATTTTTTTTATCAGTTTTTACCTTGACTTGTTTAAACAAGTGTCACGGACTAATAACATCTAATGCTCGTATCTCCAGCTAGTAGCTTATCTGCCATATTCTTTTTATTTGCTCTGGTTCATCAAATATGTATCAACATAAAACAAGCGTTAATTGCAAAACCAACAAAGAGAGTAGTTCATCTTTTTAACAGATCACAGATTTTAAATATCAATGGGTATCAGTCTATAAAGTAGAACCAGAAATCTAAGAAGGTCGTAAATCAATATTAGCCGACGACCCTCATTATTACCTATTGTTCGAAATATAGATGAGCAATAAAAGTTGGTGTCCCTTCAAAGATTCCCAGGCCGGATTAAAAATATCTCATGAAATAGTTTGGTATTTTAATAATAGTGGGCTCTCCATTATTTTTGGCAATTGTTGATAGTTTTGTATTTAAATTTATTTGATAATAAAAAATCTCGTAAGGTTGATTTAGAACCCTTGGTAAGGATATGTTTAAATGTGTATAAATAATAAAATTTACTTACCTGGCCACCAGACTTTCAGTACTAATGGGCTATTAACGATATTATAGCGATAATGGTCTATTTACGGTTACAAAACAAATTACCTACCAGATTTGGAAAACAAGACTGTTTTGAGAACTGACCTCTTTCCAATTTCAGAAATAAAAGGGGAAAAGTTAAACAACATTTAGTCATTACCTACCTAATTTTCCGTTGTGTCTATTTTAAGGTGTCTTTTCGATTTTTGTGTCGTGAAAATTTTAGTTTTATTTCCAAGGCACTCTATGGTTTTTTTTCTTCGTCAAAAACGGCAAAAGTTTATTAGGCAATTTTTGTTTTGAAATTTGACTATACCACTGGATTCGTAGTCGTTATAAATGAAAACCATGGAAATTTCATAAAAAAATATTGGTTAGCAACGAAGTTACAACAACTTTAATTTTGGAAACAAAGTATTTGATTATAAATCCCAGCAGGACACTCGCCTGCGTCAATCATTCTGACTAATTTTCCAATATACGCTAATACAGCAGTATTCGTGGATCTTTCTGAACGGAAACCATGTTGACTGTTCGTAAAAATTTCTTCGCTTATAGGGAAGTTCATGAGGCGGTCCAGGAAGCTGATCTCAAAGACAGACTTGAGGGTACTGTCACTGGTTTATAATTTTCTATGTGTCGTCTATCCGATTTTTTATACATTGGTACGATCTTTCCAATCTTCAGTGATTCTGGAAATTCACCTGTTTGAAAAGAAAGATTAACTATAGAGGTGATGGGTTCGATAATATATTCAATGGATTTTTTTAGTAAAAATGCTGAAAATTCATCAAAATCAGATTATTTTTTATTTTTTTATTTGCGTTTCAGAAGTTCGAGTTCGGAAAATGGCCTAAAAAAATATAGTGTTTTTTCGGATTTTTGCAACCTCATGAGCTTGATTACGAGTAGCTGGAGTTTTTTCCGTTAGTTTAATTGCGACCTGAGTGGGATCTTCAATAATATGACCATCTTGATTTGTTGAAAATATAAACAGGATGTTCATAAAATCAGATGTGGAATTAGATAAACTTTAGGCACTATCTTCCATCGTCAAGATAACCTCTTGTGGGGTATTCATGTTGAAAAGGGAAACATTCTCAATTTAATATTGATAGAAATATTTTTCTGTGAATTGAAAAATCCACGATTGAAATGAAGTTATTTTTTGTGAATGTCTAACAGAAAACAACTACTTCCCCGGCTAAAGCCACGCTGGACATTGAACTACATCTGATAGATATTCTGAAAAGGCCCTAACTCAAAAAAAAATCTGAAATTGAAAATTTGCATTTTCATTCAGATAGTTATTTGATTTTCTATTCCAGTCTTAATTAAGAACTCATACTTTGCAAAGTGAGATTGCTTCTTGAAAATGTGTTTCCCATTTCTTCCGGTCTTCTTGATGATCGTGGAAGCGTGAAATAGATTTTCGTCGACAAACATGCATTGAAGACCTAGTGAATGAGATGTCTCTCCTGCGTCAATGTTACGAATGATTTCTGGTGAGCACTCTCTTTTGGAAAACATTCTTCTTCGCATTATTCATCTTTATGAGTTCTTAATTAAGACTGGAATAGAAAATCAAATAACTATCTGAATGAAAATGCATGATTTCAATTTCAGATTTTTTCTTTTGATTTAGGGCCTTTTCAGAATATCTATCAGATGTAGTTCAATGTCCAGCGTGGCTTTAGCCGGGGAAGTAGTTGTTTTCTGTTAGACATTCACAAAAAATAACTTCATTTTAATCGTGGATTTTTCAATTCACAGAAAAATCTTTCTATCAATATTCAATTGAGAACGTTTCTCTTTTCAACATGAGCATCTTGTAGGATACTTATATTTTTTTGTTGTTTTTGTAGGTTAGATAATTCATGCACTACTTCCCATGTATCTTAAGAGCTGATTATTTTGTTTTGGAAGTATGATTTCTTTGTATTTTTTATAAGTAGTTCGTGTTGCTTTTTTGTGCTTTATATTGCTCTGTTATGATCGAGTAGCTGGATTTCAAGATGGAAAGATTCTTTGATTCGCTAGTTGATATTTTGATTTCATCTGTAACCCACTTTTTGTTGGTTTTAGTCTGGTTATAAAATTTTCTGAGTGGAAAGTATTCGTTAAAGTAAGACAGATATGTTTGATATGAAGCGGGCAGAATCAGAGGCTAACCTAGATTGAACAACACAAAAAACAAATAGGAAAAAAGAAATTCTACGCGGACGAGAGTTTTCAGGAAAAAAAGTTTAGGGAATATAGAAACTTGGACAGGACAACGTCTGTCGGGACAGCTAGTAACGAATAAATTGCGTGACTGTCGCTGTAAGTGACGTGACAGCATAGATAAACTAAAAATAAAGAGAGTTGTCAAACCTGCAGAAAAAGATGGCACCACGTTTAGACAGTGGCGACATATCTCGCAACTGGCCGAACTAAGTTAGTACAGGCGGGTTTTTTAAATGTATTACTTTTATATGGTTGATATGGTATATATTTCATAAGTGATCGATTTGCCATTCCTGTATTTCATATGAATGGTTGTATCATATGAAATACAGGGATGACAAATCGATCACTAATAAAATATATACAGTAATCGATTCCGAGACAGTTAGTTCGTGGTTGAAATAAAGTTTCAAAATAAATTTTTGTTTCATGATATCAAGAACAAAATGAAAGTTCTTATAAAATAAGAATAATAAGTTTAATCACCATAAAAAAACTTTTTTAATTGTATCTAGGACAAGGTACAACTACAGACAAAACAATAATAAAACTCTGAAAAACAGCAAAATTAAAAATATTCTTCAGTCTTATCATGAAATCAACCAAAATGAAAACAAATTACATTTACAACATACCTTCAATAATTTCGTTAATTTATTAGCACAAAGGAGAACGAGAGTAGGTATAACAAATACTTCAGTTTGATGATAATCATTAAGTAGACCAGAGTCCGGACCTGATCGGAGATACAGCGAAACGTATCCATAGTTAGATCCTGAATTTTACTGAATATAGTGAGTTATACTGAAAGCAAATAAAATAAAAAACTATCTAGTGCCACACAAGCAAGTGTTTTTAACTACATTCAACTGTGAGTACCATAATCATCTTTGATTTGAAGTATTTCAACGATCATAGCCATACATCGGCACAGAGAGTAGCAATAAAAACACTGCGGGATATATCTACTTATCATTCAGTTGTAGTGCGGAGACAGGGCCGTCTCTAAATTATTTCTAATGATACTGAAACAGATACAAACGCCATGAAAAATAACGAAATGGAGATTCCTGACTACAGGGATCCTCCAAGAACTGTACCCACTAATGAAATACACACCATCAGCTCACAAAACAGAACTTATTCTGCAGCAGTCACCCAACAACAATTTCCATCCAGAGAGCAAGCAATAATTTTCACTTCCATTGAAGGAATTAAATTACAAGAATATATTATCGGGTTAGGAACGATTGTACATCCAAGAAATATTATTTTTTCCTCTAGAATATCCAACAATAGAATATGTATATATCTATCCAACAAAGATTTAGTCGAAATCTTCATGACCCAACATGGCGCCATCACAATAAACAACCAACAAATCCAAGCTCGACGTTTAATCACCCCAGCAGTACGGTTGGTTCTATCAAACATTAGTCCCTCGATACCACATAACATTATAGAAATTGAACTGAGAAAATTAGGACTGAACCTAGTATCACCAACTTCATTTTTGAGGATTGGTGTGTCCGACCCAGAATACAGCCACATCTTGAGTTTTCGTCGTCAAGTATACATTAGTCCCACTGTTATACCACTCCCCGAATCACTCTTCATATCCCATGAAAATACATCATATCGCATATATATCTCACAAGATAACATGACTTGCTTCAACTGTAAACAAGCCGGCCATGTTGCATCTCAATGCACAAACATAACCTCACAACCCCCATCAGTCCAATCAACAAATATCAATACCCCAACACAAGAAGAAAATCCGGAAAATATTCAGAGGACTTCGAATATAGAAATACCCAGACTAATACCAGTACATCTGTTGGAAAACGATACCCCTCAGACCACACCCCCTGAAGTCGATCAAAACATAGAAACAATAAAAGCTCCAACCACAAAAAAACAAAACGATAAACAAATAGCATCTAAAAGGAACCTAAAAGAAATTCTAACACCTCCAGTTGAAAGTACACCTAACCAAGAAAAAACTATAGATAACATATTCCCCAAACCAGATAATCGAAAATTCAAAAAGGCTAAACATATAACAATCGATGAAAAATCTCAAAGACCAATATTAGAAATGATAACACCAGCAAAGGAGTTCATCGAATCACAGTCCCCACCGTTCATTCTAAATTATCAACAAGTTGCTGATCTATTTGAAAACACTGTCGGTTCGTCCGAACCAGAACAAATAGCATTGGGTTACACCAAAGAACTACTGCCTTTATGCAATATGCTAGAGAAAATATACCCTTATCTTACGGAAAGAAGTATAAAAACACGATGTACCAAGCTCCGCAAAAAAATCCTGAAGTACATCGACAGCACCCTAACAGAAGGAGAGAGCGACTCATCTCAAGATACTACATATTAGTATCCTCTTATTATCTTTCAATACTTCTTTCCAATGGCTTCCAAAAGTATTCTACAATGGAATATCAACGGTTATTTCTGCCACTTAGAAATGCTACAAGTCCTCATCTCGGAACAAAACCCAGACATAATATGTTTACAGGAAACCAATTTCAAAAACGACAGAGAACACAAACCAAAAAATTTCAACAGCTTTATCCGCAACAGAGAATTCCAAGAAAGAGCAAGCGGAGGCGTAGCTATTTACACAAAACTAGAAGTCGATGTGGAACCACTAGCCATCAATACAACGTTAGAAGCAGTAGCTGTCACAATCCGATCCCACCACACCCTAAATATATGCAATGTCTATATTCCCCCAAACCGAGATGTCACTCAGGTAGAACTGAACAACCTCTTAGAACAAATACCGTCGCCTAGAATTATAGTTGGGGATTTCAATGGCCATAATATTATCTGGGGAAGTAACAATTCGAACCGCAGAGGACGAACAATAGCAAATTCAATTCAACATTACGATCTATCGATACTAAATAATGGTGATCATACGAGATTTAACTCCTTCGACGGAAGTACTACAGCTATCGACCTGAGCATATGCGATCCGACTCTCCTGACCACAACATCTTGGGAAGTACTACCATTTTTATATGGGAGCGATCATTTTCCCATCAAACTCACTCTCGACGGATACAATACTACAACAACAACACCGTTCCAGAGATGGAACTTAAAGAACGCTAACTGGAACTCCTTTTCAACATACATTGAAGCCAACATAGAAACTTACACCGAAGCAGGTGATGACTTAGAACAAAAATTAAATCACTTTTCCAACGTAATAACAGAAGCTGCAGAAAAAACTATAGGAAAAACTAAACACCTCACAAAACACCCTCCGGTACCATGGTGGAACAACGAATGCCACAAAGCTATTAAAGAAAGTAAGAATGCCTTTAACAGATTTAAACGACATAAGACCCAACAACTACAGATTATATTCAAGTGTCTAAGAGCAAAAGCAAGATATATAGTTAAAAAAAGCAAGAAGGAATCCTGGAGACACTATGTATCAGAAATAAATTCATCAACACCGATGGCAGAAGTATGGAAAAAAGTTAATAAAATTAATGGGAAAAAATCATATATAGGCATAAATTCACTTATACATGAAGGAAATACAATAGAAAACAACAAAGATATATCCGAGACACTGGCAAATAACTTCGAAAATCATTCGAGCAGAAGGAACTATGACCCAGACTTCAACCTGATGAAAGACAAGGAAGAGAAAAACAATCCCATTGTCATAGACAAAAACGATGCATCACCCTTAAATATCAAAATATCTGAAAATGAATTTGAAGACGCATTGATTGAATTAAAAATACCTCCCTGGACCGGATGAAATACCATCTATTTTTCTACAAAACCTCCCTGAGACGGCTAAAAGATATCTCTATGAATTCATAAATGATATATGGACCCAACAGAAGTTTCCCTGCCAGTGGCAAGAAGCTACTGTGATACCAATTTTAAAACCAAATAAACCCAAACAAAACCCAGATTCATACAGACCGATATCTTTAACAAATAGTCTCTGTAAATTAATGGAAAAAATTGTTAATAGAAGACTGGTTTGGCACTTAGAAACCCATAATCTACTACGACAAGAACAAAGCGGCTTCAGAAAGCACAGATCTACCATAGACAATATCATAGACCTAGAGTCAGAAATACATGAAGCATTCTCAAACAAACAACAATGTATATGTATATTCTTCGACTTAGAGAAAGCCTATGACACGGCATGGAGATATAACATCATAAAAACCTTACTTCAATGGAATATTCAAGGCAATACACTGGCATTTATTAAAAATTTCCTTGAAAATAGGTGTTTTCGAGTAAGAGTAAATGGAGAAATATCAAATTCAAAAATCCAAGAAAACGGTACACCACAAGGCTCAATTATTAGTGCAACATTATTCCTCACTGCAATCAACCAGATAATAGAACATGTCGAACTACCAGTAAAAGCACGACTTTATGCTGACGACCTCATTCTATTTATCAAAGGGAAAAATATTGAAACGATGAAATCTATACTCCAACATCATCTACAACAGTTAGAGATCTGGTCTAAATCAACAGGTTTCACTTTCTTTCAGAAAAACCAAGGTGGTACTCTTCTCGAAAACAGATATCAGAGATCAACCAACGCTAAAACTCCACGGAAAAAATCTGAAATATGTTGACGAAATAAAATTTCTCGGGATGTGTTTCGATCGAAAAATGAATTGGAAAACACACATCCACAACCTCATTAGAATGTGCCAGGGAGGTATAAACTTACTGAGGAAGTTGTCCCACACAACATGGGGTGCTGACACAACAACACTTATTCGAATCTACAGATCCCTGATTAGGTCCAAAATCGACTACGGATCGATAGCATATGCCTCGGCAAGTGAATCCTTAATAAAAAAACTAGAAGTTATCCAAAATACAGCGCTCCGAATAGCATTAGGAGCCCATTATACAAGCCCAACAGAAAGCCTGCATTGCGAAGCAAACGAAACTCCTCTTAGATACCGTAGGCAATTTCTAAGCCTCTCTTATGCCATTTCCATTGCAACCAAACCAACACATCCTACATATAACAACGTCTTCTCAACCCGGTTCAAACGAAATTTCACAGGACATCCTAGAACATCCCCTCCTTTCTATGAAAGAATAAACAAATACTCAGAACAATTAGAGGTCACACTTCCTCCACTATTCACAAATTCAATGAGTACTCCTCCTTGGCTGATCAAACCCCCTATTTTTGACACCTCTATAGCCTCTCTCACAAAAAATGAAACTCACCCCCAAATCCTCCTAAACCTATTCAACCAAAAACTAACCCTATATAAGAAATATGTAAAACTGTATACAGACGGCTCAAAAACAGATCAAGGAGTAGGCTCAGCTGTAGTAACACCAGAAGAAATACTAAGATACAAACTATCACAAGCAACATGCATTTACACAGCAGAACTCGTAGCAATACTACAAGCATTAATCTACCTGAAGAACCATCCTGCTGATAAATTTCTGATTATAACTGACTCATTGAGCGCGCTCAAGGGTTCACAGCTGTTATATACAGACAATCCCATCATACTATTAATGAAAAACGAACTCTATAGGATAGAAGAGTTAGGAAAAAAAAGTGATAATGATATGGATCCCGTCTCATATCGGGATCGTTGGCAATGAAAAAGCAGATGTCGCAGCTAAAGAAGCAATACAACATGGGTCAAGAACAATCACCAAAACAACTCCATCAGATATGAAAACCTTCATTAAGAGTAGGATCACTAACGAGTGGCAGAGAGAATGGATGCAATCAAGTTCGAAACTAGCCGAAATAAAAACATCGGTAAAACCCTGGACATACCTTCCAAAAAGCAGAAAACATCAGGTTATCCTTTGTCGACTACGTATAGGCCATACCAAGTTTTCACATGACTATCTTCTAGCACATGAGAACCAAACAATTTGTGATATGTGTAACACAACAGTAACAGTAAAACATGTACTTCAAATCTGCCCCAAGTTCCAAGAAGCAAGAACAAAACTTCCACTACCAAAAGAACTACACGAAACTCTTAGTGAAAATTGTAATGTTAGGAACCTCATGTCTTTTTTAACAAGAATCAATATGTTACAATCTATATGACTATACCTATAATGAAATGTAAATTGAACGTAGCGCTAATAACCCTAGCGGTTGATGCGCTCATATTTAAAAAAAAAAAAAAAAAAAAAAAAAAAAATTAAGTAGACCATGTACTCCGTACTTCCTCAAATGGTGATAGGAAATGGAAACTTTTGGATGGAAATAAGTACCAATTTGTGAAAAAAATTCTGCAACTGATGGATGGAAATAAGTATCAGTTTGTGAAAAGCAGCTTTATTTTACCTTGTAAAATACTATTTCCAGGAATTTCAGCGTCAACTCGAATAACAAAACATTCTATTTTCGATGTTGGATTCCGAATTCAAGTCCATAGTATAATTTATATCATTAATTTTTCGATGACAATAACAGTAGAATTATTCTGAAATTATTACGTGGTTTGTCATTTTCTGACAAACGTCGAAATTGGAAAATTATCATTTCATCATTCGTCTGTTGATTGCGGGCAGCGCCTCCATGCGCGACTGGCCGTACCAAAAACTTGGTGGTCAAGATCGCCAATGTTTCAAACAGTCTCTTTATTTTTAATTTGTCTATGCGTGACAGTGACAATGAATTTATTGTCGCCCTGACAAAAATCTCTAGTGCGTGCAGGTTCCAACGCTCCGCTCTGCTCGCGGAAAGTTGAATTATATATTCCTCGTTAATTAGTACATGGCAAATTGTAGGAAAACCTTTGTGGAATTCAACACATGCAGTTGATTCCGGAGTATTTTAAATATTTTTCACCGTTGATTGCGTAACTGGAATGGCGGTTTTCAATTATATAAATGTTTAATTATCATAAGTTACTATTTACCCCACTTCATTATTTCCTGTGTCCCTGAATGAATGAATGTATGTATGTCTCGTTGCGCACATTTAATTTATTACTGGAATAACAGTCCGTAACTTCATGCTAATGAATGTGAGTCAACTCGACGAAATATGAATCCATATAAAAATATATTCGCTGAAAACAGCCTATAAATTTTCCCCTAGCGGGTTCGGATAACTTCGAATTGTCAGTGATCGCGTTATAAGATTTTTCCTTGCAGATTTCCGCATTATTTTATTTTGAGTTAAATAATGCGAAGATAAATCATACAAACTATATATTTTACGTCAATACGATGATTTTCATTGTTCGAAGAAATTCTGCGATTTTTTTCAAGGAATACACAACCTTGAATGACGAGTTTATAATGCCATTTTATAGCGCATTACAGTGGTTAAAAATCTGAAAAACAAAATTGAAAACATGTTCTGTTCTTTGTAAAATTCGACAACATTTTTTGGTAGCGCCTCCCGCCTAATTTCAGGTGACTTGCTCAGAGGAAAACTTCGGCAATTGCCGAACCCAATAAACATTCAACACGACATTTGAATAAGATAGAATGTTGAACTGATTGTGTGGTAAATGTACACATTGGCTGCCTGAGATAAATATTCAATTTCAAAGTGAAAAAATCAAATAACCTTGTTATATCCAAACTGGTGATAAAATCAGAACTAGTTGACTTCATACTCTGCTTTACCAAGCAGCATTATAGTGACGAAAACCGATACTGCAACTTCGTCTCGGTGGTTATCACGTAATCACCACTAAATCTACCACTATACAGTAAGAATAACAAAAATTTTATATTTGTATGGTTGTATTCACGTAATTCCCATCTATGGTAGCCAATCCACAGTTCTTCAACTTATTAGTGTCATTTGAGGTGTCTGAAACATTATGGCCACTGAGCAAATCACTTTAATGGTTTTTAAACTTAAAATTGGAAAATAACCGTTGCGGTAACCATCCTGTACCACTTAAATATCACTTAGAAGTCACAGTCACTTTCGAAAGAGTATGATAGTTTCGGTGACGTTTTGGTAACTTCCATAAAACCTTCAATGTGGCAGGCAGTTGATTGTGATATGTGGTGATGGTTGCCACGTTCTTGGTATCTCCATAATTTAATAAAAGTCACACTACGAATCACAATAACCTTCAAAATTCTCCATTCCGCGCGATGACGAAAGCTAACCTAAGTTTTCTCAAATTCTTTTATTGTGGCATACAAAAAATTGTTTAACCTGTTACGTGAAACATGAATGATATTTATTCAATATGAAATGGGTTATGCGTTTTCAATAGACAATTTTCCTTGATTTTGAACTGACCGTGGATTGGTCCGTGCGATGACTCAAACTAACCTAACTTTTCTCAAATTATTTTATTGTGGCTTACAAAAAGTTCGTTTTACCTGTTACGTGAATGATATTCATTCGAAATAAAATGGGTTTTATGCGTTTTCAATAGACAATGTTTCTTGATTCTGTATAAAAAGGTTAATTTAAATAGATCGGATCTCCGTCTTGTGCTCCTGCTTAATATTTATACCTAATTGTTGATTCTGTTTGCATAAATGCCATCATTTTCATCACTCGTTGATTAATAATTGTTACTTGACACTTGATAATTGTTGATTGGAGCTGCATAAATCCATTATTCTTGCTACGTATCCTTTTTTAACAATTAATGAACATGTACCCGCAATTTCGAGGTTATAACTTTGAAGTGGCAGGTTATAATAGCCCTTTGAAGTGGTGAGTCATGGGCCTGCGACGTGGGTGTCACTTTCCAGTGGTGGAAAAGTTAACAAATTAGTCCCACTGGGCACTTTATGATGGCAGGAGTTTTGTAGTGGTATATTTACTCTTTCTGACACTTTAAAGTTATATTCTCCCAAAGCCACCATATTTACAGGAATATGCTGGGTCGCCATTATTAGAGAAATGATCGAAATATTTATTTGTCGTCAGCAACATTTATCATAAATATATGTTTCTGAACAGAGATCGAGCTACATATTATTTACACAAACGCAGTCAGTTGTTTAACGTGTCTAGTGTCGGCCACTACATATCTACGTTTTTGCCAGGTGTCCACAACGTGGCTGGAATGTGGCTATCTGAGATCCAGGAACGTAGATCGGAACGTAGCAGCCACCAAAAAAGTGTTTCCCATTTTGGTAGCCGCCGCGTGATAGCACCGTGTTTATTACGTGGCCGTGGTTGTGGCCAAACTCCTCAAAGTTTTCTAGAATTGTGGCCGCCACGTTCCGTCCACTAAAAATGCTAGTCGGGTCATAATTATCACTTGTAAGAAACAAACAACACAAACAGTGGGAAACATTCGCAATTGAATATTGTTTTGAAAAATATTATCACGACCATTCTAGTGATTCTGACATTTCGAACATGTGAACTGAACACTGTTGCCAAGCACGATTCTCGCATGTACGGTTTACAAAGCTGTCTACGAACGAAAGTTTGATAGATTCTACTAGTGTTTTCTGATTGGCTGGTGAATGAAAGATCCTAATTAGCAACTAATTAGAAAACAGTACGCGATGTACATGAGAATTAATTTGAACATTATTGTCTTTGTCTTTTATATTATATTAATATATCTAGTACGAAAACGCTCGCACAGTGATTGGCGACTCCAGAATCCAACCCGAATTGAAATTTACTTCTTCATTCATAAATGCGACGAGTGATTCATCTTGTCTTCTACTCTTCAAAATACGCACGGAACAGCTCGGTGTTTAGTTTCAAGAGCCAGCAAAAGACAAAGACAATCATGTCCAAATTAATTCTGCACATCGCGTACTGTTTTCTGATTGGTTGCTAATTAGGATCTCTCATTCGCCAGCCAATCACTAGTAGAATCTAGCAAGCTTTGTAAATCGTGCATGCGATAATCTTGCTTGGCAACAGTGTTCAGTTCACGTGTTCTGAATGTCTGAATCACAACAATGGTAGTGATATTATTTTTCGAAACAATATTCAATTGCGAATGTTTCCCTCTTCAATTCTGTTTGTGTCGTTTGTTTCTTACACGTTACTGTAATGATTATGATAAGTGCATCAAAGCAGATTATGAAGTCAACTAGTTCTGACTTTATTACCAGTTTGGATATAACAAGTGTTGGGTGAAACGCTGGTTTGAATAAACTTTGTAATTCAATAAAACAAGAGAGAAACACCAGACGAATTTTCTTCCTTTTATTTTCTCCAGTTCGTTCCAGTTGATCTCAGGTGGAAACGTGGAATTACACTTACTTTTGCGATTAGGAGTTTGCTATCATCTTAAGTTGAAAATACCGATTCGCTCTATCTCGCCGTTCGAGCTCTTCTGTCCTTGAGGCATGTAGGTGTCACCTCAACTGTTGATTTTCGCGGGAAATCTTGAAACGAGGCTAGAAGCCTTTGATTGCTCCCAGTCAGTATTTATTATATCAACTAAGTTGTAGGTATAATTTGAAGTTAAAGATAAATGAAATTTATGTAAAATAAAGGTTAGGAATATTTGTTAATATGATAATATGAATTATGAACTAACTTATACTAACTAATACTAAAGAGTGAACAACAAGGTTAGTCGTTTTCTTCACTTTGAAATTGAATATCTATCTCAGGCAGCCGGCAATGTGTACATTTACCACACAATCAGTTCAAAATTCTAACGTATTCAAATGTCGAGTTGAATGTTTATTGCATTCGGCAATTGCCAAAGTTTCTCTCTGAGTAGGTCACCTGAAATTAGGCGGGTGGCGCTACCCATTTTTTTCTTCAAATTGTACAAACATGTTTTTTTTCAGATTATTAACCACTATAATTTGTTATAAAATGGCATTATACAGTCGTCTTTCACGGGTGTGCAAGAGGTTAGATTACACCCTGTATATCATTTTATAATTTCGTCTCGAAACTACGCTTATACCGGGTGAGTCTGAGAGATGGGGCACAGAAATAAACTAATTTCTACACATGGTCCCATCAGATGGCCACCTAGGTCACCAGACTTAATCCCCTTAGACTAATATTTATGGGGAACAATGAAAAATGATGTGTATGCAACTTCTAGTGAGACACGCGAGGAACTGCAACTAAAAGTCATCACAGCTTTCAATAATATCAGCCCAGCAGAGTTAACTAGAGCAGTTCGAGCAGCAGTCAGAAGGGTGCAATTATGCATGGAACATAATGGCCAACATTTTGAGCAATTTTTATAGTAAGAGTATTAGAGCATTGTGCTACGTATTTGTTGTTTTCAAAATTTTGTAATAAATGTTGATAATCCTCAAAATCGCGTATTCAAATTCAAAATAATAAATTTAACGTATGATAATTTTTAATGTTGAAAATCATTATGAGACAATTGAGAGATATTTAAAAATTTCCATCATTTTGGTATTGTTTAGTCCAGCGGCTGCACTATTTTGTGGTACATTTTTTTATAATAGTGATAACTCTGGATATTCAAAATTTTGGTATCATTCTATTCCTTTCCTTCGAAACAATCTGTTGCAGAGAGTGTCCCATAGAGATGCCATCCAAAAAACATGAGATAATCGAAAAAAAGTGATTTTGTCACATTCAAACAGCGGCTGGTGGCAAAGTATTGTAATTAAAATGCTAATTCCATTTTCTCGGACAATATGGAGAGGAACGTTCAAAATGTAAAAAATCATCATCCTTAAAAAAAATAAAAAAAAAAATTCTAAAAAATTTAGCTTATCATGTTCAGAATTTGCTCTAGATTTCAAAAAAGTGAAAATGTACAAGGTGTTCCATTTGAAAAACTAATACTCAGTTCATTTCTGGCGAAACCGGAAGTGCTACAGAATTAATTTTTATCTCAAAAAATCACATTTTAGTTGTTCAATAGCCCCCTAAATTTTCGTGCTTTGAATCGGATTATTTCTCCCAAAAATAGGGGTGCCCCATCTCTCAGACTCACCCGGTATACTAAATCAACCATTCTGAATCGATCGGCGTTTGCAGAATTCATCATCTTTTTTTAACCTGCAAACCTCCCAAGAGGTACTTTCAGCATTCAAAATTATATTTTGAAAATATCATTTGCGCTTTAAGGAATTTGGATAATCATTTTGCCGTCCAAATTTTGTTATTTTTTGTGCGATTCCACTAGAATTGGAAGGGATAATATTTGAGTTTTTATCTTTAGTGACATGAAAACAAGAAAACAATCTTTGGGACACTTTGTAAAGAAATGTGCTGTTTGTTGCATTCCCAATAACAAAATTTAATTTTTTTCAAATAGAAATGTTTATTTGCAAGTTGATGCTAAACATGCCATGCAAAGCCAGGGCAGGCTAGGTTTATTGAAATCATTTCCATTGTTGAATTTTTCTTGTATAATCTTATTCGATATAAAATTCTGATATAAGATTTTACCAATTATTTTTTTTTTCAGCTGGCGATGTTCAAGAAAATGCCTACGACTACCCTGCTGGACAACATTCAGATTCCGGAACGACCCCAAAACAGACGTCCCACCGATCTAAAATTCTTATATATTTTTATAGGAGCCATCGTTATATTGGTGAGTTTTCGAGGGTAAATACATAAGAGATAATTTTTTTATGGATAAATACATGTTTAATTGTATACAAGTTTTATTGTCATGATAAACAATCGCGAGAGCTTGCTCGAGCGATTTTTTCTACTTCCCTTGATTCGAGATTTTTTGCCAAATGACAATAAAATTTGAATACGATTTGAAATGTATTTATCTAAAAAAAAATTATCGAATGTATTTTGGGAGATTAATACACAACTACATTATAAAGACAATTTAGTTTGAAATAGAAAATTCAATTGAGAAGTAAGAATTTCAAATTAACAATAAACATTTCAAATTAATAGAAAACATATTAAAATATTCACAAATTATTTAGAGTATGACTGATCTTCAGTAACATACATATTATGAACATTGAAAGTGCAATGTTATATTATGACCAGATATTAATAATGTCCGTAGTATAATTTTCTTGTATAATGTTTTTATCTCTTGTAGTTTGAATCCCAGAAGGTTTACGTCTCAGGTTGTTGATTAAATTAGCATGATGTTCCTCGTCTAACTGTAAATAGGGGCCTAATGACTTAGCATTTGCATTTCCAGTTATTTTGATGAGCTGTTCTTCCGGGACACCTGACTTAGCAAGATTTGATACAGTACTTGATAGATTTGAGTGATTTGTGATCTTGTTTGTAACAGTATCAAGCCCTGTTCTTTCCGCAGATTGTTTGGTCCAATCTCATTTATCCCAATAGGCATATTTTTGTAATATCCAGAATTTGTTTTATTCAAGTAAGGATTTACGGTCTGACGTAATTCTAGTAGGGCGTTTAGACATACATTTTTTAAATAACCTCACCGGGCACACATGAAGATTATTGTGATTAGGCACTAATCACTTACTGTCTGATAATTTTTGAGCTCCACCCTGGCATGTTTTGGAAAAAATCGGCTTGTATTCAATTCTTCCAGGACCATTCGATTTCTTTTCCTCTTTGAAAAAGTGGACTTTGCATCTTGCTGCTTCTCCCCCTCTCCAGGCTAGTTCGAGTGCCATTATATGATGAAGCTTTTTATGAAGTCCTTCTGGACAATCTTCGTTCCACAAATTCATTATTTCATATTTCTTCCTTACTTAGAGCAGTTGAACTTTGCTTTCTCTTGTTGGGAATAGACTGAAGCGGAAAAGGTAAAGAATATGAGATCACCCAGTATCTTCACGAAATTTTTACAGGGGCTTCAAAACATAGTAAAAACAGTATAGCAATCGAAAATTTTGCGCGGAAAAGATAATATTAGGAGATATGGGCCCCCGAAGGTCCATAAAGAGAGGTTATAGGATATCACTTTTGGCAATTATAAAATGATATAAACAATTTCTATTTACACATCACATAATTTTCGATAAAGACATGAAAAAACTCTGATTACTTTTCATATCATTTTACAGAAGAAATGTCAAAAATCAAATGTTATGATTATTCGAATCTTGAAGTTTATTGATATGCGACGTTGCCTATGTCTCCAAAAGGGGAAAATAAAATACTGAAATTTAATGCGTCATACATATTCAGCATATAAATGATAAGTATTACAGCATGAAATAACGATCTGATATCTGTGTTTGAAATGCAAAGTATATTTCACCACGCTTCTTGATAGTGATTATAATTTTGAAAATTATGCATGAAGTTGATGTGCCGCATTTAGAAAGTTACCAAACATATAAAATAATGTGACTTCAGATTATTTTGTTTTAAGTAATTTTAAACTGGACCAAGGGACGCATGTTTTCTTGTATGCATAGAAGAAAACATCCAATTAATTTCTTACGTAAAAAGAAGGAACATCTAACCTAACTTGGCTAACCTTGTTACCCAAGTTGAATGCAATCTAATCAACCTTACAAGGCGACGCTTCGCTCCGCTCGCGAACATTTCGATCAAACCAATTTCTAACGTAAAAAGAAGGAACACAACCTTACCTAACTTGGCTAACCTTGCTATCCAAGTTGAATGCAAGCTAATCAACCTTATAAAGCGACGCTTCGCTCCGCTCGCGAAAATTTCGATCCAATTAATTGCGAAAATCCGGATTGGCCAAATTCACTTGAATAGTTGGCAACGTGGCATGTCCATAAAACGCCAAGATCAATGCACAATGCAACCACCAATATTTGATTTTTGACAGTTCATGTGAAAAATGTAATGAAATATAATCGGAGTTTTTTCATGTCTTTATTGATCATTAAGTGATTTTAATATTACTTAAACGTTAAATGAGTGTACAGTTGATATTTTAGTGCAAAAAGCTATTCTTTATATCAGTTTGCAGTTTCCAAAAGTGATATTCCATAACCTCTATTTATGGACCTTCTGGGGCCTATATCTCCTAAAATTATCTTTTCTGCGCTAAATTTTCGATTGCTATACTGTTTTTATCGTCTTCTTAAGCTCCTGTGAAAATTTCGTGAAGATACTGGGTGATCTCATATTCTTAACCTTAACCGACTGAAGCTGCTTTCGTTTCGCATTTTTTGCAACCCTTGCTTCTTCGAATTCAATGTCTGCAAATGGATTAAATGTTCGGGCGTACTGTTTATAGTATTTTTCTTGAAGAAGTTTTGCAGTAACATTCCACATAGTCTTTATAACGCATTCTTTATAATCTTCACCATCATCTCTCTTCTTATTAAAAGCCCAATGACTAATCCAAGCTCTTGATTTGAAATAGTTTCTATAAGTTCATAATATTTCTCTTTTAGAAATATTTCTAACTGTTTCCATATTGACTTTTGGTTATTTACTGTACTTTTCGGAATAACATTCTGTACAATTTTTTCGATATTTTTTAAAGATTCTTGACCAAATTTTGCCATTTTGAAACGAGGTTGTTTTGAGAAAACTCGAAAATAATCTGACAGTGACAGTTGTCAAAGTATAGAATTGTGTAAGATGTTTATAAGCCCTGGTGAATGAACTGATTCGATATTGTTTAGATTTTTGAGGGGACACCACCTGTTACTTCAACAGGTAGATGGCGCCGTCCAAAAATGTTTGTCTACATTCTCGCTTAATGTCAGAACCTAATTTCTGACATCTGCAGCATCTTATATGAAATTATTTTCAGTGTTTTTTCGGTATCTATGCGTTTTCCATCTCTTTGATATGAAATCTTGTTTAGCTTATTCCTGAGTTTGTTCTTCAAACAATCACTCGTTAATCAGTTCATTAGTGCGTGAGGAATTGTTTATTTTGAGGTAGTGTAGTGTGTATGGATACTTTTTGTAGAATGGGCCACATTTTTATTTTGTGGGGACTAGAGCCGCAGATTTTTCGCCTGTATTCAATACCAAAAGCAAGTACAAATCTTGACGAATTGACTAATAATGATATTTCCATAGTTCATTATATTGTATGCATTGAATTTTTTATTTTCTGCAATTTAATGATAATTTCATTTTCAATTCTCCGTCTGTCAAAAGGAAGTTAACCTCAAATTTAAATCGTACAAAATACGAAAAACAACACGACAGTGCTTTCTTTGTACAATGTTCGGGGGCTTCGAATTCTAGCTTTGCTATTGGTGAAGTTTGACAGATGTCTCTTTTCAACCAATAGCAAAGCTAGAATTTGAACCCGCGCACAGTTCGCGTCAAAAAGAAATCTGAGGAAATAAAAATACCCTGTTACTGAATTGAAACTAAATCGAAATTGGCGCCATCTGACACGCTAGTAATCTCTATTATCAAGTAGGCCAAGTGTCGCCAAGTCGATCCCAAACTTCTACAGGTATAAGTGCAAGCACCAGGGTTTTTATACATCTTAGAATTGTGAATGCTACCATTCTCGGTATGGTTGATCAAAAGCAAGGTGTATATTTATCAGTTATTGGGAAAGCTAGGTAGCTTTTTATCATTATTAAATGACTGTTAATTGGTCGATTTTAAGAAATTGAAGAAATCTCATTGGTTCTTAGAAAAGATTCTTCGAAAAATGTGGCCACTGTATTTAACGCAGATTTTTGGGATCCCATTTCCAATGTGATAGACACTAGCGATTTAGCAGCGAGATAAAATCGCGCCATTTAGAAGAATTTGCAGGAAACTGTGTTCACAAGTTGTTATGCCATGTAATTACAGAAATGCATTTAAAGATAATTACCAAGAAGTAACCATTGTATACCGAATGCATAAATGACTCATCCAGGAGAGCAAAACAAAGATTATTGATTGCTACTCGTTACAGTCACAGCTAGATAAGAAAATCAGTTTTATTTGCTACCGAAAACATATCCATAATTCTAACACCCGTCCAAAGTCGATAAACACAGAGCAGTTAAAAGAAGCGATAACGACTCGTGAATCACCTCTGAAATTCATAAACACACTTGTTGGTCATTATTTTAGCGATTACCCGACAGCCCTCATAAATACCTGTCATTCAGTAAAATAGTATCCAATTATAACATAGATAAGCAAAAACGGGTTAGGAAAACAAGGCCCTTATCAGTTTTACGAGTCACCTCGTTATCTGCCCACAACAACCTAAGCCCCGCCTACTAGCTCCCGTGGTGAAGATCTTATAAAAGCGTGAGTTTCATGTCAACAATATTCGATTCGGTGTTCTACAGTGAAACAAAGAACATGTAACCTCAAAGTAAGGTTAGAATGCAAGTTAGTTCAAAGCAGTATCTCATTCAGTAATCACTTATATTAGACGAAAATATTTCGGAGAACATGTCATTCTCAAAAGTGCGGTATAAAAGTCAGTCGAATTACAGTATCTTACAATAATAATGAGAGTTTCCCAATCAGTGTAGTGAACTTCAGCAAACATAGAAACTCAGCCATTTCAAATCAAGTATTGAAGCTCTTAGTAAAAACACGAGTGACCAGTATAGTTTTCCACAAACTGCCTATTTTTGTCAACGTTTCCAGAACAGAGATAATACAACGGGATTCAGCAATTTCAATGGTTCACGATCACTTAGAAAAAACCTTAACTGTATACGAATATACCGGACGAATTAAGTAGAATAACCGATTGACGCGGGAGAAAACGAACTAATAATAATAAATTCTAATCTAATTGCCGTTTAAAACTACTCCAGTGAATAAGTGTTAAACAGGGTGAGTCTCATGTTTGTTTTTCTGTATTTATGTTTATGGCAAAAACCCAACCCATTAAAATGTGTATGTGTCTAAAAAGTATTGCCATAGTTTTCAAGATTACAAAGATCTCAAAAAGAGAAGTATTATTAGTCGTTGGTAGCAATTGAATTTCAAGATTGTTCTTTTATTAAAATTATTTCTATTGTGAAGCCACTGCAGAATTATCTGCCAATACGCTACTTTCGTTTTCATTGTACGAATATTGTTGCCTATCATACGTCCATAGACGATTGATAGAATTGTGTCAGTTTTTATTAAATATATATATACATTCTTAACTTTTATGAGTGCATTATTATTTTATTAAATCATTGTTTGGTTCGAATCTTTCTGAACGGTAGTACTTCCTGAATAAACAGCCCATGTTCCGGTATTTAAGAGAAATGAACTCAGATCTGAGCCGCTCCAGACCTAGTTTCAGTATCGACCTTCTTCAGACAGTCGATTGCTCTTAATACTGTTTTTCCAACCTAACGAATAATGTCTGGTATTACAGGTGTGGTGGGTTAGTTCACAACACCCCGTAGTCCAGCCTTATAACAAAGTGTTTTCCACTCTGTGTTCTAAGACAGCCATTGCCGAATTTTTTTTGTAGTAGTCAGTAGATTTTTCTCGAGATTTGAATGGTGAATTTTCGTGGGTCTAAAGTGGCTCTAAGTCGGACATCGCCGCCTATTGATTAATTTAAACAAAATCCCGTTTTTGCGGAATCAGCTGAAAGTAAAAAAAAAAATGAATAAGTAGGAACACGATACGCCCATGCAATCCGATATGTTGACTGTGGGTTTGACCGCAAAACAGAATCGAGGTCGATGCGGCGATGTTTTTATTGAAAGGTACATAGCAAAATACGTGTCGGATTTAACCGCTTCTTTACTATTAGTCCGCGAGGCAGCGTTGCGTTTTTGTGGGTGTTTTCATGCCTCTCAATTTTTAATACAACTGATGAGCGAAACAAGCGTCAGTCGTCAGAATCTTCATCTTAGTTTAAGTTGAAATGTTGGATTGACTATTTCCCTCATTATTTTTGAACCAATCAAACGGTAGAAATTTCAAACAGAGAACCAGTCAGATCAGTTTTATAGTGATAAATGTCTGTTTCCTAATATGCGAGAGTGATAAAATGTTAATTTTCAATGACAGAACCCATTAAACAGGGTAGACAACTTGAATGCTGTATTTATTGTAAACTTGCAATGATATTTTTGAAAAATTCCGTATTTTAGTTATTTTAGGTAGTACCGCCACGAGACAGTTGAATTAGGAAATTATTAAAATTTGGCATACGTATTGTTTAACATGTGAACAACACCTCTATGAAATTTTAACAAGTTTCACCATCTCTAACCCGAGATATATATAATTGAAGTTGACTCAATTAACACGTAACATACAGGCAAACAGCACATTATTAATTCTACCGTTAGTACTGAAATTAAGAAGTTTATGAAAAACGAGGAGGAGCTAGAGCAGGATATCACAGATATTGTGAAAAAAAACAAAGTGATTGACCATCTAGTTTGACAGTTATAATCAAAACTACTCTCGTTATTCAAAATAGTCCACGGGGAAGCGCAATTATTTTGCTTGGCTTGCGAGAGGTTAAAACATTTTACTTCTCTGATTGTGACCACCATGGTATAGTGAAATGAAAAAGTGAAGTGAAAGCTATTGTGTTTATTGAAAATATAAGGAGACAAAAATATACATGATGGTGAAAACAAAAATACTAAGTGCAGTAAAAACTCTTGTGGATCATTAAAATTATAAGAAAACGAAAATAACAATGATGAATACAAAAATTACCAACTGAAGTAAACAATATGTACCAAAAAACAAATAAAAGTAACACTTACATTATAATGAAAACCAAGGGAAGGAGATGTGTCACCGTGGACCAGCAGCATAAAAACAAAAAGGGGCCGATTAAAAACAAACACTTTCATTTATAGGAAAAATATCGCTGACTTGCAGAATCACCGTTCTTGCTATTGATGAATGCAATACCGGACTGAAACCCAATCCCTGGTTAATGACTGGCGTTGAACTTTGAATTTGCAGGAAATACTGTATTTCAATGAATGTTATACTAGATGATGAATTACTGTAAAATAAATGAACTACGGATTTTTCCACTTTGGGTTCAATTATGTTTGAATTTTATTTTCAAGTCTGATAAATTAATTCTAAATTTGGAAAAAGAAATGATTGCTATATTTATACCGGGCAATATTTTTCATACTTGACAATAATAACAAAAAAGTAATATAAACTGATAAAAAAGTAATTTTAATTACATGTTCCGATTCATGCTTGAATAACTTTTGTAAAATAGATTCCAGAAAAAAATTTGTTAAAAACAAATTGTAGACAATTTCATTATTAATAACATTGCTCTCTTTAACAATCTTGATAAAGTTAATAGTTTTTAAGATAAATGATAAATAATAATTCAGGACACAGCGAGGCCGATGCAGCGCATGAGTCAGAGAGAGACGGCGATACTTAAAGGTAAGCGACGCATACTTGTGAGCGCGCGAAATTAACAATAAAAAAACAGGTATAAACAATGAAATTTTTTTAAATATCTATTGAGAATATTATTAACTATTGTATGAAGAATTAAAAAAAAAAATATTATTTATATATATATATATATATATTTTTTAAATATATTTTTCATGGGTCAAAAGTACGCAAATTTGAGATTTTTCTAACATTTAAAAATTCATATCTCTAAAAATATGAACTTTATCGTAAAAAGTCACAGGATCTTTTTAATTTGTATTTCCATAAAGAATATAAAAAAAAATTGTCCGGTTGAAAAATAACAATTCCTTGCAATTGTTTAAACAATTTCGGTTTAAACAATATGGCACGGGGTTGCCCCATGGCAACATGCATTTAAATCATCAGTAGGGCAATTTGAAGAGGATCGCATAAAAAAATTGAGGTGGAATAGTTTTCGGTACTCATGCGCCGATTCCTCCTAGTCTATCTAGTCTACACATGATTTTATTGGGGATCTGCAGCCTCGACTTCGCCCTTGCGCCCATCTAGCGATGTTGACGCGTAAATCCAATTATTGATCCATGAAATGATAGCGGGCAGAACGTGTATCTTTTATTTTCTGAAAAATAAGAGTTGCGTTAAAAAACTAGTGAATGCTTTCCAGAGGAAGTATTCGAGCATGGAAATTGGAAATTTTCTGCTTTCTGGTATTTCTACTAAAATATTTACAACTTCCGGTCATTTTACTGTACCTCGAAATCGGGTTACGTTGTCACAATTTCAGGGTGTCCCTCCATGCCCCTAGATTTGTGAAACAAATTCAAAACTTACCGTTTAAAATAATACCTCCGACCCAGATGAATTCTTATAGGATCACTCACACATCCTCCTGTCACAAGCAATTTTCTTAGAAACCAACTTAAATATTAATAAAACTAAAGAGGGGGTAAACGTAAACGAGTGCTTGATTTTTTTTTATTGTATATATTATGTAGGGTATCATTCAGAAGAGCTTGAGGAACACAAACATTAAATTGCGTCGGTGGTTAAAAATATGCAAAAATAGACCATCCCCCCTATCTTTGAAACAGCTGGAACTAAAATGTTTATGAAATCAGGCGATAGGATGCCTTACTTCAAGTGTACAGGAAAATTAACCTGGTCCTCGTGGATTTCTAGTAATTTATTTTACAAACTTATTAATAATAATAATAATAATTTATTGAATCCTTTAAGATCAAATACATGATATAGGATACGTCAAGAACACAAAAAGGTAGACAAATAATCAAAATACCAAAAAACAAAATATAAATGTCACATATACACAGAGAGAACTAACATTTTATCTGGAATTTAAAACAAATCAAATGTAAAATATAAATGTCATATATACACGACAGAACTAACATTTTATATCGAGTTTAAAAATTCAGAAATGCTGTAGAAACAGTCTTCTTGCAGATATTTCTTCAATTTCTATTTGAACATATTTTTGTTTTGAATTTTCCTTAGATCAGTTGGAAGATTGTTGAAAAATGTAATTCCTGTATATGACGGACTGTTTTTAAAGAATGATGTGTTATGAGTCGGGATCCTGATGAGATCTCCGTTTCTAGTGGAATAGTTATGATGTTGGGAAACAGTGTCGTACATATGTTTCTGTTTGAGAAATAACATTATACATTTAAAAAAATATATACATGGAGATGTTAAGATATTGAATCTTTTAAAATATTCTCTAAACGAATCTCTAATCTTTAGATTGAAAATGAGTCTGATGACTCTTTTCTGTAGAATAAATATTCTGTTGGAGTTGCTGGAGCTGCCTCAGATGTTGATATTACAGGAGACGTGGGAGTAGATTATGGCATAATAAATATTGATCAATTGAGTTATATCAAAAATATTTTTCAGTTGTAGAATGGCATAATAACCACTATTTAACTTTTTACAAACAGCATTTATATTTGCTTTCCATCTCATATTACTATCTACGAAAGTTCCGAGAAATTTAGTATTTTCAGAGAGATTAATTACATCATCCATCACTCTTACTTGAAAATTTGTTACAATTTTTTATCTGCGATAGAACTGCATACACACTGTTTTGTCTGAGTTCACAATTAAGAATTTTTTTCACACCAGGTTGTGAATTCCTTTGACAATATATTCAATTTACCTTGGAGTTCCTCGGGACTGTCAGCATCAGCAGCCAAAGTTGAATCATCAGCATAGAGAACTATACATTGTGTGCTTATATGAAGTGGTAGATCGTTTATGAATAATAAAAAAATCAGTGGACCTAAGATGGAACCCTGAAGAACTCCCAGGTCCATAGAATAGAAATCAGATCTATGCTCTGCAATTTTGACAGATATTTTTCTAAGGCGCATGTATGAGACTAACCACGACAGAAAGTTACCACGAAATTCTAAAGAGTAGAGTTTGCTTTCGATAATGTTTAGGTTAATGGTATCGAATGCTTTCGATAGATCGAAAAAGAGTGCTCCAACATATTTTCCTTTATCTATAGAATTGTAAATATATTCAAAAAAGTTGTAGGAAGCACTTTTAATCGACTTTTCTGGACAAAAACCATGTTGGTACTTTGATAGAATTTCAAATCTGGTTAAGAATGCATACATTTTGTTATAGACACATCTTTCAATAACTTTACCTATCACAGTCGGTACTGTTATTGGTCGGAAATTATCACCCTTTTTGAAAATAGGAGCCACTAAACCTGTTTTGGAAATTCTCCTGACTCTATTGATCGATTTATAATATAAGCTAAAGGTTCAGCGATGTACACAGCCATACTCTTAATGATTTTGGTGGATATACAGTCTATTCCAACTGAGTTAGAATTTTTCAGTGAACCTATTGCATCTAGGACATCACAGCCCAAAACAGGGAAAAAATAGAATGTATTAGTTTCATACATTGAAGTAAAATCGTTGAATACTTTCGAGCTGAAGTGTTGATCTATGGAATTTTTTGCATTGTTTGAGAAAAAGGCACCGAAAGCGTTTGCAATGACTTTCTTGTTCTCAACTATTTTATTTTCTACTTTTATTATTATGTAGATCTTGAACTTGAATTTCCTATTTTTTCTCTGACTATATTCCATATTTGTTTTTGTTTCTGGTGATGACCTGTTTCTTCAATTTTTTTTTGTAAAATGCGTTTTTTGTATTTTGAATTGTTCGTAGATAGACTTTTTTAGATTCCTTGTAGATTTCAGTTACATGGCTATCATTTGAGTTCCTCATCACCCAGAATAATTCTTTCAATTCTTTACTCATAGAAATAATATCTTTGTTCACCCACTGGTGTGTATTTGAGTTTCTGTTACATTTTTTTTCAACTGTAGGACATGTCAATAAAATACTGAAGAGTATTTAGGAAAGTCTCATATATGAATATTTTCAGAGCATTCGAAAACTAACCAAAAGGTTTCTTTCTCTGGAAAGGATTGTAAAATGCCAAGATTCTCGTCACTTGTATTTCGGAAGGATACGGTTTCATGGTTAAACCTGTGTTCATTTATGGGATTCATGTCCAGAATCAATTCGAATATGATACCAAAATGATCAGCAATATTCATGTTTTTAACTGTTTCAAGATATTTCGAATTGCATATATTCGTGAAAAAATTGTCAATTTTACTCTCACTCGATTTGCCATTTACATTTGTAAAGACCCTCGTAGGTTCAAAATTTTGTATGTTTAGTTCATAGCTACTGAGGAGATCGGTGAGGAATGATTTATTATTTGATTCCCATACAAAGTTTATGTTTATGTCACCACAAACAATTATATTTTTTAATTTTTCATTACAGACATTACATATGTTTGTGTAACCCTCTGCTCGTGAGACAAACTCGTACTTGACCCATAACCCCGATTGGGGGTATATTGAAAAATTGACATTTTCTTGTGTATTCTTTATCTTAAACAATCCTTTGGTTACTTAAAAACTCAATGAGTACCTGCACCGCCAACTGTTCGTTGAAATCCTCCGGGGCCTCTGGGTAGGCAAGCTGGATCAACCTCTAAACACCGTAGCCTCTGCAGCAGCTTGAAACTGTCTACGGTATAGGGACCATGGCGATTGTCCATCAAAAGTCGGAGATTTCACGGAAAAGCTGAACTATTTTCCGTTTATTTAGTAATTCACTCTGACTGTTGAATGAATCAATCACAAGTCACTGGCCAAAAAACCGGAATGTTCCCATTCGCGAAGCCAACGATATGCTCGCGTGGACCAGAATGCAGTGGCGTACGGTTATCCGATTTCGTAACAATATCCACCGAATAAACCGAAACGAATGAGCGGTATTCTAAAATGTCCCTAACGTCAAATTTCGTTGCCATTTAACTTGTCCATACGGTAATTATGAAGTTAACATATTTTTGTTTTTCAGCTTCCGTTCTTGATCTACACCATGGTTATGGGTGACTTGAATCGAATGAAAGGCTACGATCAATGCGGTAATATTTGTGGCAAGAAAAATTCCAAATACGATCAATGGGAGTGCACAGGAAAGGATCTCACTGCAAAACCGTAAGTTTTTCTTCGGTATTTTTCAATCTTTGAAAACTTTCACCTCTACAGATTACTGGAAATATAGCCTTTTGAAACCTGTTCATCCCTGCAGAGTATAATTAGGGACAAGGATTCAGCCGGGCCGAGTTGATTACTGTTTGTTGTTGCACAAACTAAATGATCCGGGTATTCTGAGTGCAATTTTGAAGCGAAATATGGCAACTCAGTATCGTCCATCACAGTTTCAGCCGGTATACCACAGGGATCTCATGTAGGACCAGTCCTTTTCTTCCTGTTTGTCAATGATTTATAACATATCCCAAAAGTGTGACCAATGCAACATTTGATATAATTAATTTGTATGACAACAATGAGTATGATCCGAACATAACATTCTCGTTTTCTAAATTTTGGAAATAATCCATATCTAGGTAGAGTTCTTCTGAATTGGGTGAAAGGAGAAAAGTCTACTCCACAATGAAAGGGGCATTTATTTCTATGTTCACACCCTCAATGTGATGTTTGTTATGTTGGACAAAGCGGACGAAAAATTTAAACAAGGGCCAATGAACATTTTTGACAAATACAAAAATATAAAAACAGCCCCAATCCCAACACTTTCTCTCCTTTTGCCAACCATATCCTTGACGCAAAACATGAATTCGATCCGCATTCAAACACGGAGGTATTACATATAAGTGACAAAGGCCTACAACTTGACCTCCTAGAAATTATTGAAATTAATAAAGCCATCAAATCACCTAATTATACATGTGTTAACGAACAAAACACATTTTGATAGTCTTACGTTTTTCAGTTTATTCCTGAACCCATAACAATGCTATTAAAATTAAGTGCAATAAATTTCGAAAATTGTGTATAGATAAAATTTCTATTTTTGAGCAAAGTATTGCGAAAACTCAATCAATTTAGCCATTTTCAAGATCTCCCGATTTGATACCGTTTTTGGTAGTATCAATGCCTCTTAATGAGAAATATATCCTTAACTTATTTCGACAGGCAAATTAGGGACAATACAAGTTAATGAATAATTGTATACAGTGCTCGTCTAAAGTCCGTTCCCCCCCCCTACTAACTTTTGAACCACCTGGTATATCGCAACGAAATTGGAAGGGCTTAAAAACTTACTTTTTCATGAAAAAATCACAGCTAACAGTTTTTAAATGGCGGCTGAGCCAATATTTTTAAATATAACACCCCGTATATTATTCCATTTTCGAAATCTGCTCATAATTCTCAACAGTTTTCTCCTATACACTTTACTCCTAAATTCAATTGTTTTCGAAATATTAACGTTTGAAAAGTGACATTCCGGTTTAAAATGAAGTATGGATTTTGGTCACTTCGGGTAAAACATTTTGCTAACTAAACGTTGTTATTAATTTGTAGTTGAATCTATTAATTAATTCGACTAATAAGAGACGTAAAGAGAGTTTATCAAGGATAAACAGTGCCGCTTACCGGAAAATCTCGAAGCCTACGAATGTGTTCTGTAAATTCACAATCAAAACAATTTAGTTAGCTAAAAAATTATAATTTGTTTTTGAATAACACTTTTATTTAACCCCAACAATTATTTCATTAAGTGTTCAATGTGGCCCTCTTCTAAATCTTGACAATAAAGTGCCCTATTATAAATAGCTTCTCTCACGTTGATGAAAGTCTGTTCATCTATTTCTTCACATGTATCTATTATTCTGCGTTCCAACTCTTCTATTGTTTGACATTCAGTGGCGTAGATTTTTTGCTTCAGATACCCCCAAAGGAAAAAATCTAGAGGTGTAAGATCCGGAGATCTTGGTGACCATTCTGTACTTCCCCTGCGACCTATCCATCGCCCAGGAAAGTTTGTATCGAGGAACTCTCTAGCCATGCGATCGAAATGGGGAGGTGCCCCATCAGGCTGAAATATGATTTAACGATTTTCAAACTCTTCCTGATTGTTTAATACAATTTGTCTTATTCGAGGTTCAATTTCAGTTTCTAAAAGATTTCTGTAAAGAACTCCTGTAAGATTGCCTCTGATGAAAATCGGTCCGACAACGCGATTGCCCAAAATCCCCGCCCAAACATTCACCTTTTTAGGAAACTGGGTATGTCCCTCTCTAAAAATATGCGGATTAGTATCGCTCCAGTATCGTACATTCTGTTTGTTAACTTTTCCATTAAGAAAAACGTGCATTCGTCTGCGAAACATACACGTTTTAGGAAACCCTGTTCTCCTTCAATTGTTCTTGTTAACCACTCACAAAATTCAACCCTCCGGTCTGGATCATCCTCCGTGAGAGCATGCAGGATTTTCATTTTATTGGGATGAAACTTTCTTTTTTTAGGACTCTTTGGACACTTTTTGAACTTACTCCACAGGATTCACAACTGCAAGTCGACTGAGTCGGATTGTTACCATTTCAGCAACAATTTCTACCTTTTTTTCTTCTGAAAGAGGCGTCTTCCTGATCTTGGAGCATCTTTCAGCGTACCAGTTGCTTGGAGCTTATTCAAAAGTTTGCGCAAATATGACCTCGAAATAGGATTCTCGGGAAATCTATCATAAACATACGGACTGCTAGATGATAATTCCTTCCAGCTTCTCCAAATATCAAAACTGCTTCAAATTTATCGTCTAAACTACGAGCCATGATCACACTTTTCATAAAAGGATTTAGGCGCTCAACGGACTATTTGACAGTTAGCAGTTCAGTTTGACAGTAAACAAGATGTTACCGCGACAACGATTTTTTCCAATGCAAACTTGATTGAAAGCAACATTAGTGCTTTGGTTGGGTTTGAAATGACCAAAATGTCACTTTTCAAACGTTAATATTTCGAAAACAATTGAATTTAGGAGTCTGTTGTCTGTTGAGAATTATGAGCAGATTTCGAAAATGGAATAATATACGGGGTGTTCTATTTAAAAAAATTATTGGAGATGGCGCTCAGCTGCCATTTTAAAACTTTTAGCTGTGATTTTTTCATGAGAAAGTAGGTTTTTATCTCCTATTTAAGCCATCCAAATTTCGTTGCGATATACCAGGTGGTTCAAAAATTAGTAGGGGGGGAACGGACTTTAGAAGCACTGTATATTGAGAATAAATACTTTGGTGAATGGTCGATGAATGTTATTCTCCACAGGGAATTTATTTTCGTACCTGATGATCTTAATATAATATAACCGTAGTTTAAAGCAGTGTGATTGCTAATTTTTATTGTGCTTTGCCACGTTGCTCTTCTAATATTGTTTTCCTTTCAGATATTTACAATATGACAGCGTTGCTTCTTTGACTACCGAGGAATTACTTCTTACCAGGAGAAAATGCGTGGATCATTGTGAGAGTGGATAGTAAGTATTTTTCACATTTGTATGCATGCATGTTTAGTTCAAATGTTGCAATTGAATTTTGACCCACTTCTAGTTGTCCGATTAACGTGAAATTTGGCAGGTGTTCATAATGTTTACTAGAGGAAAAACAAAATGGCGGCTCCAATATGGCGGACGAGTTTTGTGATTATGGTTCGATTCTATTCAAAATTGGGATGTGGGGGTTTTTGGGGTCGGAGATCAAGATTTTTTGGGCAAAATCCACTAATCAAGATGGCGACGAGTTTTGTGGGGGTTTTTGGGGTCGGACATCATCATGTTTTTGTCAAAATTCATTAATTCAAGATGGCGGCTCCAAGATGGCGACGTGTCTTGTTATTATGGCCCTATTCCATTCCTAATTTTCGTACTTTTTTTGAATTATAACTTGTTAAAAAATGAAAATACAGCTGTGAACCAGACAATTTTGTTTAGTGATGAAATATCTGCCCCATTACCTTTACATCATACCCATATCTCTTATAGTTCAAATTATAAACGTATTTTAATTAATATTTATTTAACTCTTGTTCCGTTATATACGATATTTCATTTTATATTACAGCACTTATTTATATTTAGCAATATCTTATTTATTGTAATAAAAAACATAAATTTATTAATCAAATTATGGAATTTTACTCGAATTTTTTTAAAGTTTTTTCAGCTGTATCGTCTAAATTTCTTAATTTACTTGCATTTTCATCATAATAAAATAGAATATATAGCAGATATTTTATCACTATACAAAAGTATCTGGTTCACAGCTGTATTTTCATTTTTTAACAAGTTATAAGTAAAAAAAAGTACGAAAATCGAATTTATATAAACAAATTTATGAAACAGCTGATTAGCAATAGTTACAAACTTGGATTTTTATCCATTTTAAAGATTAATCCTTTACAAAAATGTCCTGAATGTCCATTATCGAATCTATTATAATTTAAAAGTTATATCTTTTTGTTACTTGAAAAATTAAGAGGCCACTTTGATTTCGGTATCGTGTAATATTTAAAAATGTTATAAAAAATTAACGACATTTTTTTTTCATTACTTTGTTATATATGGCTGTTTTTGTAATTTTTTTAATTCCAGGAAAAAAAATTAACAAATTGTTTATAACAAATTGTTACTTATAAAGAATGAAATTATTAATTAAAAAAAATTTTTTTTGTTAACGTATAGAGAAATGCCAATTATGTTTTTAAAGAGAAAAAAATGTTTGTATTAATTTTTTAAATAAACGAAATATAAAAAAAACTATTATAAAAAATTAAAAAAATTATTTAAGGTTTAATAAAAAACATCATTTGTCTTGACAATGAAATGGAGTGGGATAAATTAAATTATATAAATTTAAGGTTGGTAAATTTTTGAAGTTGATTTTATTGTATTATTGTCAATTATTTGATATTTTAATGGGATTTTATTTTTATTTTGAATTTGAGGAAATTTAAATAAAAAATTAGATTAGATATTTAATTTAAGATTTTTTTTTAATATTATACTTGTCTATTTGTTTATAAACAATTTCTTAACAAATGAAGTAAACAATTTTTTCCTACGTTAATTAATGCCAGTGTTAGATGCAGAAACAGCTGTGTAATAACATTTGTCAACAATTTTTTTTCATTTTTTTTTTAATATTTTATTTTTTGTTTATCTAAAAAAATTATAACAAACAAAATATAAAACTTTAATAAACTTTCATCACGTGATCTTGTAAAGTATGTAATAAGAAGGGCTCCAAGAAGCAAAAAATTTATAGGTCAATTATTTAAACTTTTATGTCGACTTTTGTAAAAACAGAGATTGGATAAAAATTAGTTAATTGACAAGCGTATAACTTTTCCAGTTGCCGCCTTGACATAGGCGTCGGTATATTATTTTTCAGTGGTATTTTTTCAGTTATTTATTCTTACAATCACAGCAATTGATCACACCATGTAAAAGTAGACACATGTTATCTCAACTGAATTTTATTATTTGTTTGGAAAGGTCTCCAGAAAGCCATATTGTTAAAATTATTTTCACTGGATAATTCCTAACCTCACCAACACACGGCACTGATTAAGGAATATTGTGAACTGGGTATAGTCCATCCAATATCAATTGCAGAAGCTGTTTCTATAGGGAGCAAATGAAAACTCACTTCGCTATATGCGAAGAAACGGAACGAAAAATAATCTGTACTACTCGTAAACATTCGCCGTCGGCAAACGGTAGATCAAAAGAGCCGATAGTCAACGTGGACTTGAGTGACGGCTGCCTGTTTTACAACCGATTCGTCTGGGCCAATCATGTCGGACATCAATGCTGGCAGGTGTGTCTATACGACGGGAGGTCATAAATCACGAGTTATATTTGTGTTTTAATAGCTCTGAAAGATTAAAAACTAGTAGCGTCTATGGTCTTGGTGTGTGCCGATCGAAATACGTTTTAGGATATAATAATAACCACATCAAACAATGAAAGAAATTATTTTTCTTTCTTAATGTATTTGTATAAATGAAAGCTTTTTTTATTTTTCATTATTTATGAAGTATTTTTAAAATCTTAAAATATCTAAATAAAATTAGTTATCTCCGCCACTGCTGCTCACAGGATTTCGCCGCAACTATAAATCATGCGGCTTCAGATAACAGGTGACCAATTCAGCTAGCCGAGCATTTATTCCTCAAATATATTTGATAGCGCCTGTACTAATAATCTGCGCAACTACCAGGAACGCTTGGAAAGTAAAAACACTGGTAATATATAAATTGCCCATTTGCCGGGAAGTGCATCCCTCGTAGTGCTATTATTTTTATTGCCGTTCCAATTGGGATTAGAATAACTATACCTGATTCTTTAACCCTTTCGCTCGCGACTTTTTGTTCTTGAAAAGAAAAATCTGGAATTTGGCATATATTACAAATGATTTTTTTGAAAAATTTTGGTGTTGGCAATTTTTTTTTTGGTTTTTTATTTTTTGAGTTTTAAGATCTATTCAAATGAATACATTGTGAATGGTAGGTAAAATGGATATTTTTTTTTTTCATTCAAAAGTTATTGATAGGATAATAGTATTCAATACAGATTATTTTGAGTTGTCATTGAATTCATTTCATGTAATATTGCATAAAACAGTTTTTATGTTCGAAAGACAAATTAATTTCACACTTCACACACATAACGCGACTTTGCCCTTTGCATTCAGGATTTTTACACCTCGATGCATAAGATTTGCCATCAATAGAGGGAAAGTGTCCAAATCTAACATCTGAGATTGGTCGGGTTTTAGCTCTGGGTCTCTTTGATGTAGTTGGGGTCGAACTACGGGAGTTCTGCTCTGAGGATGGTCGACCTTTTCTTTTCATTATTGCTCATCGCTGAGGAATTCGATGTCAGAAAGGCCACTTTCTATCATTTCCAAGAATTCCTCATTACTCAAAGGATTCCTCAAATTACGTTTTGAACTCTAAAATACAGAATGATGATGATTTCTGAAAAAGTAATATAGAGTTAGATAATATTTACCATGATTTCCCCAACCTTCAGTTCACTCTGTATTCAATTGAATACGTCAATTCAAAATAATTATTACACAGCACTCTTTGAAATTTCTGGAATTTCAAGTATTCTCATCCACTGAGCTATGTTTTGTCTATAAATCACAACAATCATCAACCCGTTTCCTTTATTTGTATCGGGTTTTGACGTACATAAATAACGGCTATTCAGTACAGACTCTGCTCTTCCGTGAATCTCCCTGAATAAATTTTGCTATAAGTTGAACTATTGGGTTTTAGATGCTAGCACATGGTAGGTATCGAATATAAAGAATGTTAGATTGGATAATTATGAACTGACGTGATGATAATGTCGTATCTACCCAGAAAAACGAATACGAATTTAATGTATTCAATTGAATACCGTATGAGCGAAAGGGTTAAAGGGTAATGGAATTTTGCTTTCGGTAATTTATTTGTGACTTACAGAAAGCTGAATTCTCAGCCCTTCTCAGGTAAATTTCACGGAAATAGCACCTTATCAGCTTGACCTTCTTGATTGCAATTATTATCATTCAAAATGTCAGGATTGTTCTTCACTTTCTATTATTTATAATTTGAGGTGTCAAATTCTCTCACCGAATATCACACGGCCTGGAATTATTTCTGGAAACTTGGGGTCTTGATCACGAATATTTTGAGAGAATTTTCAAAATATTCGTGACCTGAAAAAATTCTCATCTGTGATTAAGTGATAATATTTTTCTGAAATGCGCCTTTGACAACAGTCTGATTATACCCCAAGAAATGGTTGACTTGTATGCCATGCCAAGTCAACGAAGCTGTCTCTGATAACCAAGCAATAAACTTTTTTTTACTTTTGCTGAAGAACATTTGCCGCGCGTTTTCTGCATATTATAATCATCCGCTTGTATTTGTATGGGTTCATTCGCATTTTTGCTGGTATTTCTTTTGACCTCGAACATCTGTTTCAACATTCGACGTTCCTAAAATAAATTTCGGACTCCTCTCGAAGGTCAAATCTAATTAGAAAGTCGATCGGCTGCTTGGATTATTACAGAATAAAGCCCAATGCTAATAATCCTTTATTCAGAGTAGATAGAAATAGCAATATACAGGGTGTACACTAACTAGTGCAGCGGTAAAAAATCTTGATAAAAAAAATAACGGGAAAAAACATAATTTTAATACCCCCCGGAAATGTAAATTTAAAACAAACTTGTCGATGATAAATCTATCAATGCCGATACTTTACTTGTATCGACAGTTCCAAAGAATTCAGAACATCATTTTTTAAATGAAAGTCCATCAAGCGCTACAGATACAACTATCATAAGTTTCAAAATGTTTGCACCATATGGGAAAACTCTTTTATTGTCCATTTGTCTGAAGATTTTATTCTTGATAAAAATTGCGGAAAACTTGCATTTGAGCTGTCAAAATAAAAACATTCCAAACGTGTTCAGGGGAGAACAAAAAATAAGAATTTTGATCAGGGGTGGAATACCCTTATTTTCGACATTATCAAAAAAGTTTTTTCAGAAAAGTTGTTTAGAATTAGAAACAATATTCAGATTTGAATGTTTTTCCATTTTTTATGGTTCTAGTCTCATAAAGATTACTAGTATCTCATATACACCTTAGGCTCCTACCTCATTTTACTATGATAATATTTTATTGCAAAATTTAGTCCAATTCAATTTTGTACCAGAATTTCGACGTTTGTTGAAAATGGTTTGAATTTTTACTAGTTTTTCGGGGCAAACGACCTCGCATCATCCTTATGGAAAATGGCTTTCGGTTAAATTCCCTGAATTTTTGGTATGTTGTAGATTTTGACTTTCTCGGCAAAAGTATCTATGGGCACAAAAAAATCGACACACTAGTTTTCGATATACAGTGTGTTAAAGATGAATAGTGAAGCTTTCTGTTCAGAATTTTTAACAATTCCGAGAATAGACAAAACGCTTATTTATTCTGGGAATACCATGCCTCAATGATTGTACAATGTCACGTTTATCTCGTATCCATTATACTTTTATACGTTTTGTGATCTACAACAGGGTGAACAAAGAAAAATGCAATTCGATTAATTTTAAACCAACCAGTGTGAGTTCTCTGAAGAGAATTGAAGATTTAATTTAGCCTGGATGAACTCCCTCAATCTCGATCGAAATTAATTGACATTATTTTTCTTATACAGGGTGGTTCGAAAATAGGGGTACGTCAACCCCTTGTTTTTAATTCGGATAGGGGTGAGTCAGAATAAGACCGATTCTACAGATTCCTCACCTCATTTCGAGGTGAAAAGTTGCTATCAAGATATGTCCTAAAATGCATCCCCTCTGAGATACAGGGTGTCGAAAGTACAAAAAAAAGTTAATTTGTTTTCTCCAAAATTCATGAAGGAAAATATTTGAAACTAGGAACACTAATCAAGGTTTATCAACGTGCTAATTTGAAATTTAATTTTTTTATTTTGGTATACTAGTGGCGTAGTTACGATGTGTGGTCATATGATAGATAGATAGATAGATGTTTATTAACTACGGTATATAAGGATACATTAGTAGCAAGTCAGTAGTACAGAGTGATAATAAAAACAGCAGATCTGCGCAAAGATCCTTTAGAACATTAGAAATAAAAAAGAAAAATATATATATATAAACAGTTAATGTACAACATTGAGTAAAATAGATCTGATATATAAACACACAAACGTACATACATACAGACTTAATAATAGGTACATATTAGAAATGTTATAGAAATTCAAGCACTGAGGTTAAGGCAACATATTCCTCTGTACTATAAAAACATTTTTTAATTAAATATTCCATGATTTGTTTTTTGAACATTGGCAAGGGTAAATTCCTGGTAGTGAACGGTAAGATATTGTAAAGGTTGACATCGAGTGAGTTCTTTGAGGATTTCTGTAAATTAAACCGGTAAGGTCTCAATAGGTTAGCCCCACGGGTGTTATACTCGTGAAAATGGGAGTTGGTCGGAAAACCGTCTTTATGTTTATGTATTTCCAAGAGAGTATGGTATATGAAAATAGATGGTAATGGCATGATGCCCAAATTTATGAAGAGGGGCCTACATGAATCTCGGTAACCTGCATTCGAAATTGTTCTAATTGCGCGTTTTTGGAGCGTGAAAACTTTTGTAGCATTGGAGGAGTTGCCCCAGAGCAGAGTTCCATAGCTAGCATGGGAATGAAAAAAATGCATAGTACGCCGAGAGAAGCGTTTCCAAGCTTACAAAGTTTCTCAATTGCCTGAGTAAGAAAATATATTTTGAGAGTTTCTGACTCAGTGCTTCTACGTGAGGTGCCCAATTCAAACTGTCATCAAGTGTAATTCCCAATAAGTTGACGGTTTTTCCCACTGAGATGTTATGATTAGTTGAAAATATGATTTGTTGGGTTTTTCCTTTATTGAGTTTCAGTAGATTGGAGTTAAACCACAATTCAGCTTGTTTTTCGGCATGTGACATGGAGGCAAGCAGAGTCTGGCAGTTCTTGTCAGAGCATAAAATAGATGTGTCATCGGCATAGATGACACATTTGTAGGGTTGTAGTTCATAGAAGAGATCATTGATATAGACAATAAACAGAAGAGGCCCCAGAACGGATCCTTGGGGAACACCAAATTCAATTGGCTGTAGATCAGATGTTCTGTTATTGCCCAGATCAACAAGCTGTTTTCTGTTCGTCAGATAGGATGAAAAGAGTGAGAGTGCCAGACCTCTAACTCCATATTCTTCCAGTTTATGTGACATATTAATATGAGAGACACAGTCGAACGCTTTACTCAAGTCACACAGTGTTGCAGAGCTGTGATGACCCTTTTCAAATCCGTCGACTATGTTCCTTCATATTTTCTTGGGACAAGTGAAAGGACATCAGTTCGGCTCATCGATACTCAACCTAAAAATCATAACATTCCATGTGCCTAAAAGTGGAGATTTCTAAGATAATTGAGAAAAACTGAAGATATGTCCTTAGTAGAGACATAATTTCCTATGTGCAATAATCGCATAATGCTTATTTCTCACAACATATCGGAATATGTGTCAACCTCCTGAACATTTATTTAAATGTTAGGAGAATCGGAAACATAGTACGGGTGAGTCAGAATGAGACCGATAACTCAATTTTTTCAATCATCATATTATTTGATCGAATCGATGTCGTGGATTCACTGATATGTTACCATACTTTCTTGCATATGATTGTTTTGACAGATCAACTGACAAACAAACCCAACCTCAAATTCATAATACTCCACTTAGATAAGAGTTAAGGTCTGACATAAGTTAAGTACTCTTAATTTGTTGAAGTTTATGTTGGAGCAACATTATCAAAGTTATTTCTGATTGAATTATCTAGTAAAATATTATCCAATCAACATGAAGAAAAACAATTATTGTGTATTAATATCTACTTGAATGATAGAAACGGTTTAGTGGGAACACTACATAGAAACAAACAAGGCATGAAAGCAAATGTTCAACTGAACCACCATTTTGTTCAATACTCCGTATCATCGACTGTCGCACGCTTTGGAATATTCCTGGTGGATCCTGTATTAACGTACATGCTGCTAAAATTCTTGCCGTTAAATCTTCCACGGATTCTATAGGTGTTTCATACACTAGGGATTTAAGGTATCCCCACAAAAAAAAGTCTAGTGAAGTTAAATCCGGAGATCGTGCAGGCCAATGTATAGGACCACGTCTACCTATCCACCGATCATGGAATTTTTGATATCAAGAAATTGACGAACGATTCGTTGGAAGTGGGCCGGTGCAGTCATATTGATACCATATTCTTTGACAAACCAATACAGGTACTCTTCAAGTAGCCCAAGTAAAACATGTTCAAGAGACACTCGGTAGTTCTGTCCATTCAAACTGGGAGGAAGAAGATACGGTCCAACGATTTTCGATAATTCCTACCTAAATATTCACAGAAAACTTTTGTTGGTAGCCTTTTCGAAACATTCCATGCGGATTTTGTTCATTCCATAAATGGCTGTTCCTACTATTGAAATATCCATCTCTTGTGCAACATGCCTCATCCGTGAATAGAACATATCTAGGAAAGTCGTTTGCTCCTTCATACATCCTCAAAAACCATTCACAAAAAAATCAACGAGAGCCATAATCACCAGCATCTAGGGCCATCGCCTTCTGTAGGCGAAATGGATACAATAGTTGTTCACGTTCCACCCGACTTACTGTTGATTGTGACACTTGTAACCTAGACGAAATAGCCCGAGTGCTGGTAGAAGGATCTGCTGCTAATCGTTCAAGAATTTGTTCTTCCGTAACAGTATCTCTTCTTGTACTATTCGCATCACAATGGTGTTTACTGAATTTAAAGGACCCCCGTAAGAAGGCTACGTTTCTTTTTAGTTCCAAATTTCGCGTATGTTTTATGCGTTGATCAGTGGTGTACTGAACAGCCTACCACAAGCTAGCATGAAAGGCTCGATTTTGCAACTAGTTATCACGAATCGAAAGAAATAATTTAGATACACAATAATTGTTTTTCTTCATCAAAAACATGTTGATTGGATAATATTTTCCTAGATAATTCAATCAGAAATAACTTTGATAATGTTGCTCCAGCATAAACTTCAACAAATTAAGAGTACTTATCTTCAGATTTCGCAAAAATTATGTCAGACCTTAACTCTTATCTAAGTGGAGTATTATGAATTTGAGGTTGGGTTTGTTTGTCAGTTGATCTGTCAAAACAATCATATGCAAGAAAGTATGGTAACATATCAGTGAATCCGCGACATCGATTCAATCAAATAATAAAAGTGATCCCAATACCAAAAGAAAAAAATGCAGAAGAATTGTGTAAACTAAGACCCATCTCAATACTTCCCGCAGTCGGTAAAATATTTGAAGCTGCTCTGAAATCGCAGTTAGTAGAACACTTTGAGGTACATAACATCATTCCAGATTACCAATATGGTTTCCGGAACGGAAAATCAACCACAGACGCTGTAATGCAGCTGGTAGATAAGATCGTCATAGGATTTCAGAAACGTGTCCACACAGGAACAGTGTTCTGCGATCTTCAGGCGGCATTTGATTGCGTGTCACATGAAATCCTGCTTAAAAAATTGGAGTGGTTTAAATTTGAGGAAAACTCAATTAACCTAGTTAGATCATATCTATCGGAACACAGACAGTACGTTTTTTTGAATAATAAGGCATCTGATACCAAAGAAATAAAAACGAGTTTACCAAGGTTCGGTTTTGGGACCAATTCTATACTTAATTTATGTGATTGATTTCAAAACTGATGATGACTCTGAGATTACGCAATTTGCTGACGACACATCCTTAACGCTCCAAAATACAAACTACGAGGCTATAGTTAATGAAATGAAAGTAGCAGAATCGAATGCTGATAAATGGTTGACAAATAATAAATTAAAACTGAATACAAATAAAACGCAACATTACTTGTTTACACACAAACAACTGCCTGTAGATCAAAATGAATCGATCAAATTTCTTGGATTCCAAATGGATCCAAAGCTCTCTTGGGAAAAACATGTAGATTTTATTTGCAAAAAATTGGCAAAGAGCATTTATGTTATAAGAAGTTTAATGGACATTTCATCTATTGAAACCATTATCACTGCTTATCATTCACTTTTTATGTCCCATATCTCTTATGGTCTAGTACTTTGGGGCACTCACCTCATGCAAAAGAGTGTTTGGACTGCAAAGAAAAGTTTTGCGAGTTATCTTCAAACTGGGTTATCAAGAAGACGTTAAAACAACATTTATTAATAATAAAATGTTTACACTACCTTCTCTTTACGTCTATTCGTGCATAAATTATGTAAAAAAAATCCTCACTTATATCTAAATCAAAACGATTTTCATTCACATAACACCAGACAATCACAACAAATTAAAATTGAATTTACAAGACTAAATCACTGCCGTTTTTCGAAAAAATTATTATGGTCCTATTTTATTTAATAAACTACCAGAAGATATAAAAAACTTAAATACAGCTTCGTTTTCAAATTACATGAGGAATATCTGCTTGGAAAACGCTTTTTATAGTATCGACGAATTCTTATCATTTGACTTCAACACCAACTAATATATTTCGAAGTTACAATCTACGTAGACACAAAAAAAAAATTATAGTTATGTATATTCTAGTGAAACAGTGATATTTATATTGTAATTGTTCACCTCTCATTTGTTTATTTAGTTATTTATTTAGTGTTTTTATTTATATACTCTTGACAAAACCTTATAATACTATTGTATTTCTTATGGTGAATAAAGGATATTCTATTCTATGATGAATGAAAAAAATGGAGTTATCGGTCTCATTCTGACTCACCCGTACTATGTTTCCGATTCTCCTAACATTTAAATAAATGTTCAGGAGGTTGACACATATTCCGATATGTTGTGAGAAATAAGCATTATGCGATTATTGCACATAGGAAATTATGTCTCTACTAAGGACATATCTTCAGTTTTTCTCAATTATCTTAGAAATCTCCACTTTTAGGCACATGGAATGTTATGATTTTTAGGTTGAGTATCGATGAGCCGAACTGATGTCCTTTCACTTGTCCCAAGAAAATATGAAGGAACATATGACCACACATCGTAACTACGCCACTAGTATACCAAAATAAAAAAATTAAATTTCAAATTAGCACGTTGATAAACCTTGATTAGTGTTCCTAGTTTCAAATATTTTCCTTCATGAATTTTGGAGAAAACAAATTAACTTTTTTTTGTACTTTCGACACCCTGTATCTCAGAGGGGATGCATTTTAGGACATATCTTGATAGCAACTTTTCACCTCGAAATGAGGTGAGGAATCTGTAGAATCGGTCTTATTCTGACTCACCCCTATCCGAACTAAAAACAATGGGTTGACGTACCCCTATTTTCGAACCACCCTGTATAAGAAAAATAATGTCAATTAATTTCGATCGAGATTGAGGGAGTTCATCCAGGCTAAATTAAATCTTCAATTCTCTTCAGAGAACTCACACTGGTTGGTTTAAAATTAATCGAATTGCATTTTTCTTTGTTCACCCTGTTGTAGATCACAAAACGTATAAAAGTATAATGGATACGAGATAAACGTGACATTGTACAATCATTGAGGCATGGTATTCCCAGAATAAATAAGCGTTTTGTCTATTCTCGGAATTGTTAAAAATTCTGAACAGAAAGCTTCACTTTTCATCTTTAACACACTGTATATCGAAAACTAGTGTGTCGATTTTTTTGTGCCCATAGATACTTTTGCCGAGAAAGTCAAAATCTACAACATACCAAAAATTCAGGGAATTTAACCGAAAGCCATTTTCCATAAGGATGATGCGAGGTCGTTTGCCCCGAAAAACTAGTAAAAATTCAAACCATTTTCAACAAACGTCGAAATTCTGGTACAAAATTGAATTGGACCAAATTTTGCAATAAAATATTATCATAGTAAAATGAGGGAGGAGTCTAAGGTGTATATGAGATACTAGTAATCTTTTATATATATATATATATATATATATATATATATATGTGATGCTTTACCCTATCCGAACTAAAAAACAAGGGGTTGACTTACCCCTATTTTCGAGTCACCCTGTATAGTAAAAATAAAATCAATTAATTTCGATCGAGATTGAGGGAGTTCATCGAGGCTAAATTAAATCTTCAATTTTCATTAGAGAACTCACAGTGGTTGGTTCAAAATTAATCGAATTGGATTTTTCTCTGTTCACACTGTTGTAGAGCACAAAACGGAAAAGTATGATGGATACGAGATCAACGTGACATTGTACCATCATTGAAGCATGGTATTCCCAGAATAAATAAATATTGTCAATTCTCATCTTTAACACCCTGTCGGTCGATTTTTTTGTGTTCATGGACACTTTTGACAAGGAAGTCAAAATCTACAACATACCAAAAATTCAGGAAATTTTACCGAAAGCCATTTTCCATAAGGATGGTGCGGGGTCGTTTGATATTTCACTCTGTATGTATGTCCATACATGTCAGTATGATTTAATGGAAGATTATAATTAAATTAATTAATTAATCATTAATTTATATATTGAACATATAGACCAGGGTCGATAATTTTTTAAACCAAAAAAATAAATAATAGAATGAAACCCATTGGAAAAAGAGGAGAATATAATAAAAATTAAAGGAAAAATAATTTCAGGGCGATCTGAGGTCGGGAAGTGGAAGGGGGCGAGTTTTTAAGGGTAAAAAACGGTTTATCTCGATTTCCGGGAAAACTACAAGTCCTATGGAAAAAAGTCAAGTGGCAAAGTTGTAGGTAATAAAAAGATCTACAACTTTTGTATTCACACTTTTTTCACATAGCCTCAAAATTTATGTGAAAAATTCAAAAAACCATGTTTCTGGTTTTTTATTTTTATCTTTTAGAAAAAAAAAATTTCACGAAATTCGGTGAAAACTTACCTTTTAATGTCCCAAATACACTGTAATTTATTTGATTTGAAATATTTAATTTTTCACCTGATTTTGACTTAATATCGAAAAAGCACCCTAATTTTCAATCTAAAATTCTCGCGGCAAAATATCAGCTTTTTTCAAAAAGTCGGTGTGCTTTTTGTTCGTTGAAATCTCTACTTTCCGATGGTGTAAAAAAATACATTACTATAGTAAATGTTCTCAGAAAATGCAAAAAACAGAAAAAACTCGAATTCGAAATTTTTTTTCAATCATTATATACAATTTTATCTAAAAAATGTGACTGCTGCAATTTTTTTCATTTAAAAAGTTGATATATTAAATTCTAATTACATTTATGTCATAGAAAATCTCATAATATATAAATATACATGTAAATCGTACTATTGAATTCAGATACTTTATTCTGATTACGTTATTCATTAACATATTTTTGAATACAGTGATCTTGTTATTTATAAATACCTTATCTTGAATTCTAATCACTTATCCATTAGTTTTTGTCTCTTTGATGGCATTTCTTCATTGTTAGATTCGACAAATCTTCCTGATTCTAGTAGATCTTCGAAATCTTCAAGACCACCACCTTCTTCGAATCCAATATTATTTCCAGTCTGCATTGGTTCTTCATCCACAATTTCATCCGAATCATTAACTTCCTCGTAGGTTTTTTATTCCATATTGGAGCATTTTTCAGAACCATGACAATTTGAGCATAAATTTGTGCATTTTAAACCATGTTCTCGGCAGCCACATTTTACATCCAGTTTCACAGCTGCAGCAAATAGTTTTGAGCATTATTTCTGGAATTAATTCCTTTTCTGTAAATTTGGGCATAATGATGTTGATGTTGCTTCCAGCCCCAATGTGTTGCTGTCGGTTCGTTACCCAACCAAGTTTGAAGCTGATAATATACCCTGTAACAATGTTGTTCTGCTGCTCCTTCTGTGGGTGGGAGGTTTGCCAATATGAAAGATGATTTAATTTTTGCCAATTGATATTTTTGAAATCTTAATTGATTCGGTGTTATTTTATCATTTTTACATTTATAAATAGATTTGATTAATTGTAATCCATTTATTTCGATATTTTCTTTACTTGTATCTTTTTTATAAAAAATATTGGCCAAATTTGACAAATTTTTATCGTCTAATAATGAATTTACGATACTTTTCTTTCCTTTTCCGGCAAATCCAGATGTTGTATCGCAACCAGAAAAACAATGAAAAAATGCAACAATATTTTTGAAGGATTCATATTTGAAACTATTAGACGTGAAAAATAGATCTTTTACATTTCCAGAACCTGGTTTGAGAAAATAAATGTCATGATTATTTGAATCTCGAATACTGGCTAACTAACGGTTTTTACAGCTGCTACGAAATAACAGGTATGTAGTAAGACCCAGACCCTCCTAGCCCCTTCCCCACTTCTCTATGAAATACCTTTTGATGGGCTAAAATTTTCCGTAGGTCACTCAGGTATATAAGTTATCTCAAAATAGCAATAAATAGGCATCTACGGATATAATTTGAAGAAGATTCTACAACCTTCTCAAAATATTGTAGATGTCTTATTAAATATTAACTTTATTAACTTATGTACTTGTTTGTTAATAATAGTAGTATATTTCGATTTGCAATTTTTTTGTTTGTCAATGTCACATGTAATCTTACGTTTTTCGAGTAATTAAAGTGTGAATAAATAGCTCAAAATTGTACATAATGATTAAAAATAAAATCGAATTCGAGTTTTTTTCGATTTTTTGCATTTTCTGAGAACATTTACTTTAGTAATGTATTTTTTTCACACCATCGGAAAGAAGAGATTTCAACGAACAAAAAGCACAATGACTTTTTGAAAAAACCTGATATTTTGACGCGAGAATTTTCGATTGAAAATTAGGGTGCTTTTTCGATATTGAGTCAAAATAAGGTGAAAAAATAAATATTTCAAATCAAATAAATCAGTGTATTTGGAACATAAAAAGGTGAGTTCTCACCAAATTTCTTAAAAAAAATATATTTTTTGTAAAAGATAAAAATAAAAAACCAAAAACTTGGTTATTTCAATTTTTCACATAAATTTTGAGGTTATGTGAAAAAAAGTATGAATACAAAAGTTTTTTTTTTATTACCTACAACTTTGCCATTTGACTTTTTTCCATAGGACTTGTTTTGCCGGAAATCGAGATAAACCGTTTTTTACCCTTGAAAACTCACCCCCTTCCACTTCCCGACCTCAGATCGCCCGTAAATTATTTTTCCTTTCATGTTTATTATATTCTCCTTTTCGAATGGGTTTCATCTTACTATTATTTTTTTCCACTTTTTATCATTTTTAAAGGCTCCTACCCTGGTCTAATAAAAAAAAAACAAATTATAAAAACATTCAGAAACCCGAATAATCAATCATTTAATTCTTAAAGTTCCACATGTTTGGGCATTTATAAAAAGAATTGAATTATATTTAATGTGATTTTCAATGCCCTGTTTTGAAGTTCAAAGTATCCAAACCAGTTCGTACAAATCTTTTTTTTTTGTTATCCCATGGACCCTGTGAATTGAATGTTTTTTTTCAGTACTTTGGCTTTCGGTGTTTGCTGGAAGAACAAAATGGAGTATTCATCGAACAGTGGATTTAGTTTTGATAGATTCAAGAGACAAACCTTCGAAATCAAAGATTCCGTAAATAAAGAAGGGAAAGATATGTCGACGTTTCTGAGCAAGAATGCATGGAGAATTGTACTGTCGTGTTTCCTGTCCCTTGGTGAGTTGGGTTCTGTTACGGACAAATCTGAATGTGTATTCAAAGTTGGGGCATTATTCCAACGGGATATAAAATTCGTCAAATTATGAGATTTCACAAAAAAATCAACTATGCGAAAGTTGCAAAATGAAAAAGGTTCCAAACTTACCAAAGAAACGGGTCCTCCTATAAATATATCAATATAATCGCTAAAAATTAATAATTTGTCGCACGCGTTTTCATCCATTTTATCCACCACGAATGCGTTTGTCGATCACCTTGAGAATTTTCTACTGCAAAACAATTGTATTGAGAAAATTATTCACTGCATTTTGTGTGGGTTTGTTGCTTCTCCATACTTTCTGTATCAAGACACATTTAAACTTTCACGCATGGGTTATTTCTCAACACCCAAGTTCATTGTTTTCGTATTTTATTGTTCTAAATATATATAACCCCAACTCTGGGAACACACGAAAAGGACATAATTTAAGAGAACCCGTGACTGATGAAACGCTATTGGGTATCGTTTCTGTCATTCGATGGCCTAACAGAAAATAGTACGCTGTGAAATCGCATATTTTGACGAATTGAAAAAACGACTCAACTTTGAAAGTATCCTGTATAACTAACACTTTCTAATTAGAGTTCATATTAAAATTCCAGGTGTAACCTTAGCCATGCTGTTTTTGTTCAGAAGTGCCACAGCGGCCGTAGTATGGGGAATTTTAGGAGGAGTTTTTCTTTTTGGTGCTGTTATTGTTGGTGGACTTTGGTGAGTGACAAAAAAATCGGTTGTTCCTTATTGTGCTCATATTTTTTTCCTTTATCATGCTTTGTATCTTTTTATTTTTTTAATTTCAACAATGAGGTTTTCAAAAGCAGTATTGCCTCTTCGACCAGCCGACGCAAGGTTTTGTAGGTTATGTTCAAACAGTAATTTCAATTAGTATAACAAGAGCCGTTCCATTTACTATACTAATTGAAATTCTCATTGATTAAACAAAATAAAAGATTTCTTTTTACAATTGAACAATGCAGTTTATGGCAAAACAATGGAAAAAGTAGACAATGGGATTGACTTGTTACGCATTGACCGAACCTGGTAATATAAAAAATTTACGCATCGAGAAACCACCTCTTTTTTTTCGCCGGTTGAAAATAAAATAATGGCAAGTTTTTAGGCGATTTTTTTTTTATCTGTAATAAAAGTATTTTTTTATGTCATTGAATAACAGATCGAAAAGCTTGTCGGGCAATACTCATTTTGTACAGTGACTATAACGCACAGGAAGCTATTTAATTTGTCACGTAATTCATCTGAAAAAAAGTTGTTTTTTCAGTACTTTTTATAAAAGTTTGTCAGGCGAGACCACCATGAAAGGTGAGCTTGGTTTGAAAGCTATTTCAATAACATCAAATGATATCTTACAGTATTCCACAGGGGTTCTTCTTTTCATAAATTATATTTATTTCCTACAACTGAACAGAACAATACATATGTGAATTGGAGAAACACAGGAAAAAATCGAAACTTACTTCCGAAGTAATCCAATAAAAAAAACAGATTTATCTAAAAATAGTCCCAAATATTCATACAGTAAGGGTGATAAGAACACTGCAACCTATGAGATCTATTGATATGCGGTTGATTTCTCAGGAACTTCTTCAGGATATGGGGTGGATTCAAGTTGGGTAAATCTCCCTCATCTACCTCATATGCTTCTACTACTACTCTTCTCGGTCGGCAGTGTTCTGAAACTATTTCTGTTGTTTTGCGGAGTTTGTTTCTGCTCAGAGCGATACATTCGTTAGAGCTTTTTCGGTTGTATCTTCGCTTGTCTCGTCCCTTGTAGATCTTCCCAATATATGGATTTTTTGTGATCCACTTCCTGAACCCGCAAAAGGGTTCGAGTCCCAAGAATGGCGTTTCAGTCTCTTTTTACGAGTTTATTTTCCTCCACCCTGTTTTTCCTGCTCCTTCTTAAAGCTTTTTCGGATGTATATTCGCCCTCATCCTTTGTAAATCTTCCCAATATTTGGATTTTTTGTGATCCGCTTCCGTTTTAGTTTTCCTAATCCCGCAATACGGTTCGAGTCCCAAGAATGGCGTTTCACTCCCTTTTTTACGAGTTTATTTTCCTCCACCCTGTTTCTCCTGCTCCTGTCTAGATCTTTTCCGGGTGTACATTCGCTTGTCTCATTCCTCGTAGATCTTTCCAATATTTGGATTTTTTGTGATCCTCTTCCCTTTTAGTTTTCCCAATCCCGCAAAAAGGTTCGGGTCCCAAGAATGGTGTTTCAGTCTCTTTTTACGAGTTTATTTCCCTCCACCCTGTTTCTCCTGCTCCTGCTTAGATCTTTTCCGGATGTATATTTGTTTGTCTCATCCCTTGCAGATCTTCCCAATATTTGGATTTTTTGTGATCCGCTTCCTTTTTAGTTTTCCTAATCCCGCAATACGGTTTGAGTCCCAAAAATGGTGTTTCATTCCCTTTTTACGAGTTTATTTTCCTCGACCCTGTATCTCCTGCTCCCAAGAATGGTGTTTCAGTCCCTTTTTACGAGTTTATTTCCCTCCACCCTCTTTCTCCTGCTCCTGTTTAGAACTTTTCCGGACGTATATTCGCTTGTCTCATTCCTTGTGGATCTTTCCAATATTTGGATTTTTTGTGATCCTCTTCCCTTTTAGTTTTCCCAATCCCGCAAAAGGTTCGGGTCCCAAGAATGGTGTTTCAGTCTCTTTTTACGAGTTTATTTCCCTCCACCCTGTTCCTCCTGCTCCTGCTTAGATCTTTTCCGGATGTATATTTGTTTGTCTCATCCCTTGCAGATCTTCCCAATATTTGGATTTTTTGTGATCCGCTTCCTTTTTAGTTTTCCTAATCCCGCAAAAAAGTTCGGGTCCCAAAAATGGTGTTTCAGTCCCTTTTAACGAGTTCATTTCCCTCCGCCCTCTTTCTCCTACTCCTGATTAGATCTTGCCCGGATGAATATTCGCTTGTGTCATCCCTCGTAGATTTTCCCAATATTTGGATTTTTGTGATCCGCTTCTCCTTTAGTTTCTCTAATCCCGCAATATGGTTCGAGTCCCAAGAATGGTGTTTCACTCCCTTTCTACTAGTTTATTTTCCTCCACCTTGTTTCTCCTGCTCCTGCTTAGATCTTTTCCGGGTATACATTCGCTTGTCTCATTCCTTGTAGATCTTCCCAATATTTGGATTGTTTGTGATCCGCTTCCCTTTTAGTTTTCCCGATCCCGCCAAAAGGTTCAGGTACCTTTTTACGAGTTATTTCTCTCCACCCTGTTTCTCCTGCTTAGTTTATTTAGTAGTGTCAGGTTCAACACGACTTCGAGGGCAGCTGTTCGGGTGGTTCTCATGTCTACCGTGGCTCCAAGGCAAACATATTTTCTGATTCCTCAGAGCTGTCGGATTATCCCAGCCTGCTGTGTCTTTGGCCATCATACTACCGAACTATGAAAATCAGATTTGACCTTATTTAGATATTTCATTTAATTGAATTATTATTTTTTCATTGTTAGTAGTATGTTTCTATTTTATTCACAGGTATTTATATTTCCACCTTGACAAACTCCAAAGTACCGACCTGAAGACAAAAGAAGCCAACGAAGCCAAAGGCGGCCTTCTGTACATAAACATTTTCTTGTCGGTCTTCTTTTTGATCCTTTTCTGCGTGATGGTGTTCATGTATAAGAAGATTCAGCTGGTTATCCAATTACTCAAGGAGACGACCAAGGCCATTTTTGCGATGCCACTGATTATTTTCACTCCGCTATTGGTGAGTTTTTTATTTCAATGAATCGTATACAGATTGATTTTCAACAATGTTCAGCTATAAAATGCGTAGCCTTTACCAAAAAAACTGCTTCTATTACTGTACACCATTGTGGAAACCTTCTCTTTGTCTGTCCCCTTTTTTGTCGGGCAGAACCTACATGTGGTTAGGAAATCGTATGGTAGCTGCACAGAGGATGAAGAGTAGCGAATTCTCCTCCTACTGTAGAAACACTTTCCAGATATACACACCATACATACAAAGGTTGATGGGGGCAATCCAACCATAAAAGTAGAGCAGCTAAGAGGCCATCACTATAGGGATAGGGAAAAACCAATGTGTTAGAGAGAGTTGGTCATATATGGGGAAAACAATGTCTTAAAAAGAGATGGTGTGGTGTGGTGCTTCGTTGAATATAGTTCATTACGCGGCTGCGCGAGAATTACAGAGGTATATGAGAAAGGGAACAGAGGTAATTTTAAAACGTCATCAAAGGAAGTATATTTTGTAGGTAGAATTTCCGATATAACTGTTGATTTGTTGTTTAGGCAAATTATTTTCAAAGAGTACGTTACTGACAAATTTAAAATTTTCTTAGTTTATTTTTGGTTCCAGAATACCAAAAACATAGTAACGAATCGGGGAACATGAACACATTCGCTGCCACTTCCGCGTTTACGCGGGATCGATTGCGCATGGCCAGTGCCACGCCCGCATTTTCGCGGGTGGGGCACTGTCTTGTGATACCCCCCCAAAACATTCCGATCCTATACGTACAACGTATCATACGATATTTTCTTTTTCAGACATTCCTGGTCTCCTTGATCGTAGTGGCGTTGCTGGTATTCAACAGTGTCTATATGTTCACTTCCGGAAGTCTGACGGAACTCAAGAGTGATTACTTGTACTACAAGGAGAACCCCGTCATGATGTTCACGATGATCTTCAACTATTGGATGGCGTTTTGGTCTTTGCAGTTCATCGTCGGCATACAGTATATGGTGATCGCCGGTGCTGTTGCTACTTGGTATTGGTCAAAGTGAGTGATATTGTGCATTTTAGCTCGTACCTCCTGTAGCTTGTTCACTTGAAAAAAATGTTTACCGTCAGTTTCGCCAAAACATCACGGATAATCATAACAATCATCTGGGATTGAAGCTCGATACATTGTAACAGTTGAAAATCACGATGCAATCCTTATGTGTTCCTATAAACATATGTCCGCAAGTTCCGCGGCAATTCGTTTCTGAGATACAGGGTGTCAAAGTTGAATTCTTCTTGTTTTTTGTGAAATATTTCAAAATAATTGTGATATTCGAGTAAAGTTTGGTATCTGGGAGTATTTATCAATGACAAAATCAAATTTGATGTTACTATGTCTCTTTCGTGGGGGTGGCGTCACCTACAAGTCTTTTTAGTCATTTGAAATGTTGTAACTTTTTGGTACTCACCTGTATCACGTTTTCTAGTGGAAATGTCGATTTTTCTAACATTTTCGAGTAAAAAATATATTCCTGGTAGAGGTCGCTGCGATCAACTGTTTTCGAGTTATTGGGATTTGAAATAATCGATGCAATTGATTATTTCCATGGGGCTCGTAAGTCTCCTCTAAGTAGTAAATATCGGAAAAGATACGGCAATGCATTTATCTTCTTTCATTCAATGATCTTCTACATTCAACACATGAATGTAGTTAAATAAAAATGATTCTTGTTTTTTGTTACATAGTTTTTTTGGACTCTTTTCCGATTTAAATAAATAACATTCAGGTGAGTACTTGTCATGTTATTTCAATCCGTTCATCTGTTCATCACTTGGACAGAGTCTAACCGGTGATACCACTTCCTCTTAACTACTTTAACATTGTTCTCATATCCTCTATTTGTCGATGCAGAAAATCCTTCGTTACAATCATATTTCATTTACAATAATTTCGGAATAGATTCAATACATATTTCCTTCTTAAAAGTTCATGATGCGCCCTGACTATTTCATTGACCCCTTTCTGGAGCGATATTCGATCCCATCTGCTCATCATTTGGACAGAGTCTAACCGGAGATACCACTCCCTCTTAACTACTTTAACATTGTTCTCATATCCTCTATTTGTCGATGCAGAAAATCCTTCGTTACAATCATATTTCATTTACATACATTTCGGAATAGATTCAATACATATTTCCTTCTTAAAATTCCACTATCTCATTGACCCCTTTCTGGAGCGATATTAGATCCCATCTGCTCAAGATTTGGACAGAGTCTAACCGGAAAATGGTGATAAATATTCCATATTATGATTTCACAGAAATGTTGCCCATTTGAGACCATTTGAAATAATTATATATTTCCGTAACTGTGATATTCGGCGAATTTTGAAGAGAATAAATGTGTGTTTGAATAGCAAAACAAATATGCATGATATACAATTTTGGTAAAAGTAATGTTTGATTTTGACAATTTGAGATTTTTCCCGAAATTTGGATATACAGTGCTGTCCATAGGTATGGAATAAATTCATTCTTAGCGTTATTATGTATTTATTTAAAAAACCTGAAACAGGTCGATTTCTATTGTCAATTTGTCAATTCACAGTATGAAAATATTACCCCTTCTTGCACCCCCTCTGAATTATGAACACCCCCTCAAAAATTTTAAATGAGAAGGAGGGTCGTGTCGTGTCGAAAGGGATTTGTATTCTCTGTTCAGCAATATTGAGTTTTTCAAATTTGGTGCAATCATAACTGAGAAAATGTATTTGAAAATGTAAAATTATCCTTCACGTAGAATGAAGGAAATAATGTCACATAATGTTTGGGAAGTATTTTTTAATTTCTTTTACAATTAAATAACGGATAACGGAAGAAATTAACAACATAACCTCTGAGGTCCTACGAAATGTTGTACCAGAATTATTGTCAAGAAGTGAATTGTGGTCATTTTGAACATTTAATTTAATTGTAAAATAAATTGACATTATTTCCTTCATTATACGTAACGTATAAACATTTTACATTTTCAAAATAAATTTTTTAAGTTATAATTGCACCAAATTTGAAAAACTTGATATTGCTGAACAGAGAATGAAAATCCCTTTCGAACAAGATGCCACACGATCCACCTCCTCATTTAAAATTTTTGAGGGTGTGCTCATAATTCAGAGGGGCTGCAAAAGAAGGGGCTAATATTTTCATACTGTAAATTGTCAAATTGACAATAGAAATTGACCTGTTTTAGGTTTTTTCGAACAAATACATAATAACGCTAAAAATGAATTTATTCCATACCTATGGACCGCACTGTATACAAGAAATATGCAAGGCAACATTATGAGAAAAATAATTTTATTATTTCGGCAATCTTATTTTGACTTGCGTGTTTGAATGGGGTATATCGCTTCATTCTAGGAACAAGAACCACCTGGACAGCCCCATTGGCAACAGTATAGGCATCGTCTTCAGATTCCATTTGGGAAGCATTGCTTTTGGTTCGTTGGTAATCACACTCATGGCCATCATTCGCTCTCTCATCTCATCCCTGGCCAAAAACAAGAACCTCAAAATGTGCGTCGATTTCTGCCTGGGATCCATCGAAGCTTTCCTCAAATTCTTGTCCAAGAATTCGTACATTCTGACGGGTAATTCAAACACATTTTTCGAATAATCTAGAAACTCATTGACGCGAACGATTAATTTGCAGCGATGCACGGAAAACCGTTCTACAAATCCGGCAAGAGGGCGGCCAAGATCATCTTCCAGAATGCTGTTAACATCTCTTCGGTGAACTATATTGGAGATTTCGTCTTGGGAATGGCTCAGCTTCTAATCATTATCATATCGTTACTCCTCAACGCCCTTATTATGTGGGTAAGTAGATTTGAACTTCATTTCTTGTATCAGCTTATGACAGATTCGGAAGCTTGTTACTCTGTTTTCTGGAAGTTTTGTGATCTGATTACATTAAATTGGTTGTCTGGTACAGGTAAGGTATGTCTTGAAAAAACATTTTTGAGTACAAATTCTAAATACATGTATCGAAAAAATAAAACAAAATAATGGGTGGTGTTCCGCCGAAGTCGAGTCGATCCTGAAAAAGCGGACTTTTCAGCAAGAGACGGAATATAGAAACTCTTCCAGAAATACTTATCTCAGGAAGACAGCTTCCGTACAAATCAAGTTGCCCATTTGCCTTGTCGATTGCCGGAAAACCCAGGAAAAACAGTGCCGTACCACTTCTTCTTAACTCATTCAACATTGGCCTCATATCATCTATTTGTCGATGCAGAAAATCCTTCGTAACAATCTTATTTCATTTACGTAAATGTCGGAATCCCAGGAAGACTAATTCCGTACAAACACACTGTGGCGCCATCATAGACTCCAAGCTGACCTAGAATGAGCAGATTGAAAATTGCAACGATACTAACGTATGGATCCATCATTTGGGGCATGTCCAGAAACGAACTAGATAAAGTAAAACGGCTGACTTGTCTAGGAATGACTGGTGCCACGAGTACGACGCCTACTAGAGCTCTAGAGGTTCTACTAGGACTACCACCTCTACACCTTGTCATTGAAACATGAGTAGTCCTGCCTACAGATTCGAAGGCCAATGGATTGGCGTCGAGGCAGGCCATGGACACTCTGCTATTTGGAACAAGGCAAAGGAGGCCCCTTCAATTCTGGCATCCCGCCGGTTTTGAATTTCAGAAAAGGACCTAACAATGGAAAGACCCTGCGCGCGGGTCAACCTGGTATCAAGATTTGGGGGACTGACTGGCGTAGGAGTATACGAAAAAGCAACAAGGGGAGAAATAAAATATGCCTCAGTGTTCCAGGCCGAAGTATATGCTATACTCATCTACTAGTTCGGTCGGCAGGGAAAAAACAATGGCCGCCGTAAAACATGAGGTTACAGTAGCGATTTTTTTTTCCACGTGATAGGGGGTTGATCCTGAGTATAACTCTGAGTTGGCGCGGCCATCTTGGAAAACGCGTTTTGTCATATATCTCCTAAACGGTTTGTCGGACGCGAAAAATACAAAAGACTTTGTTTTAGATAATTAAATTTTCTTTCATCATGTCCCATTTTTTTTTCTGTAACATCAATATTTATGCGAGTTTTTGAGTCAAAGTTGTATCGCATGCTTTTTCTGCGATTAACTCAAACATAATTGATTCCACTTGAAAAATAGCTATATTGAAAGTTGTACCTCTGCACGGATTAGGAATTTAGGTTTTAACGTATATTGCTGTAACGGGGCCGAAAGCGCTTGGGCCGCTATTTGCTGATCTTATTCTGCTTTGACGCTTGGTGTAAGTAAACAAGTCATTTCCGTACGTTTTTCGTAAATTTTATATTGAAGAAGAACATGAACATCTTTTGAGACAGTTAACACGTGTAATGTTAGCTGATTTACAATAATGTGTAAATATTTCAAAAATATATATCTTATCTTAAAAAAATAATTTCTAGCCTTCAAGCTTTAAACCCCCCAGTCGTATATTGAACATTGTTCCCCTTAAATTCCCTTTATTACCTTTGCCTATATTCAACCCTCTCCTGGCCCCCGTTCCTCGTGCCTCAATTTTTCATCCCTGCCAATGACCTTTCAATTTACAACAAATTTCTTAGGAAATCATCTCTCTGCTCCTCGTTTACCTTGCCATTGTTCTTGTTCCTTACCTCAGTCTCATTGTATGTAAAGTATTTTCGTTTAGCTATCTACTGTGGGAAAACTATTGTAGAACAAAATTTGTAAACAACTTTCCGCACTAAAATTTTTAATATAACAATTTTTCACGTATGATCAATTGTTTTTGAGTTATTCGCAGAAAAAGCATGCACTCCAACTTTGACTCAAAAACTCGCACCCCAGAGTTACATTCAGGATCGTGGACCATGTGGAATCGAACAGAAGGCAGCAATAATGGCAGAAGGATCAAGAAGATTGTGTCCGAGTGTAGAAACGACATAGAAAGTTTGCAAAAACTCTCATTATCGGATGCGTTAATAAACGATTTTTTAAATGCACATTTTTTTTTCTAGGGCACTGACTCAGAGTATGCTTACATCTCGTACATCATTGTCTTCTTGGTTTCATTGGTTGTTGCGATTACGTTCTTCTCACCATTCGAGGTAAGTTTTTCGCTAAGATTGAACTATTTCATTGTCTTTCAAGAAAATGTATTGCTTTTTGGGAATGTGGTAGTTAATTTTGCGTTGACGTCTCACAATAGGAGTAAGGAGAGCGGATTAAATAAAATATAACGGGATAAAATAAAGCTCAAAGTAAAACCAAAAGTTCAAGTGTGCAGAGATCCTTGGAAGCAGACAGAAACCAACATGGCATCGATTATTGAAATGAGGATCTTGTATACAGGCTGACCAGGGGTGGGTGCAAGCACCACAATTTTTTTTCTATCCAAGCTATCATCAACCATGTATTGCACTTTGGACAGATAGAATGTCACTCTTCCAAATCCGCACAGGATCGGACGATTTTAAATCCAAAATATTTTTTTTTCAGACCACAATCGACACGATCTTCCTCTGTTTCTGCGAAGACAGCCTGCTTAACGACGGTATGGCCCGTCCTTACGCCATGTCGAGGGACCTAATGGAATTCGTCGAGAATTCCAAGAAGGTTCTCGGCGAAAATAAAAACTAAGAGTCTCCAATCAGAAAACGACAGATGAGTCATTACAGCATCCACGTTTGAACGTAACTCTGTACCAAATAATGTTTGGTAGTCCATTCGTGTCTAGAGCATATAACTGTATAACGCTTTCGATCGGCCTTAAGATGTTGATATTTAATGCATTCTATACTAAATGGATATATTTATGATATAGGATATACAGGAAGTTTAAGATTCACTTATATAATTGCTTAATGTTCTTCAGAATTAATGTGTTTTAGAGTTTTAATGTTGTTGATGGCTTTTCAATAGTTTATTGATTTCATGGTCCAAATTGTTCAATTACAGTGCTTACTGTAAAGTATGTGTCATATGTTCAGGATGATTTACAGCAACATGTGGAGAATCGGCTTTACCTAATCTACGACATAGCCGAAAAAAATGCCATTTAAGGCTTTCATTCGCTGCGCTATATGTGATAGTCATATCACAGTATTTCTGGAACATAAACAGTGTCATATCGTACGGTATCAATTCACGAAATTACAGTAAAATCTCTCAATAGCGACCATCCTCGAGCAATAAAATGTTGGTCGGTAAACAGGAGTGGTCGTTTGATAGAAAAAAATTAAAACAACTGGTCCGCATCTTACATTGTTTATTTGTTGACAAATGTGAACATTATTGAAAAAGTCTCTCAAACTTGCGATCGATTTATTCGACACTGGAACAATTTCAGGTTCCCCTTCCCCTGTTTCAGAGTTGGGAGTAGTTTCATCCGTTTTTGATAGTCTGCACTTTCTATTGGTTGATCGCTATAAATAAATGCAAATTATTTCAAGTTCACAAATGTGTACTTAATGTTGGAAAACAGTTGTGCAAGCGGGATTATCTTTTTCTTAGAAGTAAATTTTTTCTTTAAAAGACATTTCCTCAGTCCCAAAACAAGCGAAAACGGTTCAAAATTAAACTAATGAGTAGATATGCTGAGCGGGTTCTAGAGCAGCCCCAACTTCGCCAGAACCCGCTTGGCACATCTACTGGGGGTGTCCTAGAACCCGCTTAGCATATCTACTACGGTGCGCTAGAACTCGCTTAGCACATCTACTGCGGTGCCCCAGAACCCGCTTAGCACATCTACTACACTGCCCTAGAACCCGCTTAGCATATCTACCCTGTGTTCCTTAAGAATTGTAGGGTTGAGTTTTATCTGCCCTTAATCGAGTATACATTACTTGTAAATACGGGAAATCCATAATCGGTCGTTTAGCGCAGGTGGTCGCTTCGTAGAGGCGGTCACTAACACAGGTTTAACTGTAAATACAATAAAATTTGTCTACACGGAAATCATTCTAATTCATACACATGTATTGGGAACGCTGACTCAGAACGTTCGGTAGAGCTCTATTCTCAGTAGCGTACCGTAAGGGGTTGCGAAAAATTGTCCGCACGGAAGACAAGTATACCATTTTATTTCCGCGTGTTGGTGTAAATCATCCTGTACATTGTAAAAAATATAATTGGATGAAACATTTTAAGGATGCAGAGACTCAGATTCTCACTTTATGACAAGCACTGTATATCTTAAGTTACGTTTTTTGTATCAACAAATTCAGTTTTAGTTTTTACTAGCTTAGTTTATCCGACGTACGTGCGAAAAAAAAAAATACGAACGGAGAAAGGGTTTTCAAGTTATCCATTTTGTAAACTTTCACTTCCGGCTCATTTGCCGGCTTCTGAATTTTTCTCAGAAATATATTGTACAAGTGTCACATTCAAGAGATTTCTGATAGAAATTCACGTCAGAATGGGGGCTCGGTTTCAGTTTTCAATTTGCCATTTGCCGTTGTGCCATTGGTCCACAAAAGGACCGATTTTACGACGTTTCGGCGAAATCACATTCGCCGTCTTCAGGAGGTGGCTCGTTGATGAGTCGAGTTGCGTGCAGAGAGAATCAAAATAGTCAAGGCTGACTGGTATGGAATAAGTGGCGAAAAAATCAGTCGAGCATCTTGTTGGAGTTTTCTCGAATATCTTTGAGAAAATGCTAGGTTGCAAGAAATCATCACGCTAGTCATATGCCTGATTGAGATAATACTCAAAAAATTCAAAGCCTGTGATCTAAAAAGGCTCTTTCAATTTTTTCGGTAGGTTGGAAATTTGAAGCAAAGGCTCTCATTTATTACTATTATTATAGTTTTTGCTTTTGTTCATTTCATATTTTTTCTCAGGGAAAGAAATATTCTGCAGCATACATAATTTCTGTGAATCAAAAATATGCTTTTCATTTCATGTTATTTTTAGATAGTTAAGTTTTTCTAACAGATTCGAACGAATCTATGGGAGTTTTTATACCGTTGATTGAAAAAGACAATAATTTTGGCATATTTTCAAAGTTACAGAATAGTGTCGACATATTGTCTTTACAGATGAACAAATATTTTATTTTGTACGATGTTCTTTAAATTAAAGTTTCATTAAATTACTTACATGAATTTTTGTGTTTATTTTTTTATTATTCCCTATGGATGAGGAGGAGTATGGAGGAGTTTGGGAGGCTTCGAAATGGTAAGTCTTGTAATCAAGTGACTTTTTTAATTAAGAAAAATATTGATAATTTTTATTATATATAATTTATCCCGTTTTGCCGTCAACCCGTTATCCTATTTCCCAGTTATCCCGTTTTTACGTAATCCCATTTTTCTGTTGTCCCGTTTTTCTGTTTTCACATTGTTCCGTTTTTCAGTTTTCCCATTATCCCTGAATTCCTGTTATCCCGTTTTCCTGTTATTCCGTTTTCCCGTTAGCCCGTTTTTCCGAAAAAATTTAGCCAAATCGGTCCAGCCGTTCTCAAGTTATGGGCCTACCAACACAAACAGACATTAATTTTGATTAGATATTATATATTCTTGAAAACTTTTCCAGGACAAAGAAATTTCCCATGATTTTTCTAAAAATCTTTTTCGTGTGAAGTAGAATCATTATTTGGTTGTATTATATATAATGGGTTGGACCGAGGCTAAAGCCACATACTCGTCTTCCTTTTTAATGCATGTTCAACACATTTTTTCCAAATCTGTTGGTGGTCTCCAGTCATAACTTTTCTTACGTTTTCTACAGCCTCTTTACTCAGTTTTGGAGTTTGATTACATTTTCGTAATTCTGTATCCATTTCGTATCCATGTGTAATACCATCAACTGGATAATGCGGCTTTAAGAAGTCAACGTTTCATTTTCGTGCGCAATTGAATACGAAAGCGGCAAGAGATTGACAAAAAATGTAATATCTCAAGTCACTATCACTTGCACCGGCACCCCAAACGATTCGACAATTATAGTTTCAGACATTCATAACTAATCTTATAGTACGTCTCGACAGATGAATCACCTTAAGCGGCGACTTCACTCATAAGAAACTCCTCCCTTCACATTAAATTAGATCGTAACTGCGCGCCGACCATCTCAAAGTAAAGAATAAATAAAGTCATGGGCAGCTATCGACACATGGCTCATATGTTACTGGCGGTCTTTCTGAAACGATAATAGGTGCGGCGATAGCGAGAAGGAATTTAAGGGGTTACGTAAACTATAAAAAGTAATGACCTATTACTGTAACATATCATAGCGGCTTTTCAAATCAAAGTCGAATCGGGGTGTTCTCAGACACATAACATTAAATTTATGACCTTAGCGGCATATTAAAAACACCTCGAGCTTCTATATAAGAGGGGAAGTCAACAGTAAACGATAAAAATGTAACATCTCAAGTCACTATCACTTGCACCGGCACCCCAAACGAATCGACAATTATAGTTTCAGACATTAATAACTAATCTCATAGTACGTCTCGACAGATGAATCACCTTAAGCGGCGACTTCACTCATAAGAAACTCCTCCCTTCACATTAAATTAGATCGTAACTGCGCGCCGACCATCTCAAAGTAAAGAATAAATAAAGTCATGGGCAGCTATCGACACATGGCTCATATGTTACTGGCGGTCTTTCTGAAACGATACTAGGTGCGGCGATAGCGAGAAGAAATTTAAGCGGTTACGTAAACTATAAAAAGTAATGACCTATACTGTAACATATCATGGCGGCTTTTTAAATCAAAGGCGAATCGGGGTGTTCTCAGACACAACATTAAATTTATGACCTTAGCGGCATATTAAAAACACCTCGAGCTTCTATATAAGGGGGAAGTCAACAGTAAACGATAAAAATGTAACATCTCAAATCACTTTCACCGGCACCCCAAACGAATCAACAATTATATTTTCAGACATTCATAACTAATCTTATAGTACGTCTCGACAGATGAATCACCTTAAGCGGCGACTTGACTCATAAGAAACTTCTCCCTTCACATTAAATTAGATCGTAACTGTGCGCCGACGATCTCAAAGTGAAGAATAAATAAAGTCATGGGCAGCTATCGACACATGGCTCATATGTTACTGGCGGTCTTTCTGAAACGATAATAGGTGCGGCGATAGCGAGAAGGAATTTAAGGGGTTACGTAAACTATAAAAAGTAATGACCTATTACTGTAACATATCATAGCGGCTTTTCAAATCAAAGTCGAATCGGGGTGTTCTCAGACACATAACATTAAATTTATGACCTTAGCGGCATATTAAAAACACCTCGAGCTTCTATATAAGAGGGAAAGTCAACAGTAAACGATAATCGTTCGACAATCAGAATTCATTCAGTGTTCAGCCAGTACAGAGAGACGTTCTGTTTTAGTCTTCATAGTAATGAAGCGAATTAAAGTAAAGTCTAGTTTCAACTAGAGAAGATGCATTCCCATCTTCTGATCCGAAGTAAATGTTGACTTCGTATTATATACTTGAAGTAGCCAATTGATCAAAAGTATGCAGAAAAATAGTGGAAGTGTATCTCTCGGAATTCATCTCAGTAATAACTAAATGAATGGAATTAATATTTTTTAAGGGAGCTAATTAATCATATTGTGACCAGTGAACGCGTAATAAAACTCTGTAATAACAAAGAATAATTAAGTAACATTTAAAAACTTGGTGTGTTCGCCAGTTGAGGGTAAGAAAATAAAGCTGTTTATTTGGCAAGGTATATATGTATAGTGTAATAAGGAAATATTCCATTATTGATTTCATAGTAGAATCAATATTTTTACAAAAGTAAAATTTTATCGTTTAAAATAATAAAACATTATTTTAATTGGCCCTTTTTTCCCTTAATTTTTTTTTCAAATTCATTCTGACTTCTATACATTTTCTCCGTAAATTATACCAGGTGTATCAATTGTTCTTATATTTTTGAAAATACAAATATTATTACAAGTTCTAAGTGTATTATTGTTTCTGAACTATCTGAGATTGGTAATTGTACTGCCAAATTAGGTCCCACGCTCCATTACATACTGAGTGAGACAATGTCTCAAGCAGCTCTGGGAGATTGTCCAATTATTGGTCAATAGACTAATAACGCACAGTATGGTTAAGGCTTCGCTTCAACAAAAATACGAGCAATCGTAAGATTGGTTGGTCAGACGAGGGGTATTTACTTCTCCAAAGAGTATATGGCCAGACATATCGCTAAACCACTATTAAGTAAGTCTGCTGTCATGTCTTCATGATAATCAGCAGCATAGTCTTTAATTTTTTTAGGAGATAATAACGCATTAGGTCCAAAACGGTCATTGGTTCCAGCGTGTACTATTATAATGCGTTTCCCTTTAGAACATGGCCTACTTAAACAGCAATTTTTACTATTGTCTACCCAACTGTAATTCATTACATCATGACTGTCGAATCATGTTTCAACAAGAAAAATAATGGGTCTATTAGAAAGTATGTAGTCTTTCATTTGACGCGAATAATCTTGCCGTCATTGCACTATCCTTGATGATTCGGTAATCGCCATGCGCTTTTCAAGTTTCTTGTGTTTAAAACCACAACTTATTAAAACTTGACGCAATGTCTTCACGCTGGTAAAATTGTAATCTGGATAATCTACTGGTTTTGCTGTACCTATAACTTCCAATGTCGCAAACCTGTTCTTTTATAAATCATAAATTGTTTAAAATTGTTTTCAACCGCCAACTTAGTAAATAGTTCTACGTATAAAGTCTTGCGTAGTTCTGTCAATTTTTTTTAATTTTTCTTCACACGTTTTTATATTTTCAGTATGATCCTCAACAACTCCTTTCGTGATTACTCGATAAATGGAAACTTTATTTATTTTTGTTATTTCTACAATTCTTACTATGATTGTATTATCAGATTGCTGAATATTTTTCCTTTTAAGGCAATCAAATATATTTAAAATAACTTGTTGGGTTTGTATGTGCAAATCTTTGTTGTCAAATTCATATCTGATATTATTCTCACTCACCTGTGTCATTTCATTACTACTTTGTGCAATTTCATTTTCCTATGGTAGGAGAAAAAAAAGCCATATTTTCCAACAAAACACAACAGAACTATAGAATATTTTAAAACCTATTTCGGCCGGCTTACACCCAGACCAAAGACGCTACTGGCTTTTATTTATTCAGAACTGTTGAAACACATATATAACTCGTGATTTATTAGTGTTCTTGGCCCTCAACATTTCGTCACACATACAAGCATTATCATTGGCTTGCGGTCAGTCTTGATTGGCTGCTGTAGAACTAGACAGCTGTCACTTAAACCCACGTTGATTGTCGGTTCTTTTGATCTTCCGTTTGGCGACCGCGAATGTTTACAAGTAGTATAGTTGAACCATTCACAATTGCAGAAGCGATATCCTTTGAGCAGCAGAGGCGGAGATAACTAATTTTATTAAGATTTTTAAAAATAGTAAACATAAAAAAAATATGCCATAAGCGAGGAAGTATGTACTAATAGGCAATCGGATCATCATAATTTCATTTTCCTATGGTCGAAAAAAAGACATGTTTTCCAACAAAACACAACAGAGCTATATAATATTTTAAACCTATTTCGATCCCAGACCAGAGACGCTACTGGCTTTTATTCATTCAGACCTCTTCAAACACAAATATAACTCTTGATTTATTAGTTTTCTTGGCCTCCAACGTAGTGACACACCTACAAGCATTATCATTGGCTTGCGGTCCGTTTTGATTGGCTCGGGCGAATCTGGTGCAGAACTAGACAGCTGTCACTCAAACCCACGTCGACTGTCGCCTCTTTGACATTATTTTCCGTTCTGTTACTTCTCATGTAAGCGATGTGAGTTTTTGATTTGCTCCTTTTAGAAACAGCTTCTGCAATTTAAAATGGTTTAACTATACCTAGGTTACCAATAAACAACCATCATACACATTGCTCATAGCGCAGCAACAGTGTCGAATTATTGGTATCGAGTGGGCTGGTTTCCCAGGGCCGGATTAAAAGGTGTGGAGGCCCTGGGGCAACAAAGGAGTGGAGGCCCCTAATTATTTTTCAAACAATTTTTTTTTATTTATTGCGGAACAAATCAAATTATTTCGACACGAGCATATGTAGGTATAATAAAATACAAGAAATAAATTAAATTACAGCGTAAACGAATGGATTCTTGCGAGCTTTTTTCGACGAAAAATCATTGATGATTTTGGTCAAATCCAGCATCCGGAGAAAATCATTCTCAATGCTAAGAAGCGATAACTTTGATAGGCGGCATTGTCTCATCGTAATTGGCCTATTTTTTTCATTTTGGGAAATGAGCGCTTTCCAGTGCAATTTGACATCATCTCATTCTCAGTTGTAATATCACAAGAGAGTGAAAATAATTCGACAGATTTTCGAAAACTTGTTGCCAGGCAATAGACAAGAGAGACCAATTGGCTCGAGTGGCTATTGACAACAAGTTTGAGAAAGAAATCTAGATAATTATTTTCTACTATATCGAACTCTCGTGTGGTATTCTTTAGATTATTTTTTGATGTTACGATCATAAACACATTTCCTTGCAAAATTATATAATGTACAAAACCGGTTTTGATTCATTTCACACTTTTCATGCGAATTGATGACAGACGTCAAATTAAAAATATAGGTTGTCAGGCAATAAAAACAAAATACCTCAAATTATACCCGCGACAATTTTCTAGGTAGAATATTCCCACTATTGATTGGCCAAAACGTATATGAATTATTTGAATTGAACGTTTCCATTGGTTTCTGGCAATGTCAAAAAATAATCACTATAATTTCAATGTTTGAGAATGTAGCTCTGAAATTTTGGTTTTCAAGAATTTGATAGTAGAACATCTTAGATTGGTCTTTTTGATAGTCCTTTTTCAGAAAGATTTACATTTGTTGCGGAATGTTATCCTTCTCTTAGACTCACACTTTCAGATTTCGGGGATTTCTCTGTTACAAGCGCGCCACTCAGCGGACACTTGTCAACGCCAATAAATAGGAAAAACAGGTATAGATGGGCAAAGTGTTTGTAGAATCGGCAGAAAAAAAATCAACAGAATTTGAACTTTTGTTCTATTATGGAATGCGCACAGGGCTCTTATAAATAATTTGATGCAATCATATTCATAAATTGAAATATTATTTTATTTTGCTATTGAATTTCATTGTGTATCTAGATCGCTTGTGTCATTCGAAGAATACATCGACAGAGAATCCTTCATTTAATTAAAAAAAATGTATATTTTTTTTTAAATTCAATTGTTTTTGGTTTTACAGCTAATTTCGATACGATATAATATTTTGTATAATAGTATGATGTTTTACTTGGTGATTGTTTCTCGCATATACACATGATTCATCAGATCGAAGATTAATATTAACCATGGATTTTGACAAGAATATGAAACATGTTTTTGAATGTTTAAAACGAAAAATGAGAGGAAAAAGTGGGAGAACTGCTCTTTCGTTGTCAGATTTTTTATATATAATTTTGCATATCCTTCGGTATTTGTTGGGAAATTTTACCTAAAAATTTATATTGTGGAGGCCCCGGGGCTGCAGCCCCGTTTGCCCCCCTCTTAATTCGGCTCTGTGGTTTCCAAATTAAATGCAACACAAGCAACGGTAGCGCAGATTTTTATTCTTAGTAGGCTGGTTGCAATCGTTTCGACGACTCAATGACAATCGTTATTTATGAAACAATTGCAAAACAATTTCTTTTAGTTTCTGCGAAAATTGAAAAAATCAGATTCAACACGTGGTAAAGCGCATTTAATCACTCGGCTGGTTGAGGTTTGAGGCGCAACCAGGTTCGTGATTAAATACTACGCTTTACTCACTTGTCCTAAAAATAGTTATTTTTTTAAATGGAATTGTCTCATAAAAGTCATAACCCTTGTTTGCTTTTCCCTGTTCGGTAAAATACGATCTGGAGTCCAACCGAAATCGCGGCAATCCACAACTCGCGTAGCGGTATGAATGGTTGCCTATCTTCGGAACAAGTGTGTGAGCTGCCGTTTATTAGCCCTACTTTATGAAATGTGACTAAAGGGATTTGCCAGGAAACAAAAAATGCGTTTTAGTAGCAATTTTTTTACTTTATTCGTCAAATATTGACAAGTGAGGTTTTGTTGGATTTAGAATGTTATTCTCGGTCGAAGTAAGTAAAAATATAAAGGATGTCCCATTTAAAAATCGAAAGTTGGAGTCATTTCCGGTCAAACCGGAAGTACGGCAAAGCAAGTAAATATGTAAAAAAAAAAATTGAACCATAATACACAACCCCCAAATTTCGTATTTCTATCTTCAATAATAAAAAAGTTATAGGGGTGAACCACCTTGGAGAATCACCCGGTATACGAGTGTCTATGAAACATGGGACAACTATTTGGAAAAGTTGGTTATTGAAAACAACAATTATTTCACAGGGTAAGTGCAAAGCTTTTAGGAAAAAGTAGTGTAACCCTTGCTTTAATTTTATTGTTGGGGTGAACCACATGTACAAAAATCGTTCGTATTTATGCAGGTGAACCACTTGTACAGAAATTATTCGTATTGATGCGATTGCATAAAAAGTTTTATTGAATTAGGGAATTATCGGTAAACATAAATTATGAGGTTTCTCGGGAAGTACGGATTTTATTTGTTTTAATAATGAAAAAGTTAATTACAAAAATAAAAGTATGAGCTCTTTTATTGAAATAAATTTGATGCTGATTGACGTTTCGAAATTTATGTTTTATTCTTTTTCTAAAGTTAGATATGATTATATTTTCTCATTCTATTTTGATTGATATTATTTTTTCGATGAATTTTTAACGGTGTTATATTCTTTTTATATGTTTTTTGATTCAATAGAAGTATTACGGTTATTTTGTGTATTATTTGAAACTATAGGTAAGAAAAAGATAAATTGAATTCAATATAAAAGTGCTATTTTATTTATTGAAAAGAAAAGTTATTAAAAAAAAAGACCTCGCATGTTAAGCCAAACCTAAATCTTTTGTCCTGAAAGACAGGTGACTAAAATGACCCAATGCCTTATAAGAATTTTGGAAATCTGGTAAATTAAATTTAACAATGTTTTTCAAAATTTGTGGAATGTGTCGAGAAATCAAATTTTTTGGCCATTCCGCTGGTGATAGCTGCACGTATAATATGAAAAATATTATTTGTATTATTTTATTATTATTAGAAACAAAAAAAAAAACAGATAGTGTGACTCTATTGGACATCAGAGAAAGATAGTGTTAGTAAGTATGAAGATTTTATTTCCTTGTATTGAAAAACTAATAACAGTCAATAGTCAATTGGCCTGTTGTACACTGGTGATATCGGCGAGATTGAAAAACGGTATCTAGTATACATTTTTCTGAGTAATATAAGAATTTCATTATATATCTTTCCCGAACATTTTTATAAAAAACAAAGAGTATGGTCTAACAACCAAACACTTGTACAACTGGTGTTCAGCGGCGGAATATTTTTTATAAAGTTATTTTTATTTGAAAAATCAAAATAAAGCCAATTTGGCTCTTATTACAATGGTGACGGCGTCGAGAAAGTTACGAAAAGATAAATTTCTTCTTGTTGGGTAAAGTTAAAGATATTATAATTTTTTTTATAAAAAACAAAGAAATGGTCCCAAAGACTATTTCTCCCTGTTACATCTCTATGGGGTTAGGATAAATTATTTTATACCTATTAGCCCCTTTTAAAAACGTGGTATATAAAAAAAAATATTTAAATAACACAGGCACGCGACTAAAAAGCTGTTTGATTACAGGGTGTTTCCTAACTACGGTACGAAACTTCAGGAGGTGTTTCGGTAGGTCATTTGACAAAAAAAAGTTCCTATGAACATATGTCCAGAGTTGCTTCGTTTCTGAGATACAGGGCGTTGAAGTATAAAAAAAAGGTATTTATAAAATATCCTGAAACCGATGTGGTTGAAATGTGGTACAGCTATTTGAAGTAATAAGGCAATTATTTGGCCCTAAGTAGGTCCAGTGGCGTCTCAGTGGGCACCACAGGCAACAATACTGAGAAAAAAATTATTTTCTTTTTTTCAGTGCATTTGAATATAAGCGTGGGTTCTAAAAAGTTTTTTATAAGCGTGGTAAAAATACAACTTTTTGGCCTCCTGTGTTTTTTTTCATATTTAGCTCAGTTTTCGAGAACAAAAAAATGAAGGCACTCTACAATTATGATGACCTGCTATGGAGACCAGCTGACAGTGATAGTATTGTCATATCAGTAAAAGTCAGAGTTGTCAATTAGCAGTGATTCCAGCATGAATACTTTTACTAACGCTGAAATGGCTGACATGCACTTTATTTATGGATTAGCAAATGGAAATGCGGAAGAAGCACGGATAATCTACCAGGATAGATATCTTAACAGAGTAATTCCATGTGTTAAAACATTTAGAACGCTACATGCAAGATTATGTGAAACTGGAAGTTTTAATAAAAATGTGAGTGGTGGAAGACCAGAAACTGTATCAACGCCTGAACTAGAAGAAGCTATACTTGATGCGATAGAAGAAGATCCTTCAAATAGTACCAGGAAGATTGCACTGCAGCTTGAAGTAAGCCCAAACACCGTTTGGAAAGTTCTTAAAAGAAACCTCCTATACCCATATCACATACAGCGGGTCCAACCTCTAATGCTTAGGGATTTTCACACAAGATTAATGTTTTGCAGGTGGTTGATTCATACGATGGCACACAATAATAATTTTTTACCAAATATTTTATTTACGGACGAGGCACATTTTTCACGAGATTCTATTATGAACTTTCACAATAACCATTTCTGGGCCGACGAAAATCCCCACATTATTAGAGAAAGTCATTTTCAGCAACGATTTTCGCTGAACGTTTGGGTAGGAATTATTGGTGAATACCTAACCCATTTTTTACCAGCAAGATTATCAGGTCCATCCTACACGGCTTTTTTGCGAAATCATTCACCCATTTTGTTGGAAGAAGTACCCGTACTTGTAAGAGGCAACATGTGGTTTATGCACGACGGAGCTCCAGCTCATTTTAGTGTTCTTGCTCGTCAGCATCTCGACATCACCTACCCTAATCGCTGGATTGGACGTGCAGGACCTCAACATTGGCCCGCTCGCAGTCCTGATATGAATCCTCTAGATTTCCATTTATGGGGTCATCTGAAGGCTCTCGTTTATAAAACCCCTATACTAGATGTGAATGACTTGAGGAATCGAATAAGTGACAATTGCAATGTCATAAGGAATACTCCAGGTATTTTTGAACGTGTCAGACAATCAATGACACATCGATTGCAGTCGTGTATTTTATCAGAAGGTGGACATTTTGCTCATTTACTTTAAGGTCGAAATTGTTTATTTTTTAATTTAGGTTTGTATTTTATGTTGTCCATGGATAATTTGTAGAATAAGTTAAAGTATTTTTTTCTCGAAAACGAAGCTTGATATGAATAAAACACAGGGGACCAAAGAGTTGTATTTTCAGTCGTTTAATCTGAAAAAATAAAATACTACAAAAAAAAAGAATTATTTTTTCTCAGTATTGTTGGCTGTGGTGCCCACTGAGACGCCCCTGGACCTACTTGGGGCCAAATAATTGCCTTATTACTTCAAATAGCTGTACCACATTTCAACCACATAGATTCCAGGATATTCAGGATATTTTATAAATACCTTTTTTTTTAATACTTCAACGCCCTGTATCTCAGAAACGAAGCAACTCCGGACATATGTTCATAGGAACTTTTTTTGTCAAATGACCTAACGAATCACCCCCTGAAGTTTCGTACCGTAGTTAGGAAACACCCTGTATTTTCAACTAATTCCATGAATTGTAGTGTGCTGAATACGAAAAAAAATTTGAAAAATCCTGGACGTTAGTATTCAATAAAAAATGAAAAATTCTCTTCATATATAGCAATTTTTTCAGAATTTCTGGAAAAAAATTATTTACAAGCTTTTATTTAGCTTCACCTGTCCCGATGTTTGTCATAAAATCTTGCAAATTAAATTTGATCCACTTCCAGTTGCCCGATTGACGTAAAATTTGGCAGGTGTTCATAGTTCCCGTGACAATGCATTATGGAATTTTTGAGAAAAAATAAAATAAAAAATGGCGGCTCTAAGATGGCGGACGAGATTTGTGTTTATGGTCCGATTCTACTCAAAATTAGTATGTGGGGGTTTTCGGGGTCGGAGATTATGAATTTTCTTTCAAAATTCACAAATTCAAGATGGCGGCTCTAAGATGGCGGACGAGATTTGTGTTTATGGTCCGATTCGACTCAAAATTAGTATGTGGGGGTTTTCGGGGTCGGAGATTATGTTTTTTTTTTCAAAATTCACAAATTTAAGATGGCGGCTCTAAGATGGCGAACGAGTTTTGTAATTATGGTCCGATTCAATTAAAAATTGGTATGTGGAAGTTTTCGGGGTCAAAGACTATTCAATAAATTCAAGCTGACGGCTCCACATGGTTGTGATAATGGAACGTTTCTATTCAAAATTGGTATGTCGGGGTTTTTGGGGTCAGAGATTATGAATTTGGTCGAAGATTATTGTTTTTTTGTCAGAATTCATAAATTGAAGATGGCGTAGGAGTTAATCTTCAGATGGTCTCCTCATTGAAGAACTGGATAGCTCAGAACTTACAGGAAAAAAGCCTCATAATGACTATGCATTAACAAAAATGCATAGATTAAGGTGTACTTACTAAAAAGCACAAAATAAAATAATTAATAAAAAATCTTTTTAAAGACGAGCTTTTATTCAAATGTGCTAAAAAGTAAAAAATAATTGCTTTGTATGTGTGACGTAGGTTATCCCGTGAGTTATAGATTCAAAAGCTTGTCGCTTCTGTATTCGAACTGAAAACTTTCAAGAAATTCACATCAGTGCATTTAACATATACAAGCCAATATACCTTTTGAAGAAAAAAACTTCCAGAGTAAGCTTGTATGACACAACAGAGGTCATATTCAGATTCAGCGTACAGACAAATATAAAGAATATGTGGAATAACCAACTCAGCTCTTCAAATAATTGATGCATACCTTTGTAATTATTTATTTTCATTCCAATGGTCCTAATTTTTCCAGTGTCTTGTATTTTATTTCATTTTATCAATATTTCCACACCTCGTCAGAGGGACAATTTCAATTCTTTCAGCAGTCAAATAGTTGAATATTTGCTTTGACACATATTCGAAGTTTTTCTCATGGCTTTCAAGAATACAAGACTTAGGAACGCACCAAATATATAGGCACACTCAACTGGCACCTTGCCTTTTTCCAGAACCAATTTTGTGTATATGGTATAGTGAGATACTATATCTTTGTTTTTTTTTCTTGGAAAATATAGACCTCTATTATTATTATTATTATTATTAATCCCTTTCTCCTACAGCAGAAATTATGAAAAACTAAATTACTGGAAGATTCTCTGAAGGTTACAAAAAAACCATAACGACGATTTTATCTTTCAGAGTTCTTGAGAAATCCCAATGTACGCCAGTAGATATAGACAATCAATTAACATTTCAATTAACATGTGCCAGTAGATATAGACAATCAATTAACATTTCAATTAACATGTGCCACTCTCTGGTTACTAGAATTTTTCAATTTCAACCTGACCATGAATTTAAAATTTTTACTGTGAAATCTAATTTTAACTGTTAAGTGTGTGTGCTATTATTTTAAGGATTTGAAGTGTTTTGTTACCTTCTGACTAGCATCCCCTTACATGTTTTTAACTTTTTAATTCAAATCCTACAAAATATATAGGTAAATGTGTCTGAATTAACTAGTATATATAAATAAGGAACATTTTGTATGTAGACAACTTCACATGACGTTTTCCTTGTTACTGTACTGATGGAATTATCCACTGTCATGTACTTTTTAACTAGTGAAATAAACAAATTATTATTATTATTAATTCCAAAAGTTTTCAATCTTCAATGGTATGTTAGTGCATTAATGAAAACAAACTATAAAATTTTGCAGAAGTCTGCGATGAACGGAACATTGTTTTAATTGCAAAAAACGTTTTCAGGCTTTATTATTGCACTGAAAATTGCAAAAGTTCTGCAAACTAGGCATACCTATAGTAATGGCGTTTTACAACATGCATGAAGTTTGAAACCTTGTAAAAGTTACGAAACCTTGTTTTTTGTCATTTGTTTAAGTTTTTCATTGTAATTTGTTTAAAAAAATCACAAAAGTTCTGCAAATTGGATAAATGAACGGAAAAAAAGTTTAAAATATTCACGTACATTTGCAACCATTTCTGAAAAACGCATAATTTATTTATCAAACTTTTTTATCGACGCTCCCATTTTCAATACACACAAGCATGACAAAAGTTTTTCATTATGGTTGCAAATAAAAAGAATATCGGTCTCAGTGGATATGTAACTTTGCAACCTCATACAAAAAACGGAACCTATTAATCCACCAACATATTTTTTTTGCATTTTTACAACTTCTGAAATAATTGGAAAAGTTCTGCAAGTTGCAAATAAAATTACGACTGATATTTTACGTGACGCAAGAGATTTGCAACCGTCATTGCTCAATGGAACATTTTTTTTGTGTTAATTGTTTTTTTTTAAATAATTTGGCCATACATTGCAAACATTGTGCAAATAGGTTTAAGATATATATATATATATATATATATATATATATATATATATATATATATATATATATATATATATATAAGACCGACATATGTCTACAGTGGTCCAGTTAAATACTTGATTATCCATCGCGTATATCTGTTATATTTTGTACTGGTTGATTGAAATTGCATCCGAAGAATAATACGGTTACGTAGGTACCCATTAGAAAAATTTGAAACTAATTATTAATCTCTGAAGCAATCACTGTTTTCGACTAATCAGCGACATAAATTTAATCTAATATTTTCGAATGCAAAAATCGAAAGAGTACAAAATTCTGATAAAACAGTATTGGAAGACATTAATTTTTCATCGCATTAGAATCCAAATGCAATCATTCTTTATTTAAAATTCGCATTTGTCACAACATGACTTTATAGCAATCGACGAGATTTTCAAATGAATAATCGATGCTCTATGGAAGTAAGGATATCAAAACGTTATCGAATGTTTATCTCGCAAATACATAATTTTCATCATCAAACAGAAACGTTGCTGAAAAATAAAAATTTGTGACATCGATAACATCTCAAATTTAATTTTTACAGGTAGGTATGTATTTCTTGAATTAAATAAAATTATAATTGATCTTTCCACTCGACTTTCTTATGAAAAATTCTATTGAATCCGAATGGAGGACTGAAATGTAATCGACACGTAAAAATAGTTTTATTGATTTATAAAAATTTTGAAAATAAAGTGGTAAATACATGTTAGTTGGCAATTCTATTGCAGTTGTAGTTCCAGGTCTATTAGATGAATGTGCATTGTTTTTGGATAGTTATATAGTTGCCTGTCATAAAAACACAATTGATATTCCTTTTGTTATTCTGGTAATAAATCATGTTACTAAACTGCTGTGCATCCGTAAACAAAACACTGGGACGTAACACAGTTGTAGGTTAATCGTACTAATGTACAACTGTACGAGTGTTTTTTTAAATCTCAATATTTCCTCCATTTTTTAAAGAATCAAGAAAATTATGAAAATGTGTCGAGAGATTCTCGATCCTCCATCAAACGTACTCAGAGTATTTTTATGCAAATTCCTAATTGTAATATGATGTTTTGAAATCATATCGAAAACGTTAGCTTTCAACATTGAATGATTTCACCTACTGTTGACGAGCTTCTTCTTGGTCGATAGTTAACTTGGTAACACAAAGAATGTCATTTATTAGGTATATAAAAATCTTTATTATTCAGATAACACAGGTGTGCCAAAAATAAATATTTTTTTAATTCCGCATTGTAATATAGCTTGCAAATTATTATACTGCCAACAATTGCTAATATGAGTTGTCTGTCCGACTCGCAAAACTTTTGCTTTTTTTGGTAGAGTACAAATACGGAAATATGTTTCTGTTGATTTTACCCTCATTTCCGTGTTGTAGACGAGGTTGCAAATTAATGAAAACATTATACGTCAGGACATCTCCACTTGCAACCATTATTGCAAACTTTTGTAATAAACCCGATACTTATTTCAATAAAAAAAAAAAGTTGAGAGGTGTCAAGAGGCACCCGGATGGAACGAAGTTCCTTTCGATTCATTAGTGAAGGAATTGTAATAATTTTTTTTTTAAGTTATAATAATATTTTTTTTTATTATTAACAAATATAATGTAATATAAACTTAATCAGTAGGCTCAATTTTAGTACATACGCATTGATATTGTAATATTAAAATATAATTTGCTTTTAAATTTATTGAAGTTATGACGCGTACACTTGCTAAACACACAATAATGGAGAGATTATAACGCGTATGACTTGGTTAGCACAATAGTAAAGAGAGGTTATAATGCGTACTAGCTAAAAATACATAAGCATTTATTATTGTCTGTATAAAATCTCTACTTACCTAACTCCATCAGCAATATCCGGAACTTGTGCAGAAACACTGTCAGGATTCATTATTGTTATCATTTTTTATTAATTATCATGTACAAAAAACCTGTATACACTCAACAAAAATAATCGTCGCGACACCAAACTGTTCAATGCGCAATAGAAAGACGAAACGAAAATAACTAGCTTGCTTTCTATGAGAGAGAGAGAGAGAGACACAGACAGAGAAACACGCGCACGCCGCACGGCTTACAATTACAGCAAAAAGTGTCGTTACAACTTTTGGTCTTAATTTATTCCGTCTAGCCCCCTTTCGCAACGCGCGATAAAGAACTTCGTTCCAAAAACAATTTAATGAAAAAATATGTGTTTCGTTTGACGCAAGAGATTGCAAATTAAAACTCTTGTCAAGAACATTATTTCAGTTATTTTTTAGTTTGCAGAACTTTTGGCATTTTCATCGAGAAAATTTTTTTTTTCGATAAAACAGACATTTCCATTTTGTTTGAGTGGTTGCAAATTCAACAGAGGATGTAAATCAAAACTTCGAAAGTTTGCAGAACTTTTGCAAATTTTTCCGCGCTAATAATGTGAAAATTCATTAAATCCTGATTTTCAACAGAAAAAAGGGTTGCAAAATCAGACTACATATCATATGAAAGTCCTCTTTACTCTACTGAAGTTTTGAATCTTTTGAAATTATTATTTTTTGGGAAAATCATGTCTATCTCTACTGGCCTAATGGTTCGTTCATAGTGCGAAAGAAACCATTGGTGCGCGATTTTTCAATATTCACCGTATACAATCTTTTTGGTACACGTCATTCAAACGAGTGATCGATAAAATAATTCCACTCAATAAAACTGAATAATTCTGCAAAATACTCCACGGAGATACTAGATATACTTCCTTATCTAATCTGAAACAATGAGTAACATTAATAATCCTGAGAAAATCTAGCCAGGATATCAGCAAGTATGTTTTATCTCAATTTTTATTATTGATCACTGCGGTTGGGAAAACCGTTACCACCGCTTTTCATTCTTTCAGACACAATTTCAGCTGAGGTGCGCGTTCAGCGTCTGTCTATTTTCAGGAGAAAATCATAACCTCCAAAAATATTTACGTACAGTGTAGTGATTGAGGAAAAGCATTGAATTTACCTTCTAATTTTGAATACAATTCGATTCATTTCTTGCTGGAGATTGGTACAGGGAAAAAGAAGTTATATAAAGGTGAGCTACATTTCTTTTGAATACATTGCCCTTTCAGTGACAGATTTCAGCATCTCACAAGGTCAAGGTCTTTAGATCGATCTTTCAGGATGGTTTCTAGGACGAGCGCATATATTTCATTCATGGGAAAGATTTAACTTTCATCATAAAGTGGTCCTATACGTTACAATTCTCGTTTGAATTGAGAGAAAAATCGATTGCGGATAGTTTTTGCCATGGTTATGTATAATGATGTTCACACGTGTCTTTTGTTCAATGGGATTTTTTTCAGAAAAATCCTTCAAGGACTAATTATTTTATATGATTATACGAAAGATAATGTATTGTATATGTGAAAAAAAATGGATTGAGATTTTGATAGGAATCGATTATACAGTGTGGATGACCATACAGTGCGGCTGTCCCCCTCCTCATCATATAATAAGAGGGATATAGTTTCTTTATACACAAATATAGATACAAAATTAACGATAGATATCATAAGAGAAAAATGGCATGAAATCCAAAGTCACACAACACTAACCTTAGAAGAGTTTTTGAAAGGAATTTAACCCCAACATACTTTCAATATGAGAATAAATACTACTCACAAATATTTGGAATTGCAATGGGATCTCCAATTGCTGCAACAGTAGCAAATCTGGTAATGGAGTATGTTGAAGAAAATATCATCAAATCACTAACTTTCAAACCCATATTCTTCAAACAATATGTAGACGAATGTTTAACATGTATTCCTACTGACAAAGTTGATAAAATTCTAGAAAAATTTAATACAGATCACCAGAGATTGAAATTTACAATAGAAAAAGAAATAGAAAAACAAATAAACTTTCTCGACACAGCAATAATACACGACAATTCTGGAAACATTTTCACAAACTGGTTTATTGAACCAAATGCATCAAATCGTTACACAAACTATTTGTCAAACGCACCTCTTAGTTACAAAAAAATGTTATTACAAATTTAACTGACAGAGATATAAAGCTTGTTCACCAAAAATTCAGGAGAAGTAATATAGAAAAAATCAAGAATATTTTGAAAGAAAATAATTACCGCAGCCACTTTGCAGAAAAGTCAATTAAAAAACGAATACATGCGATCTACAATACAAATGATAATAATGAAAAGAAAACAGCAACATACATATCTTTACCATACATAGATAAACTATCAAATAAAATTAATAAAACAATGGAAAAACACAACAACTATATCACACCGACTGCAAAATAGTAACAAAATCATTTATTCAAAAGTAAAACCAGAAAAACCAAAAAACAAACAATGTTTATAGTATATAGAATACCGTTAAAATACTGTCAAAGTACCTATATAGGTCAAACAAAACAATATATCCAAAAACGAGCACAAGCCCACAAGTACTCAAAAACTGACATTACAGCCTTATCCAAACACGAAAAATAAAAACAACAAAAATTTGATACTAACAACGTTGAAATTTTGACCAAAGAAAGGAATCCAAGAGTAAGAACATTCCTTGAAATGATACGTCTCCATAACTCATAAATTATGTTTTCTCAGAAATGTCGTCACGGGTACAAGAATTAAACGTTAATAAATCTCCCGGGTATATTTCTTGCTCAGTGAGCCCATTCATTTATTTTTAATGACCATAATCATAACGGGTACCATTTATTGGGTTTGGTAAACTGATAATTAAGAGGTTACCTAGAAATGACTGATATGAAGTGGGATTATTTTGTCGATGTTTAGGACCTTCTAATGTATACATTATTATAACACTACTTACCTGCTCTTCATAATAAACACGAATTATCGCATTTGTATTTAGTGAAGAATTTCAACAAGAGTTAATTGAGTATTGAGACAACACAATGGTAGATAGGGAGGGGAAAACACAAGTGGACACGATGGACAACAATTTTGCTTCATATTCTCAATACATAATTTTGTTTCTTGTTATACTTGACATTTGAAATGCATATTGTGAAAAAACGTATTAACGAAATTTAAAAAAAATGATGGTTGAAAAGAGAATTGAATTATCTTTTCAACGATGTGCTACTTGACCCCCATGCTATTTGAAATTAAGTTGATGTGCCCTTCCGCGCCATCTATCAAGCAGTCACATTGTCTTTCATTTCAAAAAGTAGTATCATTCAAAACGGTTTTTGTCTCATTGTTCTACGTGGGGGTGTAGTCCAGTCATTACGTCGGAAAAATCGGCTTAAAAATGAAAATGAACCAAGGAAGCCAAATTTTGGATATTACGTGGGGGATGGCTAGAAAAGCTCAAGTTCAAATTGTCGACCAAAATAACCTTGTGCAATTTCCGCCATCTTGAAAAAACCCTTGAATTCAGTTTTTTCATCATAACTCGGTTCCCCGTTAAGATACGAAAATTTTTATAGAATACTTTTTTGTTGCTCTTTTCACGATCTACAATTAAGGTCCCATACATTTTTCACGTATCGATCGTCGTTTTCGAGATATCGATCAAAAATATCAAAAATTTGCCGCACCCGCTCCACCTGAACTTTTAAAACTCATTTCGTGCAAATGCAAAGGAAAGTGTGGAGCTGCTTGTGGCTGCAGGAATCCATTGCTCCGTTATTTGCCTGCACTGTAATGGACAGACATGTGACAATGTCGCTAGAGTCGAGATTTTATTCAACGACGATCACGACGATGACGATGATTACAATTTTTCGACCGTCACAACATCATTTCCTGCGATTGAAGAGGTTTCACGACTCGAAGAGTCTACCGAGGAGGAACTTGAACAGCCAGGACCATCCGAACGACGAAAAACGTGTGAAAAAAATTACCACCTGTAATCATAATTTTTGCTGCATAAAAATTATTTCATCAATAAATTTCATGTATTTGATTTATAATTTGGCTGGTTTATGAATTTTTTTTGTATTGCAATAATTCCCTGAACCATTTTCCATCCATTTTGACGTGTGGATACAACCGAGCGAGCGGCTAAATGAAAACCGGGCACAGTTTTACTGACTTTGTGGCGCGCTAGAGGTCGTAATTTTTGTCGGAAATGAAATATGAATTTGTAGGTCTGGACACGCTCTACAAGTTTTATTTCGAACATTTTTCGATATCTTTCACCAGAAAAAAGTAAATAGCGAAAAAAAAAAAATTCTCCCCAAATTTTTGATCGATATCTCGAAAAGGACGATCGATACGTGAAAAATGTATGGGACCTTAATTGTAGATCGTGAAAAGAGCAACAAAAAAGTATTCTTTAAAAATTCGTATCTCAACGGGGAACCGAGTTATGAGGAAAAATGATGAATTTAAGGGTTTTTTCAAGATGGCGGAAATTGCACAAGGTTATTTTGGTCGACAATTTGAACTTAAGCTTTTCCAGCCACCTCCCACGTAATATCCAAAATTTGGCTTTCTCGGTTCATTTTCATTTTCAAATGTATATAATGACTGGACTAGTGGGGGACTATAAAAAGCCGCACTGTATACGACGCGGTCTGTGAAAATCGAACGAAATTATATGTTCTTCAATAAATGTACGTATCGATCGGGGTACAACTATAAATTATTCTGTAGTCCAGTAATTGACCCATAAAAACAATGAATTATTCAAAAATAAGTTTTATTTCTTTCGTCAAACAAAAATGGATCCGGAGGATAATTTTAAAGAAGAACAAACGATACCCCAGTGACAAGCTATTTTGAGCCACCAATGTTCTCGATACCAGACCTGCCAACGGATTCTGATTTATATTCACAAAAATGAAATCAAATTAACACCCATTAAACACCGCTATGAAACCCGAACAAAAAACAAAAATATGAAAGTGCCGACCTGCGAAAAAACAGCCGGCCAACGCTCAGCAGAATTTCTCGTACCAAAAAGATACATAATTTACTACCAGAAAATCTGAAATCCATCAAAAGCTATAATTCCTTCAAATTCCATGTAAAACAATGGATGACCACTACAAACAAAACTTTTTAACAAAAAATTAAACCGACGAAAAGTAAAAAATAAAATAAACCTTCCTAGTCTCAATAACTAAGCTCCTAAACTAATGTAAGTAACTAATTTTGAGTCGGCGCCAAACAAACAAGCAAATGAATTAGGTAAGGCGTAAAATGATGGCATCGAGTTGCGCGGTGACATTCTGATAATTTTTTTGAAGTAATTTGATGATCTTCGTTGATTGTTCATTTGGCGCCGACTCAAAATTAGTTACTTACATTAGTTTAGGAGCTTAGTTATTGAGACTAAGAAGGTTTATTTTAATTTTTACTTTTCAGTTTCGTATTTCGTCGGTTTAATTTTTTGTTAAAAAGTTTTTATTTTTCAATTTTTTGTGGCTGAAATCTACTAATTACTACCTACTTGTTTTTTATCACTTCCAAAATACTTACTTACCCACCTTACTTCAACTATTACCAGTTAAATAATATGATTATCTACTTTTACTATTTGTTGTAATATACATTATTTTTGTTGTTCTGGTTAGTTTATTTCATTACTTTGTATATCATTCCATCCTCTCATAGAATATGATTGTGACGGATGTAGGAGAACAAAAATAATGACAGTAGCGATCTGTCATTGTCAACTACATATGTGTGCCAATGTTCACAAGTGAAAAATCAATTATCCCCTATTTTTCTACCCGAAAGGGTGGATAATTCATTCGAAATCCAAATATGATCAACTATGATGTATATTCTATCTAATAAAAAAAATGTCATCCAAATCGAAGAACCCAGTACAAAGTTATGCCTGATAGAATCGGTTAACGGACCAGAATTCAGAGGGTGAGTGATCAATATCCTTCATTTTGCGACCCTCAGGGGTGGATTTCTTCTTTTATATTCAAATGAGACCAACTTCGAAGTACACCCTATCCACTGAAGGAAGAATGATCGGAATCGGACGTCTCAGTAAAAAGTTATGCGTGGTCATACATAAAATAAAAATATACGCGTCGACTAGAGAACCTCCTGTTTTTTGGTTTCGTCGGTTAAAAAAGTACTCAAAATAACCTCATAAACCTGAAGTTTCTACAATTAAAAATGACTCCCACAAACCACCCTAATTCGACACTACTACTAACCCACCAGAATAAGACACAATTACCATAATTTGACAAAAAAAAATGTTTATGTAAATACCCAGCGAGCACCAAAACATCCCAGAGATGTTAAAAGAACGAGATTTTGAGACATTGAACATCCACTGCGATGTTCTGTTTATACATGAATAGAATTCCTATAAGAGCCAATGTCTGCCGCAGGTGGCGATTTTCAGGATGTCCCTGGGATGTCACAAAAAGATCTTGTCCTAAGTTTTTTGATAGCCTTTTCATAGACGCAACATAACATTCTCAAAACGTTTTGCGCAAATTAAATTGCTATAAATAAAACATTTTTAGAGATCACTTTCTGAAGCCTTCTGTTATTTATTTGGACATTTGAAGGTGTCACATTCTATTTGAAATGGAGTTTTGGAACGAAGTTCATTTACGAGGTAGGTGTTGACTGGTAGACATCGTCACGTAAGAAAAAAGCGTTATGCCCCCTCCATGCGACTTTCTCTCTATCTCTCTCTCTTTATATATAGTCTGTGTGACAAGCGTCTAGCCTTTGCTCATACGATTCCGAAGATGTACGAAACCATCCGAAATGTTGTTCAGCTTGCGGGAAATTTAAAATGATACATGGACGGTAGGAGGTAGGTTTTGCCTAAACCTCGAACCATCCTAGGTTTAAATTCCCCACTATACAATATGTGTTCTATTGCTAATTATTTGAGAAATATAGATTTCTATGTTAAATGTAATGTAAAAACATTTAGAAAAAAAATTGAAATTGAAATGTTATCCTTAGAAGCGAATGCGAATTGTAACAGAAAGCCAATTTAAATGAAAAAGGTCTACTTGTCATCCTCAACTAAATGTGTCTTTCAACTTGATATTGATTCAGGTAATCTGGAGTTAAGTTTTTGTTCAAGTCATCGTATTATTTTAAGAATGGTTATTTACTTAGTTTTTATATTTTGTAATCGATTATTGGAACTGCCTGTTCTGTAGATTACTTAATAAATAAAATAAAAAATAAAATATCTATGCGAATACAAGTCGAATATTATAGTTGAGTGGTAATACTGAATAGTAGTTTATGTAACAGGTACGCAAAATAAGGCTTTCGCGGATGAATCCGTAATATAAAGATGAGTCCGCGAATGCCATTTGCGTACGTGTTGCATACAATATTTTTTTATATATAAGCTTTCCAAATAATGTTTCATGTAGGAACTATGATTTTATTTCTGCTATAAATACGAAATATATTTGTAGGTAGCCCGGAGAAGGCCGTGTAAAATATCGAATCAGATTTTTGTTGAACGTGTCAAATGTCAAACATGTCAACTAGTAAATAACACTTGAGTTTGTTGTTATGTTCTCTAATTGTGTCCTGAATAGTAAGTGACATTTGAAATAAATGAAATATAAATTGTTATCATCCAATAAATGTATGTAGGTTTAGGTGTGACAATAGAAACTTGATTTGAACTCAAACTAAACCATTATTCGTATATTCTTGAAAGTGGATTATATCTTGTTTGAATTTACTATCACTTTGTTTGCGATTGTTCGAAGAAAGGAAGTGTGATAGTCAGCATGTTTGTACCTACCGCAACAATAACCATTGACAATTTTATTCTGAAACAATCAAAATTATAGTATTTATGAACACCCGTTAATGTTCAGTTATGTTTTATGAATGAATAAAATTCAGTTCGTAAAGTGTTGCTATGACGACACTTTACGGACAAGTCCGTGAAAGTAGCATTTTAAGAATCTTTTTAATTCCCAAAGTTGCCGTTTTGAGGAGCGTATACAAAAAAATATAAGATGGCGGACGAGCTATGTGATTATGGTCCGATTCGATTCAAAATTGGTATGTGGGGGTTTTCGGGGTCGAAAATCATGAAATTTTTGTCAAAATTCATAAATTCAAGATGGCAGCTCCAAGATGGCGGACGAGTTTTGTGATTATGGTCCGATTCGATTCAAAATTGGTATACGGCGGTTTTCGCGGTAGGAGATTTTGAATTTTTTGTCGAAATTTATAAATTCAAGATGGCGGCCCCAAGATGGTGGACGAGTTTTCTGATTATGGTCATATTTTATTCAAAATTGGGATGTTGGGGTTTTCAGGTTCGGAGATAATGAATTTTTTGTCAAAATCTATAAATTCAAGATGGCGACTTCAGGATGATGGACGAGTTTTGTTATTATGGTCAGATTCTATTCAAAATTGGTGTGTGGGAGTTTTTGTGGTCGGAGATCATGATTTCTTTCAGCTCAAAACTTACAGGGAAGAGATCTTGAAATTAATAACGATGCTCTATTAGAAATGAACAGATTAAGGCGAACTAAATGAAAAGCGAAAAATAAAATAACTAATAAAAAGCTCTTATTTAAGCCGTGTACTGAAACGTATAAAATAAGTTTAAATCATCGCTGACAATGATTGAATTATTTTTTGTTGAATTATTTGGTTTCAAAAAGCTTGTCGCGCGAATTGTAATAAAATTAATATTTCGACAAGTTGGAACTTACCAACCAATCATTGTCCACTGAAATTAATAGGTACCTACTTTTATGAACAGCGCGACAAGGTTTTTGAAACCAAATAATTCAACAAAAAATGATTAAATCATTGAGTGATGACTTGAACTTATTTTATATGTTTTAGTACACGGCTCACATAAAAGCTTGTCTTTAAAAAGGTTTTTTATCAGTTATTTTATTTGGAAATAATTTCTTATGTTTTTGTATGCTGAATATGTGGCACGTCAATTTGATATAATATAACGAATAGTATTATCAGGAATAATATTGCATGGTGTGATGACAATTAAATGTGATGGAATAGAAAACGTCCACTTTCAAAGGGAAAAATATTGAGAATTTACTTTTCTTGCTATCTTGCTATGCATTTTTGTTAGAGTATCGTTATTATGAAGGCCTTTCTCCTGAAAGTTCTGAGCTATCTAGGCCTTCAATGAAGGGACCATCTGAAGATTAACTCATCCGCCATCTTGGAGTTGCCATCTTCAATTTATGAATTTTAACTGAAAATCGATGATCTTCGACTGAATTCATAATCTCCGTCCCTAAAAACCCTGACATACCAATTTTGAATCGAATAGGGCTATGATTACAAAACTCGTCCGCCATCTTTAATTCGTGAATTTTGATAAAAAATTCATAATCTCCCCGAAAACCCCCACCTACCAATTTTGAATAGAATCGGACCATGAACACAGAGATTATCGGCCATCTTGGAGCCGCCATTTTGATTTTATGAAATTCATAATCTCCGACTCCGAAAACCCCCACATACAAATTTTGAATAGAATCGTACCATAATCACAAAACTCCTCCACCATTTTGAAGCCGCCATCTTGAATTTATTAATATTGATAAAAAATTCATAATCTCCGACCCCAAAATCTCCCACATACCAATTTTGAAACGAATCAGACCATAATCACAAAACTGGTACGCTATCTTAGAGTCGCCATTTTGTTTTTTCTCTAACAAAAAATTCATAATGAACACCTGCCAAATTTCAGATCAATCGAATGTGGGTAGGTGTCCAAAATAGGTTAAACATTTTGAACCGGAAAGAATGACAACAACATACGAACGAAGCAAGTTAAATAAAAGCTTGTGAAAAAGTCGTTTAATTCGTTCAGCTTCAACAATATTTGTATGTTTAGCATTTCTGAGTTTTGGGTCATAAAACTCTTTCATCATACCAAATAAAAACTGCCATCATTAGAGGACCTACAAACGAATGTGTTCTGCATTACGGGTTTTTATGACTCATCGTGTTTGACTAACCAACTTTCCAGATAATTTCAATTTTTTCAATGCATAATTTCAATTGCCTATCAATAAATTATTTTTTAAATGCATCAAGAAAACTGAAAGGTTACATAAAACAGTTATAATAAAATATTCACCAGTTCTTGGACGAAATTTATTTTCAAATCTAATTCGTGATTATTTCCGGATTGTGGTGAGATCAAAGTTCGAAACAATCAGCGATCGAACAAAAAAAGTTCGTCATTGTAGCAGTCACACCTCAACAACTATGGGCTCGACATAACCTCAAATTGCGAAGTAGTATTTTATTTTTCACATCTCGGCAGTGTTATTTGATAATGAATTCAAGAACTCAATCATACACCCTTGTCCCAAATGGGGAAACCAATAGAAAGCCAGGTTAGTGATTAACGTGCACCCCTAGTAGCACTCGCTTGGGTCAATGTCTTCCATTTTGCACTTGAACCTTTCCTTTACTAACTTTTTTCTAGTTAACACACATGCCACCCATTTTTTCATACGATATAAATCGCCATCTGAACTTTACATCATTACAAAGACATGGACCTTTATAGCATATCACAAACATGGGTATGGTATAACACAAAGTGTTGATTGTTGCATCAACGACTTGCGACATTCGTGACGTAATCGGAAGTGTCTTGATTATGATTATAGGAGTCTCCCCAGTGGCGTACGCTGCCAAACCTTTATTAATTTACTATTCGACTATTTGTGAACCTATTCACCAGTAAAAAATACAAACTTGATTATATTTGAGTTTGGTTTCGGTTAAATCTCACCGGAAGAAAACGCCAAAAATTAAACCACTAAGATCTTAAGAATTTTCAATTATTTTAAATTGGATATCCCAAAAGCCCACATAAGCTATGCAGGAGGCGGGCCAAATAATTACAAGAAAAATCTAAGTCCTGGTATACTGCCAACACAAGCAGGGATTCATTCTATTATGAAAATAGTTCCCTAGCGAACACAAAAACAACTGAGATGTTAAAAGTACGAGATTTTGAGACATTGAACATCCATTGCGATGTTCTGTTTATACATGAATATATTTTTATAGAACAGCCAATGGGAAGGTGGAGATTTTCAGGATGTCCCTGGGATGTCACAAAAAGAACTTGTCCTAAGTTTTTTCAATAGCCTTTTCAGAGACACAACAAAATATTCCCAAAAGGTTTTGCGCACATTAAATCGTGGTTGATAAAACATTTTTAGAGATCACTTTCTGAAGCACATGAGGAGTTGTTCTTCATTTTCCAACTCCCCATAATCTGAAAACTAACAAAGTTCCTAATGGAAAAATGTATATGGAAAACAGGTCGTTTTTTTCAAGAATCTCCAATGATACACTTTCGAACACCCTATCAAAAAATACACATTGTGTGCTTTTGAGGTTATATCATATTTCTGGACTATGCTAATACACTTAATTCATGTACCTACTTACTTTATTTATTTAGTTATATTAAAAATGTCTATTATATAATAACCCACTCTCCACGTTTTTCTCAGTTAAAAATTAAAAAAACCTTCCAACAACGCTCCTTACGATTCACAGTATTTCATGTACCATACAGTCCACTGTTGTTCTGCGAGGTTTATCAGGTTTACCACACTGAAAGTAAGGGGTCGAAAGATATAAATATTCAAGGTTTACTTTTTGTTGTGAGAAATGATCAAGTTATTAAAAAAAATTGTCGAGAACCTTTATGAAACTGAACAATAAATGTATAATCAATTTTTGGGTTGGACCTCTCAAGGCGAACTGTGTTAGGTCTAGAAAGAAGCTCCACATTTTTTGACTTCGCCAATACCTCTCAGTAGGCATACAGATGAATGCCAAAGAAGAACAAATGCAATACTTCCAACATCCTTTAAAGTCCTCTTTGGGAAGTGCATATTGCGTCTGAGAAAAACATAATCATGCCACAATTTCAAAATATCCCAAAAACCTCCCAGGGATATTTGTGCTCGCTGGGTCTAGTTCACTTCCCTATATCTAAAATCCATAATTTCGAAGATATTCTACTGAATCCTGCATATTAACTGCCTGAAATTTTGATTGTGTTGGGTATAATAATCAAGATTTAGATAATTTAATAGTGATTTTCACAAGAACATGTGCTACTTTTGTTACAAAATATCCAGGAAAAGCAAAACCATCTCCAGACATCATCATAAGATTGATATTTAACCTCACGAACTATGAATCATTCAAGCTGCTCATTGTAAATGCTCATTAAAAATGTGGGGCAGAACGTCTTTTTTAAATTTTCTTGCATTATCCGTTAATGAATACTGTATATAGTTTTCCATATCATCCTTCAAAGTAAAATGATTTTCCTTTTTTCTTCGAAGGCACGCAAAAAAATAATTTTTGCGATGTTTTTCGTCTTGAATTCTCACAATTAGACACAAACACCACCGATAACTCGTTTTTGGAGTAGGCAGTTTGAAAATTACAGTATAAATATTGATAACAACGCGAACAATAGACACTTCACAATAATAGCGGCAGAAACACGTGCTCGCTGCCTACTGCAGAAGAGAGGATCAACGGGCCAAACAGTATTGTGACGTCTCTATCCAAGGTCATGGAAGCGTTTTGAAACTCTGTGTTTTCAAAACTATGTAGCATTCTCAAAAATTGTTTTAGAAACGTAGGAAAAAATTTGTAGATTCTAAATATTTAATAAAAACATTTCATGTCCCAATCTAATTCAATAAGTTGACGGATTTCATTAATGACTAAAATGAATTGAATAAAAATGATTGAAATTTTTTTTAGGATAGAATAGACTTTATTTGGCTCTTTTACACATCGGCTTATAGCACGTCAGTTTGTACATCATCTATGGAAGATACTATGTAGAAAGATTCATTTCATCGATATATACATGATTTTAAAAATAACATTTAAAAATATTTTGTCGTAAGAGAACATAAATGAATATATAATTGGTAAAAGTTATGTAAAAAATTTTCATGCATTCAGAAATTCTTCTACACTATAAAAACTATTATTTATGAGGAAACTTTTCACGTTTACCTTAAAAAAAATATATTCAAGGCGCGCATTTCTGAGCTCCACTTGTTATAAAGTTTCAAATTCAAGGAATTTGATTTCGACATAGTGAGCAGAGCTATTGGGTTTGCCGATCTGGTTTCGTATTTGTGACGAAAAAGTATAACTTCCTTTGTTTGAGTGTTTTTTTCACAGAGGTTCTGATGAATATAAATACATGGTAGTGTCATTATTTTCATATCAATGAACAGGGGACGACAGCTAGAAGGCGAATAGCCTTCTTCTGGGATCTGAAGATGTTTACCGCATTGCTGGAATTTCCCCATAAAATGGTTCCATAACTGATACGAGAATGAAACAGACCAAAATATATATGCTTCAATAATTCAGTACCTATAACATATCTCAATCTTCTTATGAGGAATATTGCACTAGATTGTATGATAGTACTAGCTGGGAAATTAGCAGAGAAGCCATTATTTGAAAAAGTATTTTCAACAAGACGGTGCAGGAACACACAATGCTATTATATTTCAGGATTTTCCAAATCGGTGGATTGCATCAACCAATGGATCGGTTAGGTGGCCACCCAGATCTCCGGATCGGACTTCACTTGAGTTTCATTTGCGAAGCCGTATTGAAGGCAAAGTGTATTTTTGTTGAGTATTAATAACAATAGAAGATTTGTGGATTAGAATAATAGAATAATATCAGCATTCCAAGAAATGAGGAATGATGAGTTGCCAAATATTGCTCAGACTCCAGATATAACAGAACTTTTTATTATGAAGTAATTTTGAACATGTCATTGAACCCTGAGTCATTGGAGTTAATTTTTGGGTATAGGTTGCAAATCCTCGATAAGTTGTTATCTTTCGTAATAAAATTTACTATCTAATTGTGAGGATGATCATCATAGTTTCTATATAAAAAATATTTCGTAGTTTATTGGTTTTCGAAATCCCTGATATTGATCCATTATGAATCATCATTATTCGTGTGAATTGTGAATGACACAATGTGGTCTAGTTTTGTTCAAACCTCAAAATGATTTTAATTAATTAATTAGAATGATATCCTTAGGAAAAATATAGTTATTGAAATGTTACTGCATTTCAAGTTCCCTTCGAAAAATGCGATATAAGATTTGTTAAGGAATCACCAAAATAATTTCCTTACTGAAAATTATAACTTTGAAGACAGACCTTCGCTAAACTGGAAGAACTCTGAATACTTTCACTGATTCCAGACTTTCAAGTTCTCAATTTCTGAAAGGACTTATTAAATCTTTGAGGCCTGTAACTTTCATACTGAATAAGTTCCAGATTTCCTTTTCTTTTAACATTCTCTCTCATTCATTCTGAATAAAAAACTTACTGAGCCTTGAATGAATTATTCTGTGTCTGTCTCTGATATAACTTATAAAACTATAGAAAGGAAGGGTAATCCAAAGTTGACATTCAGTATTTGAATTGCGATGGAAACTGATCGAAATTGAACGTAAAAATTTATGAACTGTACTATGACTGACATGACTGTTAAACTTATAAATTACTGAGAGAGTTCAGGTCCGGAAAGCCTGACTTCAAAATTAAAACACACTATGCCTTGAGAAGGACATCTGACTGTCAAGAGGTCTATTTTATTTTTATTTTAGACATAATACATCCAACAGGCCCAATAACAGGAGTATTTAATAATGATTATAGCAATTTGAAGTGAATATAATAGTAAATCAGGAGTAAATGATATCAATGGTAACAAATAATAACAAAAAGATGCCTAGCTATAGGTCATTCAAGAGAGTAGAGGTTAGATTAAATAGAAAAGGTGATAACTTAGAATAAAGTACAGATGCACGAAGGAGATACAAGTAAAAAATTGAAAGTGTATATATACCGAAGTTAATTTGGAATAAGTCGTCTATACAGTTGCTTTCTAAATTAATTCAAGTTGGAAAAGAAGATGTCTACAGAGGGTACATTGTTGAGGCTTCTACACATAGTTGAGATTGGACTATTGTAGTGATGCTGTGAATTTGGCATGTCGATTCGAAACGATAAGTGTGACCTTGACGAAATACGTGGAGCATTGAAATTTAATAGTGATAATAGAGATGTTGAGCCGACTTGATTATTTATGAGTTTGTATACATATCTCTACGTTTTCTCAGGCTAACAAAATTGAATTCTTCCAATAGTAGATCGTATTCGTAGTGATAAATGGGATAAGTGTGGTGTTTCTTGTAGAATAGAAATTTAAGAAATTTCTTTTGAACCGATTCAATGGCTGTTATGTATTTGACGATGCTAGGGTTCCACACTACATTACAATATTCAAGTTTGCTGCGAACTAAACCGTAGTAGATAGAGGAAATAGTCCTGATATTTGAAAATTCTTCACAATTGCGTACTAGTAAATCCAGAGTTCTTCTAGCATTGTTTATTATTTTTCCAATGTGCTTGTTAAACGTAAGTTTGGTATCAAAGAGAACACCTAAGTCTTTGCATTCATTCACTCGTCTTAGGATACCATCACCGATTCTAAAGTCATATATAACGGGAGAGACTTTTCTGGAATAGCTCATAATTTTGCATTTATCAACAAATATAACTTATTCGCCGAGCACCAGTCCGATAAGAGATTTAAATCGAGCTGGAGACGAAAGCAATCGGTAGTGTCTGAGATTTCTGTATAGATTTTCATATCATCAGCAAAAAGTAGTTTGCTCGACTGAAAAGAAGTTCATATTTCATCGATGCATATTAGGAATAGGAGTGGCCATAAGTTCGATCCCTGTGGTACTCCTGAGTAAGCTACGAAATTGAAAGATTTCACACCTTCATATTCAACAAATAGTTGTCTATCGCTCAAGTAGGATTTTAATAGAAGCTGAATCTTGGGCGAAAGACCAAACGCTCCCAATTTTAACAATAGCTGTTTGTGGGACACGGTATCAAATGCTTTACTGAAATCAATATATACAACATCAATTTGGCGACGATTATCAAGGGAATTAGATATGAACTGCGTAAACGTGCAAAGTTTAGATACAGTGCTACGTGATTTCATAAAACCATGTTGGAAATCTGACAGGGATTTACTCACATGTATATAGAAGAGATCGAAAAGAATGATTTCGAGTTATTTTGAGGAACCAGAAATTAAGGCTATTGGTCTATAGTTACGAATGTCTCGTATTTTTCCTAATTTGAAGACATAACAAATACGGGATTGTTTCCATATGGTGGGAAAAGTTTCGGTATTCAGGATGAGGTTATGAATAAAAAGTAGAAGCCTGCATAGCACTTTCACCTAGGATTTAATTAGTCTAACGGGGACATTATCAGGACCGCATGTCAATTTGTTTTTAGCATTTTTGCCGCCGTTAGATTGAGTTCCTCGCTGATTTTATTAATATGTAAATAATGACTGAAACTGATTCGGGAAAGGTACGTTTATTTGAGAGATGAGAATCAGGGACATATGCATTGCTCTTACACGACTCCCCCCCCCAGGACTATCTTGTTACCCTTGGTTTCTCTCACAGTTTGCAAACCTGCAGTCCATATGTTCCTATCAATCTAGTTTCACAATAAGCGTGATCACTAATTTCTGGAAAAAATACCACAATGTCCATAACGATGAAAAAAGTGGATTTAAAAAAAATAATTTTTCCACTAGTTTTTCCCAAAAAAATCTCAACGAAATGCTCCTGTTTGAACACTGCGAAAACCGCGCCAGGATGTGACGTAACAAGTTCAGATCTATCGCCGAGAGCGCAAGATAATTACAGAGTTGCCAATAGTGTTGAGCAAACATCGATAGTACTATCGATACTCATCGATAGTACTTAACATAAAAAACTATCGATGGTGTAGCCATTTCCTATCACTTCTGTCATTATGCTGACTTTCCGCCAGGAAATGTAGGCAAGTGGATTTTCTGTATTACGATCCTACCATCTTGACCAATGGAAGCTTGATGTAGAAAATCCGCTTGCTTATTTTCCGCTCAGTGGAAATCAGTCTTTAAAGTAGTATAAATTAGACGTCAACTGTCACGTCAACAACAGTGTCAAGACTGTCAAGTCACAATTGTCAACTGTCATTTTATGAATCAAACCGAAGAAATTGTATATTTTGATTTTTATAAAATCAAATTTATGGCTCATGACAGATGTTAAGATTTGATACTAGTTTAATTTAATAGCTGAACTCGCAGGTGAAAGAATACTTTATATTTGCTGACTGTGAAAACTTATGGCAGCGTTTTCTCAATTATAACTCAAAAAAGCTCACGGACGACATTCTGGTTAAATTCAAGCAAAAGATAATTTCGCTTGACTCAGAGAGACTTGCAAGTTCTTCCTACCCGCTCAGATATAAAGGCTTAACAGCATCCGATTCTTCAAAATCCTACTTGAGTATTCCCTCACAAATATATATAACACGTATTATTGCTCAAATCAGAACCTCTAGCAATGAGTGTTTGATGTTTTCGTTTCACGGCTCGTACTACCGGATCGACACTACAGAGTTGTGTTCAATTTGTAACTTACAAGTGACCGAGTCATTACAACACATCCTGTTTGAATGCCCTATCTACTTGGGCATAAGACAAAATGCGATTCTGTCGGAAATCGGCAATATTGATGGTCTAGTACTTGTACTCAATACACAAAACATGTTACTGTTAGCAAACCTAGCGAAGTCCCTGATGAATATAATGAAGCTACGTTCGTTCATTATGAACGAATGACTGTGTAAATGTGGCTATTAGCTACAACGTAGAAATTTGTACAACTCTTTATTATACTTAGGATCCATGTGGAATTACGCTCGCTTATTAGCCGAGCCCTTGTGAATAAAAATAATTGTATTTTTTTTAACACAATAAACTTATCTATCTATCTATCTAATAGCTGAACTATGAAAAGTGTGTTGTGTGTGTGTGTGCAATAATTTTTATTTTAAAGTATAACTAAACCAATTTTGTATTTTAAATATTTCAACTAACTTAATAAGGGGGAAAAAGTTTTTTTGTTGCATCGTTTTACTCATATTTCATTTCACACCATCAAAAAAATCATCAAAGTAAGCAACCTAACCTAAAAAGACAAATGAAAAATACAACTATCGATAGTACTATCGATAGTTGTATCTCCATTAGTGGAAACTATCGATGGTCAATGACTATCGATGGTCAATGACTATCGATGTTTACCCACCAGTAGTTGCCGAGTGTTATTCATAATATTTCTTTACAATGTGAGCAGGCCGAAAAAATAATGATATAATACTTGGTATACATAATATAATTCATGAATAACTAAATCAAGAGTAGGTATCAAATGATGAGTCTTCATTTCAATATAACACATGCTGACACAAGTTCTGTTTCATTCGTAGGATGAAACATAATAACATTTCCTCAGAAGTTCCTCAAAATAGTGACACTGGCAACTAGCCGATCGCGGAGAGTGCCAGGAATTACATCGTTGCCAAGCGTTATTCATAATATTTCTTTACAATAAGAGCAAGCCGAAAAAATAATGATATAGCACTCGGTATACGTAGAAATTATTCAAGAATAACTAAATCAAGGACAGCTATCAAATACGAAGTCTTCATTTCAATATAACACATGCTCACATAAGTTCTGATTTATCCATAGCATGAAAGAGAATATTATAATGTTTCCCCAGAAGTTCCGCAAAATAGCAACTCAGCAACTGTGAACTCAGGAAAATGCCAAATCAATGGACTTATGACGTCAAAAGAAGCAGCAATAACGCTGTGTTTGATTGTCTCACTGAATTTGAGGGGTTTTATAGCAGCGTTCATTAGAATATTACACAATATCTTCTAGGAAAGTCTATGCATATATAATATTTTATCACTATATTTCAACTTCAAGCACATATGAAGCAAATTTGTGAGTTTGTGATCTCGCCTATTGTACCCAAAGCCCATCTAATAATCCAGTCAATTTACTTATTTTCTATCTGCGATATACGGCTAACAAATTCATTTCAGCCACAGAATAATATTCATTGTAGAAAAATAAAATATGTTATTACTTGGGAGAAAAAATAATTCCACACTAATCTCTCTTATTATTAACAATATTCTCTGATCTTATTGTTATCCCAGGAAAATCTTTTGTATACATGAAATGTCATTTCAGGACGACAATTAAACTTTTTCTCAATTCTGCCAGTGAACAGAAATAATTTGTTGTGAAATATTCTATCCTACTTTGACTGTACTATAACACGATTCTCTGTAACTAGAAATACTCTCTTTGATTGCCCATACAAATTATTTGGGTAGTTGCCCCTTTTGAGAATATTTGAAGAAATAACAGATGTTTCACTGTGAACAGTACTCGACGAATATAAAAATAAATAATCTGAAATATCTTATTTTCTGACCACCGGTTCGGTTATAATTTCATGGTGAACTGTGAATCCCAACGAATTTTGGAAAAGTAAATATTTCATTCAAAATAGATATTGCACTTTGTTACAAAATCTACAATCAAGAGTTGGAGTAGGATTCAAATCTCCTCTAAATTTGCATTCGACATTTGAAGCTTGTTTTTTTTTACATATTATAATATTGAAATGTGGAAAAAGAAACACTAATGAGTTTGTCAAAGGAAGATAAACTGTTTTTAAATGCTGATTCTATTGACTCGAACGAAATAACCTAAAATAAATGGACTATACAGAGCAAACAACAATTATGAATTCATAAGAAAAACGTCAATGGCAATTTACAGCAATTTTCTATCCGTGTGTATGTTACCGGAAATCTATATAATTAGTTACGTATTCCATGTAATTCCTAGGCGTTCTATTATAACATTCAGGCAATGCATCAAATATTATTGAGTTCATACTCTGCCTAGGCATTTTGTACAATGCCAAACACACAGGAGGCAATGTGTCAAATAGGCATTCGAGGGGTTAGGGATGTCAGAAAAAAATCCTATGCATCTCAAAATGTCAGATTGGTTCTTCATGTAAAAATAAGTAATCAAATATTGGCACTTGACTGAACTGAAGAATATGTTGCCATCAATCTCATGTATCCACCATTTTGTGTTTCTTTTTTTTCAATATTTTTCCCCTTGAAAGTTGACGTCCATAACATTTAATTGTCATACCATGCAATACTATACCATTACAGTGCTCGTCTAAAGTCCGTTACCCCCCTACTAACTTTTGAACCACCTGGTGTATCGCAAAGGAATTTGGAGGGCATGAATAGGAGTTTTTTTTTTCTTTGGCTTAGACATTTCGTCATTCGGCCAGACACAAGTGGAATATTTGTTGGGAACCTCGTCGAGGACCATCCTCGGCCCAGCTACGAAATTTAACATTTAATTCTCTCAAATTAAATGAAAAATTTCTGCCCTGGCCGAGAATCGAACTCACGACCTTTCGATCATGAGTCGGACGCTAACCCACCGCGCCAATCCCCCCTAAATAGGAGATAAAAACCTACTTTTTCATGAAAAAAATCATAGCTGAAAGTTTTAAAATGGCGGCTGAGCGCCATCTTCAATAATTTTTTAAAATAGAACACCCCGTATTCCATTTTCGAAATCTGCTCATGATTCTCAACAGTTTTCTCTAATACACTTTACTCCTATATTCAATTGTTTTCGAAATATTAACGTTTGAAAAGTTACATTCCGGTTTAAAATGAAGTATGGATTTTGGTCACTTCCGGTAAAACATTTTGCTAACTAAACGTTGTTATTAATTTGTAGTAAAATCTCTTGATGAATTCGACTGATTAGAGGCGTAAAGAGAGTTTATTAAGGATAAACAGTACCGTTTACCGGAAATTCTCGAAGCCTATGAATGTTGAAAAGGGAAACATTCTCAATTGAATATTGATAGAAATATTTTTCTGTGAATTGAAAAATGCACGATTAAAATGAAGTTATTTTTTGTGAATGTCTAACAGAAAACAACTACTTCCCCGGCTAAAGCCACGCTGGACATTGAACTACATCTGATAGATATTCTGAAAAAGCCCTAACTCAAAAGAAAAAATCTGAAATTGAAAATTTGCATTTTCATTCAGATAGTTATTTGATTTTCTATTGCAGTCTTAATTAAGAACTCATAAAGATGAATGAGGCAAAGAAGAATGTTTTCCAAAAGAGAGTACTCACCAGAAATCATTCGTAACATTGACGCAGGAGAGACATCGCATTCACTAGGTCTTCAATACATTTTTGTCGACGAAAATCTATTTCACGCTTCTACGATCATCAGGAGGACCGGAAGAAATGGGAAACACATTTTCAAGAAGCAATCTCACTTTGCAAAGATGGAAAAAGTTAGAATCATTTCTTTTGGAGAGACACTTTGAAATTAGTGTTTTCTGACATTAAAACCTAATTGTAAATTCACAATCAAAACAAATTAGTTAGCTAAAAAAATATAATTTATTTTTGAATAACACTTTTATTTAACCCCAACAATTATATCACCAAGTGTTCAATGTGGCCCCCTCCTAAATCTTGACAATAAAGTGCCCTATTATAAATAGCTTCTCTCACGTTGATGAAAGTCTGTTCATCTATTTCTTCACATGTATCTAATATTCTGCGTTCCAACTCTTCTATTGTTTGGCATTCAGTGGCGTAGATTTTTGACTTCAGGCACCCCCAAAGGAAAAATCTGAGGTAAGATCCGGAGATATTGGTGGCAATTCTGTACTTCCCCTGCGACCTATCCATCGCCCAGGAAAGTTTGTATCGAGGAACTGCTGAAATATGATTTCACAATTTTCAAACTCTTCCTGATTGTTTAATACACTTTGTCTTATTCGAGGTTCAATTTCAGTTTCTAAAAGATTTCTGTAAAGAACTCCTGTAAGATTGCCTCTGATGAAAATCGGTCCAACTACGCGATTGCCCAAAATCCCCGCCCAAACATTCACCTATTTAGGAAACTGGGTATGTCCCTCTCTAAAAATATGCGGATTAGTATCGCTCCAGTATCGTACATTTTGTTGGTTGATTTTTCCATTAGGAAAAAACGTGCATTCGTCTGCGAAACATACACGTTTTAGGAAGCCCCGTTCTCCTTCAATTGTTCTTGTTAACCACTCACAAAATTCAACCCTCCGGTCTGGATCATCCTCCGTGAGAGCATGCAGGATTTTCATTTTATAGGGATGAAACTTTTCTTTTTTTAGGACTCTTTGGACACTTTTTGAACTTACTCCACAGGATTCAGCAACTGCAGACGTCGACTGAGTCGGATTGATTACCATTTCAGCAACAATTTCTACTTTTTTTTCTTCTGAAAGAGGCGTCTTCCTGATCTTGGAGCATCTATAAGCGTACCAGTTGCTTGGAGCTTATTTAAAAGTTTGCGCAAATATGACCTCGGAATAGGATTCTCGGGAAATCTATCATTAAACATACGGACTGCTGGATGATAATTTCTTCCAGCTTCTCCAAATATCAAAACTGCTTAAAATTTATCGTCTAAACTACGAGCCACGATCACACTTTTCATAATAGGATTTAGGCGCACAACGGACTATTTGACAGTTAGCATTTCAGTTTGACAGTAAACAAGATGTCACCACGACAACGATTTTTTCCAATGCAAACTTGATTGAAAGCCACATTAGTGTTTTTGGTTGGGTTTGAAATGACCAAAATGTCACTTTTCAAATGTTAATATTTCGAAAACAATTGAATTTAGGAGTAAAGTGTATTGAAGAGAACTGTTGAGAATTATGAGCAGATTTCAAAAATGGAATAATATACGGGGTGTTCTATTGAAAAAACATATTGAAGATGGCGCTCAGCCGCCATTTTAAAACTTTCAGCTGTAATTTTTTCATGAAAAAGTAGGTTTTTATCTCCCATTCAACCCCTTCAAATTTTGGGGGGGGGGACTTTAGACGAGCACTGTATATCATTTTTCCAATATCCTCCGCCACAGTAAAAGGTATTTTATTCCTGATAATACTATTCGTGATTACTCTCGTTTCCGACGTCCATCGTCTTAGTGGATTTAAAATGTTTTCACGACGTTTCGAATGCTTGTATCTGCAATCGTCTTCAGGTGAATACTGACTGACAGTGAGGTGTTATCGAATTAAAAATATATAGGATGTCCCATTTAAAAATCGAAAGTTGGTGTCATTTCCGGTCAAATTGGAAATACGGCAAAGCAAGTAAATATGTAAAAAAATGTAAATCGAACTATAATACGCAACTCCCTGGTATTCTTAAACCACCCGACCGATTTGGCCCAACTTTGAACTAATATTGATATACAGGGTGCTATGTAATAAGTGTCCGATATTTTACAGGACGATTCCTCAGTTATCTATAGGGTGAAAAATTCATACAAGCATGGGTCCGCAAGACCTTTATTTTTTATATACAGGCTGTTAAAAATTTATTTTTATTTTGTTTTTTTGTAAATAATTTTCAAAATAATGTCAATATTTGGACGAAAATTGTTATTTGGGGAGTGCTGCCTACAGGTCTTTGTCTCTTTTGGGGAGTCGCAACTTTGTCGTGCTTGTATGTATCACATTTTCTAGAAGAAAAATCGATTCCTCTATCATTTTTACGGGAAAACGGTATGCTTTTCAAAAGTCGCTACAAGCAGCCGTTTCCGAGATATTTTGATTTGAATTAATCGATGCATGTGTTGGTCAAAAAGTAAAAGAATTTTGAAAACTTTTTGGAACGAAGTTCCTTATCGCGCGTTGCGAAAGTGGGCTAGACGAAATAAATCAAGACCAAAAGTTGTAACGACACTTTTTGCTGTAGTTGTAAGCCGTGCGGCGTGCGCGTGTTTCTCTGTCTGTCTCTCTCTCTCTCTCATAGAAAGCAAGCCAGTTATTTTAGTTTCGTCTTTCTATTTCGCATTGAACAGTGTGGTGTCGCGACGATTATTTTTGTTGAGTGTATACAGGTTTTTTGTACATAATAAATAATAAAAAATAATAACAATAATGAATCCTGACAGTGTTTCTGCACAAGTTCCGGATATTGCTGATGGAGTTAGGTAAGTAGAGATTTTATACAGACAATAATAAATGCTTATGTATTTTTAGCAAGTACGCATTATAACCTCTCTTTACTATTGTGCTAACCAAGTCATACGCGTTATAATCTCTCCATTATTGTGTGTTTAGCAAGTGTACGCAAGTTATGACTTTAATAAATTTAAAAGCAAATTATATTTTAATATTACAATATCAATGAGTATGTACTGAAATTGAGCCTACTGATTAAGTTTATATTACATTATATTTGTTATAAATTTGTAATAAAAAAATATTATTATAACTTAAAAAAAATATATTTTCATTACAATTCCTTCACTAATTATTCGAAAGGAACTTCGGTCCATCCGGGTGTCCCTTGACACCTCTCAACTTTTTTTTTATTCAACATAGAAACATTTCAAACGCTAATCTTTAAACAAATGAACACTAGATATAAATCTGAATAAAAATCACAATAAATGTTCGAAATGTCCACCTCCTGCCTGTATGCACGCATCCAATCTTCTTCTCATTGATTCGCGCACACTTTGAAAAAAATCCTGGAGTATTTTGAATCGTTCTACAAGAGTTAATTATTCGATTACTTAATTCTTCTTCATTTTGGATAGGTGTCTGGTGAATTTAGGATTTTAGATGTCCCCACAGGAAAAAATCCAAACTGTTAAGGTCTGGTGACCTAGGGGGCTATGGTTGAGGCCCTCCCCGACCTATCCAACGGTTGCCGAAAGTTTGATCTAAAAATTCTCACGATTGGATGCTAAAATGTGCCAGGGCACCGTCATGCAGTAAAATAGGCAAATCTTCTACAAGAAAATGATATCTCTCTCCGTTTATTCTCCCCGGAATAAAGAATGGACCTATGAAAAAACCGTGAGAATTTTGCTTCGTCGGTAAACAGGATTTGATTTTCAAATAAAGGATTTTGAATAAGGCATTGGAGAAACCAACGACAGAAATTGATACGTAACGGAAAGTCACGAGGGAGTAGTGCCTGAAATCTTTGAATATGGTAGGGATTTAACAAATTATCAATTGAAATTTTCCATACCAGAACATGAGAAATGTTTAACCACAGCGCTATTTTTCTGGAGCTTGTTTTCGGGTGTTCTCCTACCAGATTAAGAACTGCTTTCTCCGATGTGCACCCGACAGATGACTAGCTTTTTCAAAAACTTCCTGTTTCCCTTAATTAGTCTAATCAACAAGTTCAAAAACGTGTTAAATAGATATAAAGCTCCTAAAAATATGAGCGATAGCTCATTCGATTCGGAATGACGTCTAGAAGAATGTTTTTTGAGGGTTTATTAGCACGTAAAAAATTGCGATTGTTATTAACAAAATAAGATTAAAAAAAAAAGGTATTTCGTTTTTCGTTAATAATTTCTAAAATAATGATATTTAAGGAATTATGAAAAAAGATCCTGAAAGAGGAGGGATTATCCAATGAAAAAGTCCCGGAACTCTATCTCTATTATTTATACTTTTTTTTTAACGCTGAAAATAGGGCTCCGCGAGGTCGTTACGGCATAGGCGCACCGTCTAAAAAGCCGTTATATCACCTAAAATAATTTTTTTATAGTATTAAATAACAGTTAAAGAATTTGAATAAATTATGGTATAATCTAGACACTTGAACGAAGAAAACCTCGGTAAAAAAATATTTTCAAGTCGATTTTTCAAAAAGTTACAGCATTGTTAATTAACGAATGTTTTTCCAATCTCTGTTTTTATAAATTACGACATAAAAGTTTAATTGATTGGTCTATAAAATTTTCGCTTCGTGGAGCTCTTTTCATTAAGGTACTTAATAATGCAATGCAAAAAAAATTTATTAAAGTTTATTATTTTGTTAATTATAACTTTTTTAAATTAACAAAAAATAAAATTTCTGAAAAAATTATGGAAAAAAAAGTTTTCTTAAATAAATTTTTTAATTGTTTATAATCGTTTTTTTAATATTTAAATTGTTTAAATAATTAGTTTAGGAATTATTTTATTCTTAAAAATCATCATTGACCTTTTCCAATGAATTAACAGAGGAATTAATTTTTTTTATAAATAATTTCATTGTTTATTAACTTAACAATTTTTAAAAAAAAAAAAATTTTTAATTAAAAAAAAAAAAAAAATTAAAAAAAAAAAAAAAAAAAATTTTTTGAAGTTTTCGAAAAAAATATAACGGTTGATATCATTTGTTTATAACAAATTGTTAAGTTAATAAACAATGAAATTATTTATAAACAAAAATTATTCCTCTGTTGAACCATTGAAAAAGGTCAATGATGATTTTTAAGAATAAAATAATTTTTAACTGATTATTTAAACAATTGAAATATTAAAAAAACGATTATAAACAATAAAAAAATGTATTTAAAGAATATTTTTTTTAAATCATAATTTTACCTATGCAATAAGATGGTAAAAATTTTTTTTTTCAAAAATCCCAAAATAGTCTTAACAAATGACGTAAAAATTGTTTTTCCAATGTTAATTAATACCTTTATTAGATGCAAAAACAGCAATAATAAGATATTACTAAAAAAAAATTTTTTTGATAACATTCTCTAGAAATTTCATTTTTTGTTAATTAAAAAAAAATTTTTCCCTTTTCAACATGAATACCCCACAAGAGGTTATCTTGACGATGGAAGATAGTGACTAAAGTTTATCTTTCAGTCGCAGATTATTCCACATCTGATTTTATGAACATCCTGTTTATATTTTCAACAAATCAAAATAATAAACTTTAATAATTTTTTTTACATTGCTTCATTAAGTACCTAAATGAAAAGAGCTCCACAAAGCGAAAATTTTATAGACCAATTATTTAAACTTTTATGTCGTAATTTATAAAAACAGAGATTGGAAAAAAATTCGTTAATTAACAATGGTGTAACTTTTTGAAAAATCGATATGAAAATTTTTTTTTACAGAGGTTTTTTTCGTTCAAGTGTCTAGATTACACCATAATTCATTCAAATTTTTAAATTGTTATTTAATACTATAAAAAAATTATTTTAGGTGATATAACGGCTTTTTAGACGGTGCGCCTATGCCGTAACGACCTCGCAGAGCCCTATTTTCAGCGTTAATTTTTTTTATAAATAATAGAGAAAGAGTTCCATTGGAAATTTCCTCCTCTTTCAGGATCTTTTTTTATAATTCCTTAAATATCATTATTTTAGAAATTATTAACGAAAAACGAAATACCTTCTTTTTTTAATCTTATTTTGTTAATAACAATCGCAATTTTTTACGTGCTAATAAACCCTTGAAAAACATTTTTCTAGACGTCATTCCGAATCGAATGAGCTATCGCTCATATTTTTAAGAGCTTTATATCTATTTAACACGTTTTTGAACTTGTTGATTAGACTAAATCAAGCGTGAATTCTTGAAAACGTTTCTGAAGTAGGAGTGTTGCGGTTCGGATAACGCTCCTGATCCAAACATTTTGCCTCATATGCATTTCCGTTAGCAAGTTCGTATGTAAAATGTATGTCAGCATACTCTGCATTGGTAAAGCTTACCATTTTTCAACAAATAATCACAATACTAATGAATTGAAGTATTTAAGTATGCGTCAAGATACTATTTTTGACATGTCAGCACAAAAACAAACATTGGAATAAACTTACTAGCCTACTTGATACTTTTATTTTCAAAGAGTTCGCGAATCAATGAGAAGAAGACTGGATGCATCGATTAATTTAAATCAAAATATCTCGAAAACGGCTGCTTGTAGCGACTTTTGAAAAGCATACCTTTTTCACGTAAAATGATAAAGGAATCAAATTTTCTTCTAGAAAATGTGATACATACATGCATGACAAAGTTGAGACTCCCAAAAAGAGACAAAGACCTGTAGGCGGCGCCCTGTATTAAGGCGCAAACTAAGATCAAATTTGAATTTCTCAAATTAAAAACTCCCCAACTACCAATTTTTATTCAAATATTGACATTATTTCAAAAATTATTTACGAAAAACCAAAATACCTTGCGGACCAACTTTTCACCTTATACATAACTGAGGAATCGTCCTGTAAAATATCGGACACTTATTACATAACACCCTGTATAATTGATAGGTATTTTCGAGCTAGACAACCGAAAAGACAGGCAGATGGACAGATAACATGGTTACCATTTACTAACAGATTAGTCAAAGTCTGGGTATTGATATCAATTGTTATTTTGACGAAATTGTATTGCGCATCGCTTCATTATGAAAAAATCCAATATCATATGTCTAAAAAATCCGATTAGATAAATAAATAGATGAAAGAGATAAAGGTTAAGTGGAAACCAGCGTGCCTTAAGCACACTCAGCTGACAGATCGCCTTCTTCACAATATCCTTATCTAATGATATATTTAGATATTGTTACGAAACAGGGTCCATCTTTATCGAAATACTATACTCCGTTCATTATTGACACTTTGAAACCACAAAACAATAATTCATTCCGATAATTAAATACATCAATCCAAATTCACTCTCCAAAATATACGCGTACTGCACTGTACTAAATAAAAATTCACCTCAACTCGCTAAAGCCGCGTACTGACTTGAATGTACATGCGTTGAGTCAATGCGCATGCATATGCATATGCGTGTGTACATTTGTTCAAATATATTTTTCCGCACGCATGTGTAATAATAAATAATAATAATAATAATAATAATAAATCTTTATTTACCAAGAACACTAAAAGTAGGTTTCGTCAAATACAGTTAGTATAGTTTTCCCAATATCAATTGCAGAAGCATAAAAAAGTCGTGCGGTGAAATCCTGTGAGCAGCAGTGGCGGAGATAACTAATTTTATTCAGATATTTTAAGATTTTAAAAATACTTCATAAATAATGAAAATGAAAAAAAATTAAAGACAAGCTTTTGTTTATACAAATACATTAAGAAAGAAATAAGCCATATTTTCCAACAAAACTGGAATATCCTAAAACGTATTTCGATCGGCACACACCAAGACCACAGACGCTACTGGTTTTTAATCTTTCAGAGCTATTAAAACACAAATATTACGCGTGATTTATGACCTCCCATCGTATAGACACACCTGCAAGCATTGATGTCCGACTTGAATGACCCAGACGAATCGGTTGTAGAACAGACAGCAGTCACTCAAGTCCACGTTGACCAGCGGGCTCTTTGTGCCGACGGAGACTGTATCCAAGTAGTACAGATTATTTTTCGTTCCGTTTCTTCGCATATACGCTCGTGTTAGCGAAGTGAGTTTTTATTTGCTTCTGCTTCTGCTTCTGCAATTGATATTGGATGGACTATACAAACTGACACGTTCATGTATAAAGGAGTATGTTTGCTTTTTCATATGATATTGCATATATACTTGTTAAGATAGAGAGTAAATTAAAGCTATGGATATACACTTGGATCGAATAAGTGGTGTGAAGTATCTTGATTAATTGCCAATCATTTGTTATCTAATTCTAGGTTGGAAATGACAGTACCCTTAGTAGCTATTTATTGCATGAATTCTGCAAGATTATGGAAACATTTTTTTACTAAGTATTCTTTTAATGCTTTTCTGAATGCTTGATATGATTTTTAACTCTTTATAGTTTCCGGGATTTATTGAAAACTTCGGGACCTGCATAGTTTGGTGATTTTTAAAATTTACTGAGGTTGCATTTAGTGAGATGTAGCTTTTCAGCATTTCTTGTTTTATAATTATGCACGTTGCTGTTCTTAGGGAAGTTTTCATTTGTGTATATATAACATGATATTTTGAATAGGTAGATGCTTGTTAGGGAAAGTATTTTGTTTTTTCAGGACTGTTCTGCATGAGTCTCATTAGCCCATGTTGGAAATTATTCTTAGTATTCGTTTTTGCATAGTGAAGACTCTAGAAACATCCGTTGATTGGCACCAAAAGACTATGTTGTAACTCATTACCGAGTATGCTAAGGAGTAGTAAGCTCTTATTAGATTTTTTATATCTATTTCCTTCTTCAAGTTCAAGATCGCGAAGGTTGCTCTTGCAAGTTTGGAACATATACTGTCTATTTCCAGTGTGAAGTGTAGTTTGCTATCTATGACAGTTCCTAGAAATTTTGTGCTGTCTTTGAATTCTATACTGTTTATTTTGGGGGTTATGTCGCTATTCATATTGGAAAAATATACACATACCGATTTTGATTTATTTACCATGAGTGCATTTTTAACCGACGAAGCCATAAAGGAGGAGGTTCTTTAGTCGACGCGTATATAAAAAAAAATTTTTTTTTTGTATGATCACGCATAACTTCTTACTGAAACGCCCGATTCCGATAATTCTTTTTTTAGTGGATAGGGTGTACTTCGAAGTTGGTCCCGATTGAATTTAAAAAAAAATCCACCCTAAGGGTAGCAAAATGAAGGATATTGATCACTCACCCTCTGAATTTTGGTCCGTTAACCGATTCTATCAGGCATAACTTTGTACTGGGTTCTTCGATTTCGATGATTCTTCTTTTAATAGATAGGGTTTACCTCATATTTGGATTTTGAATGAAATTATCCACCCTTACGGGTAGAAAAAAATGATTTTTCACTTGTGAACATTGGCACACACATATATAGTTGACAATGACAGATCGCTACTGTCATTTTTTTTTTTCCACATTCGTCACAATCATTAGATTCTATGAGAGGATGGAATGATATACAAAGTGATGAAATAAACTAACCAGAACAACAAAAATAATTTATATTACAACAAACAGTAAAAGTGGATAATCATATTATCCAACTGGTAATATGAAGTAAGGTGGGTAAATAAGTATTTTGGAAGTAATCAAAAAACAAGTAGGTAGTAATTAGTAGATTTCAGCCACAAAAAATTGAAAAATAAAAACTTTTTAACAAAAAATTAAACCGACGAAATACGGAAGTGAAAAGTAAAAAATACAATATACCTTCTTAGTCTCAATAACTAAGCTCCTAAACTAATGTAAGTAAATAATTTTGAGTCGGCGCCAAACGAACAAGCAAATGAATTAGGTAAGGCGTAAAATGATGGCATCAAGTTGACATTCTGGTAATTTTTTTGAAGTAATTTGATGACCTTCGTTGATTGTTTGTTTGGCGCCGACTCAAAATTACTTATTTACATTAGTTTAGGAGCTTAGTTATTGAGACTAAGAAGGTATATTTTATTTTCAACTTTTCAGTTCCGTATTTCGTCGGTTTAATTTTTTGTTAAAAAGTTTTTTGTTGACACCAAGATTCAAACTGTTTTGTGGTTTTTTCCATTTTTAGATCTAATTCTCTTATGGTTGATGCCTCGATTATCACAGAAGTGTCATCAGCGTACATAAAAATCTGCCCGTCTGTAATATAATCTGGAAGGTCGTCCACAAAAATTGAGAATAGAAGTGGTCCCAATACAGAGCCTTGAGGCACACCAATATCGACACATTTTTCGGTTGACAATACCTCTTTTATAGACACACTAATTCTTCTGTTTGATATATATGATTCTACCCACTTCAGTAGGTTCCCCCTGATCCCTAGTGTTGATAGTTTGTTGAGAAGATATTGATGATTCACGCAGTCGAAGGCTGTAGTTAGGTCAAAGAAAACACCAGCTACTTTCCTTCCTGTATCTAGATGTTTATAGATAGTCTGAGTAAATTCTATGGTGGCTAGTTCAGTTGATTTTGCTGTTCGATATCCAAATTGAGAAAGGGATAGAATATTGTATTCTTCGAGAAAATTGTATAACCTATATGTAATACCTTTTTCAGTTAGTTTGGAAAGATGACTGAGTAGTACTATGGGTCTATAGTTTTCGGCTGTTTGTAGATCATTTTTTTTTATATACTGTGATCACTTTGCCAAGCTTTAGATCGTCCGGAAACTGTGCTAACTCTATAGATTTGTTCGAAAGAAAGGCTATGAATTCTGATATTGTGTCAGTCATTTCCGGTCATTCGTGTGTTCAAGTAATGGCAGAAGCTATTATTGCTGGTGCTTCTGGTGATATCAAATTTATTGAAAAAAGAGAAAATTCATAAATCAAAGCAAGTCTGGATCCACGAAATATATGAAACCCAAATATGTTTGGGGGGCTCTAAATTTTTGAAGCAGTTGCATTCTGAACAGTTTCAAAACTCTGTTAGGATGTCAGAAGATTTAGAATATGTAATTAATAGCATTGGACCAAAAATTGTAAAAACGACACGAAACTCAGGCATGTGGTTCTGGTTCGAAAATATCTAGCAGTAACACTTCGCTTTTTAGCAACTGGAGTCTCATACACTAGCTTACAGTATGTTGAGTGGAAGAGCAATTTCCATGGTGATTCGTCACTATTGAAATTGAACTCCGCCTTTAATTTTCTTCCAAAGTTAAATATGCTATATATTTTTATTTTTATTCTGATGACTGTACCGTTGATAAGGAAAAAAATAATAAAGACGATATTATTATTATTATTATTTAGAGTAATCAAGATTTTTTCAATTTTTTTCTCCATAGCTCTTTTAGTTTTTGCGATATTTATGATCAAATTTGAAACATAGGTTACGTTTTAGGGTTTATATCATTCAGTATGCCAAGTGATTGTTCGAATCTACAGGGAGATATTTTTTCAGGGGTCAAGCCCTTCTTCGCCCCATACATATTTTTGTAGTGCGCCGCTGGTGGATTCTAACATATGAAATTAATTCTTTTGTTTATAATTTTTTTGTCTTTTCTGATTTTCACGCATCTGCGACCGTTATCGAGAAAAAAAGGGGTTTGGTTTTTTGCGAATATCTCAAAAAGTATTCTAAATTTTTAAATTTGAAAAAAGATTCGAAAAGAAGAAGAAATTTCCTGAAAACTCGAGGACCAATATTTATAATTTTTCTAGAGGGTTGAAAATACGGCCGGAAACGGGAACTCTCGCTTGCGTAAGCTCCGCCCACTTCGGACCTTTAATAAAAAAATACCATTTAAACTTATTAAATATGAAAATTTAGAACTTGAAAAATTCAAGCACCTACAGAATAGATCAATGAACAATAATCCGCCGGTCAAAAATTTTTATCGCGATTTTTCAATTAGTTATCCATTAATTAATTACCAATTTTTTTTTGCACGAACATCAACATTGAAAGTGCGATAATTGTTAAACTATAAATCTGGGATTTTTTTCCTTCCATAGAGCTATTTTACAAAGGCCATAGAATAGATTCCCGTTGGAAAAATTCCTAATTTTCACTTTGTTATTAACAATTTACTTAAGTAAAAAATTATCAACCTCGATTAAACATTGAAAAAATATTATTTCTATAATATTGCTATTGGTCCGTTTTCTTATGATCATAAGCCACTCAAAAATGATTTTTAATAATTTATATCCCATATTGTTTAAAAAATTGTTATAAACAAATGCGTTGTTTATGAGATAATCAAAAAAAATTTTATGTCAACACAGTCTTTAATGAAAATTATGATTAAAAAAAATCGTTTATTGAAAAAAATGTTATTGCTTAAAAACGCATTTGTTTATTAACTATTTGTTTACCACTTGTTAGAAAAATTGAAGAACCATTTTTTTGAATCATTATTCATCTTGCTCTCCCATGTCTGAAAAAAAATTTCATTTTCATTCAAATTTTAATTGTTTATGCAATAAACAATTTGTTATAAACAATTGAATTTTTTATTTTTATTTTTTTTTTGCTCCAAAAATACAACAAAAACAGCCCAGTATCAGTTTTTGGAAAAAAATTGGATTTTTCGATTTTTTATTCAATTTTAAGTATTCTCGTATATTCAAACTTACCTTTCCTCTTTTTTTTTTATTATTAATATTACTTATAAACTATTGAATAAAAAATCATTCACTTTTTTTTTTCAAATTACTACTCAACAAATTATAACCAAACTAAACTCTAACTTAATTATTTATATAATTTTTTAATTTTTAAAAATAAAGGAAAAAAAAATATTTGCTTTTAATATCGAAATATCTCATTAACTATTACAGATACGACAAAAGTGACTTATATCTTCTTCATTCTGCATTAGTCAATGAACAAATTGAGCTCCTAGCTGATGCTGTAACCTTAAAATGTATAAAGCAATTAGCAGCTATTGATAAGAATGTATTGAGCATCATTTTTCTGGATTTTTTGTGCACATTAAAATATAAATTTCTTCATAAATGTTAATTTCTTTTTGGAAAATTCTCTCTCATTATGCTTTGTTTATCGAAAAATTTGTCGAAAGTTTAAACCAAGAACAAGAAGGAGAAACGAGTACTACATCACAAGCAGGAAATGAAGAAATTACCGAAGAAACTGAGAATGACGAACCACCACCTCAGAAACGTGCAAAAACAAATCCAACAATGACGAAAAAATGATTTTTTTTTTATATTTATCGGTGTAAAAATGTTATAATTCAATAAAATAAATACATTTAAAATTATATCTTGATTATTTTTAGCTCTTAGAAAAATAAGACTAATAAATCGATTTTTTTTTATTCTGACACATTTATTCATAATTATGAAGTTACAGCCTCAGCTAGGAGCTCAATTTGTTCATTAACTAATGCAGAATGAAAAAGATGAGTAACCTCTGTCGTATCTGTTATAGTTAATGAGATATTTCGATTTTAAAGGCAAAAAAAAATTTTTTCCTTTAATTTTTATAAATAATTGCAAAAAAAATATATAAATAATTAAGTTAGAGCTTCAGTTTCATTATAAATTTGTTGAGTAGGTAATTTAGAAAAAAAAGTCTGGATGAGTTTGTTGTATCTGCAATAGTTTATAAGTAATATTAATAATAAATAAAGAAAGGCAGGCGCGAAAGGTAAGTTTGAATATACGAGAATACTTAAAATTAAATAAAAAATCGAAAAATCAATTTTTTTCCAAAAACTGATACTGGGATGTTTTTGTTGTATTTTGTAGAGCAAAAAAAAATATAAATAAAAAATTCAATTGTTTATAACAAATTGTTTAGTGCATAAACAATTAAAATTTGAAAGACAATAAATTTTTTTTTCAGACATCGGAGAGCAAGATGAATAATGATTTAAAAAAAAATGGTTCTTTAATTTTCCTAACAAGTGGTAAACAGATAGTTAATAAACAAATGCGTTTTTAAGCAATACACATATTTTTTTTTTAATGATTTTTTTTAAATCATAATTTTCATCAAAGATTTGGTTAACAAAAAAAATTTTTGATTATCCTATAAACAACGCATTTGTTTATAACAATTTTTTAAACAATATGGGATAAAAATTATTAAAAATCATTTTTAAGTAGCTTATGATCATAAGAAAACGGACCAATAGCAATATAAGAAAAAATATTTTTTTCAATGTTTAATCGAGGTTGATAATTTTTAACTTAAGTAAATTGTTAATAACAAAGTGAAAAATAACAATTTTTTTAATTTTCCAACGGGGATCTATTCTATAGCCTTCGTAAAATAGCTCCATGAAAGGAAAACATCCCAGATTTATAGTTTAACAAGTATCGCACTTTCAATGTTGATGTTCGTGCTACAAAAAATTGTTAATTAATTAATGGATAACTAATTGAAAAATCGCGATAAAATTTTTTGATCGGCGGATTTTTGTTCATTGATCTATTCTGTACGTGTCTGAATTTTTTCAGTTCCTAATTTTCATATTTAGTAAGTTCAAATAATATTTTTTTATTAAAGGTCCGAAGTGGGCGGAGCTTACGCAAGCGAGAGTTCCCGTTTCCGGCCGTATTTTCAACCCTCTAGAAAAATTATAAATACTGGTCCTAGAGTTCCGCGAGGAAAATTCTTCCCCTTTTAGGATCTTTTTTCAAATTTCCAAAATTTTAAATACTTTTAGAGATATTCGCAAAAAACCAAACCCCTTTTTTTACTAAATTGTTTAAAACTTTTGTTCTTTTTGCAAGCGCCACTCCAAATTTTTCAAAAAGTTTCTAGATGCGATGACGAATCGAACGACACCTCGATCATAATTTTCCGAGGCGAATAAAAAATTTTGACCTGAAAGGCACATGTTGACTAGACTATTTGTACGGATACTTCTAGGGGTGGGAGGCATAACTCCCATTACATTCCGCTTAGTGACGCCCTTGGTAATCGCTATGTTCCGCAAAATAACTCATTGAAACGATCATGGTTTGAAATTAGGCGAATATTGGAGTTTGCACATGACTGATAAAGATAACAGCTAGGATTAGTGATTAGGATGGTAATCAGATACGTTTTATTTACAACATTCTATCATTGAATTCATCGCAACGGTTGGTGTATCATGAAATTCTCGAAAAAGGTGTACGATGTCGCAAATATTAAAAATATCAAAAACGAAGATCCTCCTCAGAATGGTAAGATATCCGTTGGAATTCAAATAAATAATTTGTTGTAGCTAGTGAATGGTGTGGTATATCTACTCTTGAATGTCTAAAAATCTTTGAAAGAATTTACAAAACAGGAGACAGGTCGTGAGAGTGACCGAAACAATAAGTAATCCAAAAATAATTGAGTGTGGTGTGCCCCAAGGCACAGTGTTAGGTCCGATTCTGTTTAATTTGTTACATAAATGACTTATTCAGATTAAACACTGTTGGCAACATAATAGGATATGCTGACGACACTGCAATCTTCTATGAAGGGAAAGTGGAATGATCTTGAAAATAAAGTAGAGACAGATTTAATAATCAAACAATGGTTTGAAAGACTTTGCATTAATTTGGCTAACAAACTTTCTACCATTCAGTTGCAACATCTCCAACGGAGCTTGAAAAATGCATGTTTTGGATAAAAAAAGGTATTTTACTCGGAAAGGGAAGTACAAGTAATAAAAAGTCTATCAACTATTTTCGGAGAGAAGGGGTGCTTTTACCGGATATTTACCCAAAATATTTCCGCGTAAACGGTTATTTTCGGAATTATGGCACCAGAAATGTTAGAAAAAAGTAAATTTTCAACTTCTACTTATTTGAGGCGGCTTGATTTCTTATTTTTTTCAGCAATACACTGAATAAAACCTTCAATTCTCATAATTTTGATTATCACAATAAATAATTTAATTGAATGAATGTCAACTCTTCATGTCTATCGGACATTTTTACATTTGGCAACATTGCATTTTCAACATTACTCATGAATGACAATTGTCATTATTGACATTCATCTCAAATCTTATTGCCTATGTACTCAAATGAAAACACTTTCAAATAGGAAAACTACGTTTTTATCCAAACTTTCCGCGGGACATTCAAAACATATCTTCTAGTATCACATTTATAGTCTAGTTCTTACTGTTTCGTGAATAATTGTGGAATAAACCTTTTTAATTACAACTGTTCATTGATACCTACATGCCATGGAGTGGGACATTTTTTAACAAAAAAAAATATTTCCTACTCTTTCCGCAGATAAATTTTGGTTGCTCAACGAAGTTTAGTGCATTCTGAAGCATCTGTGAAAATTTCGTCAAAATCGGTGATATTTCACTTTGCTGCAGGTTTTCCTTTTTCAATTTTCTGTGGCTGAAATCTACTAATTACTACCTAGTTAATCTTTGATTACTTCCAAAATACTTACTTATCTAGCTTAACTGTTAAATAATATGATTATCTACTTTAACTATTTATTGTTATACAACGTGTTAGTGAATAAGTGCGACAAACTTAAGGGGGTGATTCTGCATGAAAAAATAATGACAGTTTGCTATATAACTTTTGTCTGCAAGTGCTTCGTTTTCCGAGATACGGGGTGTTAAAGTTTTTCTTAAATCTGACCATTTATTTATTGCTCTGAAACCGGTCGAGATATGCAAATGAAATTTGGTGAGTTTTAAGAGGTAGTTTTTGACATGTAATTAAGAATTGTATGTTCATCATTGGCACGCATACGGGTAATGATCTCAATTTTTTTAAAAAAATTTTGAATTTTCCGTTCAATTTGTGACAAAAAATCTCTCCTGACTTTTTTGTATGGCGCGCCGTTTTTATACAAAAAATAAAACATCTTAGCGCGTATTTGTCATTACTTTAATACATGATCTAGTAGGCTACTGTCAACATTCTGTTAAATACGAATATTTCAACGAAATGTCAAATTAGCGTTTCCTCATTTTTGAGCTTTTAGTTTGGTATAACATGATAAGAAGTAATTAATTTTCTTTTATCGAAAAGAATGGAAAATTATACAAATGCGGAATTGTCAGACATGCATTTTGTCTATGGTCGAAGTAATGGAAATGGTCGGCAAGCTCGACGATTGTATGCTGAGTTGTATCCAGGACGTGGGGTACCCCATCACACAATATTTGCTTGTCTTTACTAACGTTTGCGCGAAAATGGTACATTTAAGAAACAAACGGCTGACTGCGGGCACCCTCGAGAAGTACGAACTGTGCTACTAGAAGAAGCAGTTCTCGAGTTAATTGCAGAGTCACCTGAAACAAGTACTCGGAAAATTGACAACATACTGAATGTAAGCAACTTCACTGTATTTGAAATTCTTAAAGAACAGTAATTGTACTACCTAGAGACTTTTTTCCGAGCTTAGTTTTTTTCCATTGGATTCTTCATCAAATCGCTAAAATTCCTAATTTTTTAAATGGCGTTTTGTTTACTGACGATGCTTTTTTTTAAACGACAGTGTATACGAAATTTCCATAACAATCACCTCTGGGCTGAGGAAAATCCACATGGAATCTTTGAAGCTCATCTTCAGCATCAGTTTTCAGTGAATGTATGGCTTGGGGTACTTGATGATCATTTAATCGGTCCATGTTTCCTCCCATAATGACTAACAGGCGACTCTTACCTTAATTTTCTACAGGATTCTACCTGATTTTCTTGAATATATTCCTCTACAGCTGGGACAACACTTCTGCATGATGGTGCACCAGTCTATTTTAGCATTATTATACGTAATCACTTAGATACAGTATATCCAAATCGTTGGATAGGTAAGGGGGGTACGGAACCTTGGCCTGCTCGATCTCTGGATTTAAATCCTCTAGATTTTTGCATTTGAGGTTTTCTTAAATCATGAGTTTATTCCACTCCCGTAAAAAATGTTGAAGACCTGAGGAATCGAATTATAGCCGTCTGGGAGACAATAAGAAATACACCAGCAATATTTGCGGGAATACGACAATCAATGAGGCGAAGAATTGAATCTTGTATCACGTCTGAGGGAAGCCTATTTAATTATCAGTGTTATTTTATGTTATTGTTCTGGTTTAACGTTATTGTATTATATAGTTCTTGATAATGTATTAAAGAAATGAAAAATACGCGTTAAGATGTTTTATTTTATCCTCCATTTTGCTACCCTTAGGGATGGATTTTTCTCTTCTAATTCGAATGGGACCAACTTCGAAGTACACCCTATCCAATGAAAAAAGAATAATCGGAATCGAACTGCTCTGTAAAAAGTTATGGGTGATCATACATAAAAAAAAATTACGCGTCCACTAGAGAACCTCCTCTTTTTTTATTTCGTCGGTTAAAAACTACTCCATCATCCACAGAACACAATGACGAACGCTTTTCCGACGGATCAGATAAGAGAAGACTGGCTAGACACACCTATATGCGCATTTTGTTAACTACGTTATCATCAGTAGGTAAACTACACTAAATAAATTGTTACATGTTATTACAATACATTTTTTGACGTTTTAGTCCATATTGCTACAAAAAACATATTATGGTAGAAAAACTCTTTGATTGATTCCTCTACCATAATTTGGCAAAGATGCATTCGCCATGTTTCGGAATGAAAATTATGCTCGGAAAGTTTTTTTTTCTGACGATCTAGGTGAGAATGCCAGGTCATAGCTATGAAATTATTGCATTGTCAACGGTTCTCAATATGTATGCGAAATTTCAAATACTTCGGACATCTGGAAGTAGGTGAAAATTAATTTCAAATAATATATCACATACATACATTGATACATAAATGTGAAGTTAATAAAGCGTGTATAAAAAGGTTAGCTATGAATAGTGATAGACAATTGCCCATGGCACTGCCGACCTTCTGTTGGTAGAATTTATGTTGGAATATGAAATAGTTTTGATCCATGCATAAGGATGTCAATTTCCAAAATTCCTCGGCTCTTTGTTTCAAACTTGTTCGACTCCAAATGTTCTTTTAAGTACTGCGAGGTTTTAGGAATAGGTTCACTTGGAAATAGAGAACTTACATCGAATGAAACTAAAATCTCACCATCCACTTAAGTTAAGTTTTTGATTCTATCGACGAACTCATAAGAATTCTTAATAGAGAAACTTATTGGCTGGATAGGTAAATCATTGAACTCGTCCAATAGCCATTCGAAAGGTTATAAATTATGAAGCAGTATCGTCTGTTTTATTAACCAATTTCGTTATCAGGTGATATTGATTGGGATTAATCAATAAAAATACGATAGTTATCGACGCGAAATTATTGAAAAACGTTTGCACAGGAATCCAGATAAAAGATAATGGAGATGCTCACTGAATTATTTTCAGGATGAAGTGGGTTTTTCATTCAGTTATCATACATTGCGAAATAACACGCAATTTTTTATCAGAATAGTGTGTAGATACTTCTAGAAATACAGAAAAAAAATCGTCTGTTCCATTTTGAGTTGTGTTCTCAGTATCAACAGTAAGTGTTTTGAACTTTTTATGCCTTCATATTATTTTTATCTCAGGTGTGTGAATACACAGAGGGGTAAAAAAGGAATACAATGTAACTGCGAGAGAATCGCCAGATCTATTTCTGATTCCATTAAATATGCACTTCTGGAGATCTATGACAATATCTCTCTTGTCAGTTGTGACGTTATTTCAATTCTTTTCGGTAGAGAGAAATTCAATGATTCTGGAATTCAATTTGACAATCGCAAGCTCTTCAAAATATAGCAGGTATTTGACATATTTGAAGAATTTTCCCGTGGAAAGTCGGGAGATAATCCCTGCCTTCCATTTGTTTCTGAATAGTCTCTTGAGGGCAGATTTGTGGAGGAAATGAAACTCTATAAATGAACTGATACATGTTACCGTTTACCTTGACACGTTTTGGCATTGTAGCCTTCCAAATCCTGAAAATAGGTGAATTAATCCAGAAAAACCATGAGAGTTCAGGAGGGCAAACTATCACTCTTATCCGATAAGCTTCTCCGTACCAATTCACTTTCTATCTACAAAATTATCAGGAACTCAAAGTAGAATTGCCTACATTACAAATAATTACAGTATTTAATTAGATGTATCAGCAGATTCGTTATTTTCAACGGATGACAATAGAGACTTGTCAATGGTCCACTATGACATATCTGATAACATGATGTATAGGGTGTTTGTTAACTAGATACATGAATACCTAAAATCTAATAGAAGAGAAAAACGGCAGAGTAGAAATGAACTTGTGGTAGGGACAAATATCAAACCTTCCCCATTTAAGTGATACAGTGGAATTATTTAAAATAATTGAGTAAATAAAAATTATTTTTTTTAATAACCACAAGCCATTTAAACGTAGTTTCGCGAACTGTACTTCGGATAATCGATATCTAGAGGACAATGTGTTTTTTCTGTGACGGGAAAAAAGTCACTTTTTTCCCGGATACATACACACATAAGTAAAGGTAGATTTAATTTTAGAATATTTCATTATACAAAAGTTACATTTCCTTTATAACAAAAGTACAATTATTAAATGTGCATTGCATGAATGACATGTTCCTTGAACTGTTCGGTACAACAGTCGAATTTTCTTGTGTTGAAATTATATTTTTTCCTGCCATTGACACAACTGCCGTTGGTGTACCTGGTCGCAAATCGGGTGTTATTTCAGCACTGCCACACGTTCTGAACACTTTATTAGCTTTTTCTGTCCTGTGTGCTACCGATTTATCAACATACAACAGCCTACCAGTTTAAAAATTCAAATTTCACATCGATAATTTTCTGACTTTAATATATTGTAATAATATGTTTTATCAATATTGAATCATCGTTTTTTTCCGTCACAGAAAAAAATGTGAATTATACACGGGAAAAATATTAGATTTTAGATCTCGGTTTTTGTCTCCCTCAGCTTCGCGTTGGGAGACAACACAACCTCGAGCTAAAATCTAATACTTTTTTCCCTTGCATAATAAATAACTATTTAACACAATATTTTCAACTCGAGTGTTAGAAGTGATTTTTTCATACATAATTCACATATCTATGAACTAAAAAAGACATTTTACGGGTGTACAAATATACTTTCTCATATTATCTTGATGTTCGTTCGGTCGCAACTTTGATGAGTTTGATGTTTCGCAATTCAACTAACTTTTACCACCCAATGTTTTTTTTACTCGTCTCAATTATCTAGTTTTTTATGTGTCAGTATACGTATTACAGTAAAACCTCTATTTTTGTACAGCTCTATGTAACGGACAAAAAACACATGTCCGGAATGCTGCAATGACCATTTGTGTATAAACCACCCTCTCAATAGCGGACCCTCTATATAACGGACGCGGACATACAAATTAGTTACCAAAAGATATTATTTCTTTGAAAATTACCTCCATGTACGGACACCTTTTTCAACTTTCAACGAAAGTTGAGAATTTGTAACCTACCCACGTGTACGGGTACCTGTAAAAGGCCAGGTATAAAAATTTGTCCGGTTGACTGGTTTCTTGTTTCGCGCTTACGATAGGGTGGGTTTGGTTTTCCCACTAATCCTCTTCATGATAGGTGAGATGTTTATGAAAATACTTGTTACTGGATATTATTTACATACAAAAAGGAATATGACGACAATATTAGATTTTTTTGAAAGATAATTCACACCACATATGTAATTGCATTTTAATTTTTTTTAAATACAATAAGTGGCAGTTTTTTATTCTTATCTATGTGTGAAAATGCGTATTGCTAAAAATTTGTACAGGAAGGATAAATTAAACTTCCGATCGCGTTTATTAATATTACATTTTTGAATTTATTGTAAACAAAATTTTAATTTTTTTATTTTGACACCCTGCATCTCAAAAATCAAAGACTTCAAAGGTTTATATTACTAAATCGATTTAAGGAATTTTGGGTAACTTTAATTTGCAAGGCATTAATCGAACTTCCTTTATATTAAAATTATTAAACCTTTTAATAACGGACACATCCCAATAACAGACAAAAAAAATTCTTATTTTGGGAAAGACCTAAATATTTATTATTAATTGATTTTTTCAGATACGATGGGGAGGAATTGGGACAAGTTCCTCCTCCTCATGTGGAAGAACTGGGTCCTCCAATACAGAAAACCGATCCAAACAGCGGTAGAAATTCTTGCACCTGTACTGTTTTCCATCCTCTTAGTCGTTATAAGGAGTCTCACTGAACCAAAACCTCACGATGAAATTGTTTTTCCAGCTTTTTTGCCGATAAGCGTTCCCGAAAATTATATTGTGGATCCGGACACACCCGATAATACGAGTTCGTTGTATGGGTAAGACGATTCTTGAATATTTTTTATTTTGCACCAAGAAATTGATTGATGATTGAAATATTTCGTCACGTAAGAAAAAGCGTTATGCTCCCTACATGGTTCCAAACAATCCAATAAATCAATTAATATCAATTGAATTTGTTTAGTTTGGTTATTGTCAATTCCAAGAAATTGATTGAGTTTTCTGAGTCTATTTCGATAGTGACTTTTCGGTTTCTGTGAATTTTGTTGATATATTTATGAAAAGTATCCAATTGTCTGTTGGTACCAATGAAACATACCAAAATACCAATACAAGAAATGGATGTTCATGAATCGATTTCTCTAGGTTATCTATAAACATTTCGGCAAGTAAAGGACATAATTAAACCTTTTGCAGAAGAATAAATATTGTTGTCGAATTGAAAATAATTTTGTTTCAAACAAATTTATAAAAAGTCTATTATTTCTTGTTTGAACCATGTAATTCTTGTCTAATAACTCTCTGACTAGAATGATAGTTTAATGCGGAGGTATACTTGGGAGTAGATTCTGTACATCGTAAGAAATTAGTTTTGCATTTTCAGGAAGAGTAACATTTTTTATTAGAACAAATAATACGTTGGGTAGAATAGAACAAATAATAGAAAAATAGAACAGATAATACGTTGGGTAGATTCATTAAAAATAATAAAGATATAATTTCTAAAGCCGAAAAATCGGGAGTATATAGATTGAAGTGTGGAACGTGCCCTAAGGTATATATTGGACAGACTGGTGGAACATTTGAAGATAGGATCCATGAACATCATATAAGTTATGTAAAAAAGGAAACAAATTCAACATATTCCAATCACCTCTTAGAGAAAAACCATTGTTTCAATGATGATTTCGATATTTTACACGTAAAAAATAAAGGTATTAAACTGAAACTGAAAAATTCGATCTCCCCTGTTGAAAATCGCTATAAGCAACCGTTTTCTAGATATTTGGACTTGAAAATTTCAAGTCGATTATTTGATAATCGATGCGTGTTGAAGTTATTACCATTATTTTGCATTTTTCACAAGAATGCTTAGGAAATTAATTTGACGTTTAGGTAAGTAGTTTTGGTAATTACATATTATGTGACAGTTGAACGTTTTGTTGAAGTTTCTGTAAGTTTTAAAACACTAATTGAAAAAAAAATATTTAAACAATAACGCTTATTTAGCCGATATGCATTTCGTTTGTGGCCTTGCGGATGGCAATGCCCGCGAAGCAAGACGTATTCACCAGAAGCAATTTCCTAATCGAGTACTGCCTTCAGCTCCAACATTCACTAGTCTCCACCGTCGTTTGGCAGAAACAGGTAGCTTTAAGAGGGCAGCTGATATTATTGGAAGACCACGAGCAGTCCGAACCCCAGAATTGGAAGAAGCTGTTTAGAACGCTCTCGAGGAGAATCCAGAAACAAGTACAAGAATAATTGCTGAAGCTCTCAATTCTATTCAGTCCACAGTTTGTAGAATTATGCACGATCAACAATTTTATCCATACCATATTCAAAAGGTACAAGCTCTTTTGCCACGAGACTTTTACCAACGCATTACTATGTGTCAGTGGTTTTTGAGAAAATTGGCTGGAAATCCTCAATTTTTAAGATATGTACTTCTCCCGAAATGCTATCACAAACTTTCATAACAACCATGTTCGGGCTCTGGAAAATCCGCACGCAGTTAGTGAAAGACATTATCAGTATCGATTTTCTGCAAATGTATGGGCGGCAATAATTGATAATTACTGATAGGTCCTTTCTTTCTTCCGTTCCAACTGAATGGCGCAACATACAGAGACTTTTCAGAAAAGGAATAGCCGGGACTACTTCAGAATGTATCATTAGAAATTCGTAACCGTATGTGGTTTATGCATGATGGGGCTCCGGCCCATATTAACGTTGTAGCCAGGGAATTCCTCAACACTGTCTATCCAAATCGATGGATCGGTAGGGGTGTAGAAGAACCTAACCAGGCGTGGGCACCAAGGTCCCCAGATCTAAACGCGCTAGATTTTTATTTTTGGGGACATTTGAAGTCACTTGTTCATAAAACCCCAGTAACCGAATAGTAGACGCCTGTGAAACAATAAGAAACACACCAATAATTTTTGAGCGGGTACGAGATTCAATGACTAGAAGACTGATTGCCTGTGTCTTCGCTGAACTTTGAACAATTCATTTAAATACAATTTGGTTTCCTGTATTTCATTCTATTCTACATATTCAAAATTTCTTGAAATAAAATTTTGATATTTCTTGCAAATTTTATTAAAACCAATACAGATTTTGCACCCTTGATACAAAAATAACTATTTCAAACGAGTAAAAATAAATAGAATACAAAAAAACGAAATTACTTACTTAAACGTCAAATTCATTTCCTAAGCATTCTTGTGAAAAATGCAAAGTAATGGTAATAACTTCAACACGCACCGATTATCAAATAATCGACTTGATGAGCCCAAATATCTAGAAAACGGTTGCTTATAGCGACTTGTAACAAGGGTAGCTTGTTTACGTAGTTATGATAGGGAAATTGATTTTTTTACTGAGAAATGTGCTAGCAGTACGCTAAAAAAAGTTATGGATCTTCAAAAAAGGAAAGACGTGTAGGTGGCGCCCCCTACAAGTAAGAGCAATAATAACATCAGGTTCGAATTCGACACCTCAAAAAACCTCTCAATACAAGTTTTCGTCTCAATAAGGTCAGTATTTCGAAAGTTATTAAAAAAAAAAACGAAAATGAAAATAAAACTTTAACACCCTGTATTTTGGAAACGAAGCGTTCTCGGACATATATTTATTTGGACAATTCATATTAGAATATTGTGAGAAATCACCTCCTGAAGTTTGTCAAAGTACTTTTGAATCACCCTGTATACAACAATAGACTTATCCATGAGTTTTTGTAACTGGGTCATGTTTTTATATACTTATATTCATCCAGAAAAATCATTTCAGTACACAAATGAACAACAGTTAGGCATTCAATTTATAATTCCCAAGGGAAATATAACTTGCTGTATAACTTACTGCTGAAACTTTGTAAGGACAAAAGAGTAGGCACGACAGCCTGGCTCTTGGGTATAAAGTGAAGTCATATGAAAATATTGCGGTTGTTTATACCAAAATCTGGAAAAATTAGATGGCAAACGGTAGAGTCTCTAAGACCAATCATTCTCATGTTCTTTGGACTGAAGACTCTAGGGAAACTGTTATAACAAATACTCCATGAACTTGTTGAGAAAGTGGAGAACAAGCTGGAAAGCAATAATAGTTATTTATGTATCAAGGGCGTAAAATAGGCTTTTATGGACCGCAGCGTGTAAGTAATAGCCCGAGCGATAGCGAGGGCTATGAACACGCCTAGGTCCATAAAAGCAAATTACGCCCGAAATAAATACAAAATTTTATGCACGAGCGGTATATTTGATGTCATGTAGATATATACCTCTTTAAATCTAGAACATGATAAAAATACATCAAGGCTGCCGTGAGGATGTATATTCATATCATATCGGAAACAGAATGAATCAAGAAGTGATGGAATGAATGTTACCATGGCAATTTTTCGAAATAAGATTATATAGGCTAGTAGCCATATTTGCTGTCAATTTTTGTGATCACTGATGATTTATCACTGATTTTGAAATGGATTCAAGCGACGGGGAAAGTGTGAATTGTACTCCACCAGAAATAAGTAAAGCAGCTGAGGATGCGAAATTGAGTTTATTGCCAAGTAAATCCAAGAAAATATTCGACAAGGTGTATGAAGAATTCGTGAGGTGGTGCAACGGGAAAAATGTAAAAAATAAGAAATACAGAGAGACTGTACTTCTTGCCTATTTTCTGGAAAAATCTAAATATCGTAAGCCCTCTTCCATGTGGTCATATTATTCCATGCTGAAAGCTACTTTAAATGTACATGATAATATAGATATCAGTAGATACGCAAGATTGATAGCTTTTTTGAAACGAAAATTTGATGGTTATAAACCAAAGAAATCGAAGATTCTAAGCAGAGAAGAAATCGAGTTATTTTTGAGGGAAGCACCAGACGATTTGTATCTTATGATGAAAGTAAGTTCTAATTTCATGTTTTCTCAATGTTCAGTATGTTAATCTGAGAATTTATTGTAGGTAGCACTGATTTTTGGTATTTGTGGAGCATGTCGCCGCGAAGAATTGGCAAATATCACAGTGGACGACATTCAAGATTTCGAGACATTCTTACTCATAACTATACGAGAAACCAAAACGAAGATAGATCGAGTATTTACTGTGGTCGATAAAGAACAGAAAACGCCAAGTTATTTGGATATTTACCGAAAATATTCTTCCTTGCGAGATCAGAATGATCAAAAGCGGTTTTTTTTATATTATAAAAATGGCAAGTGTACGAGACAGGTTATCGGAAAAAATACATTCGGTCAAATACCATTCAGAATAGCCACTTACCTAGGTATTTCTAATGCGGAAGAATATACTGGTCACTGCTTCAGACGTTCCTCAGCAACTATGTTAGCAGATGCAGGCGAGGATATAATCAACATTAAAAGACAAGCTGGGTGGAAGTCGACGACTGTTGCAGAAGGTTATATTGAAAATTCAGTTGCAAATAAGCTGAAGATTGCTAAGAAAATTGTAGAAAATGATGAGCCTTCTACTAGCCATTGCAGACAATCTGAAATATTGCTCACTACTCTGAAACACCAGATAATGACATGCATTCTCTTCAGACTTCTAGTAATGAGGAATCAATTGAAATCAGTAACTATCTGCAACAACAGAAAACAACAAATCCAAATATTTCCATAGATAAATGTTCTAATTGTATTGTCAATATTAAGTTAAAATTCATTTTTTAAATTAATTTATGTTCATTGTTTTCGTTATATTATTGTTAATAATGTTTTGGGTTTGATTATATGATCCATCGGAATATAGATTTCTATCGATATGAGATTGAAATTCACTTTAGCGCCTGTTCAACGATTTCATCGCCCGCCGGGCGATAAAGTAGTCCGCGGGCGCTAAAGTGCTACTTTACGCCCGGTTGTGCATAAATACCATTATCGACCTTCTCAGACACTCTATAGACTCTATCATAAGGTCTCTCAGACAGAAAGGGCTCGAAGAACCATGCGTGGCTTGAAAGACAAATATCAACAAATTGAAAATGTCAAAACGAAAATTTCTTTGTGCTTTCTTCTACCAATTTTCATATCAGTTTGATATTTTTCCAGGAATTTTTCCTTGATCTATTCTCCGGAAAATCCAGTGATCCATGGTGTGATGGACTTTTTTCGAGTTGTCTTCACGAACGTGGTGGGTCTCAATAACTCCCACGAGTTGGAGTCGTACTTTCTAGAAAACTCTAGGAACTCTACTTTCGCCGGCATCGACTTTGGTGATGGTTTCAGAGATATAAAGAGCCTAAGTGACCTTAAGGATGTGGATATTTCAATAAGGTAAGAAAATGAAATTGCATCATTTCATTTATATCCTAGGAAAGTGTGATTTCGTTTTATGGTGTTGCCTTCATGCGAAAATTGACAACTCCTCGACGGACTAAAACACTTATTCCGCACCTGAATTTATTTTGGAAGCGAATAACTATTCTAAGATAATTATTACAAATTAAATAAGAAATATACTTGTTTCTCCTTTTTTCCGTTCGAAGTGTTTATACAGTGCTTCTCAAAAGTCCCCTCCCCCACTCTTATTTTTGGAACGATTATACATAAACAAGTGAAATTTGGAAACTGAATATTAAAGGTTGTTAACTTCCCTACTAGTGATGATAGATGACGAAATCGTCAAAGATGACGTCACAAGGCCATTGTGACCAATAATTTTAAATGGAACCCTACGGCAAGCGACACCTCTTTCAAAAGGTATCGAAAAAACCGATTCAATGATATTAATTTTGTTTGTGTTTATGGCAGTTTTGGCAACTCGCTTTTAAAAAACGCAAAGATGTGATGAATTGAATCAGTTAATACTAAAATTCCAAATTCAAGCTCCGCCTCTGGATAGTTGTCAAATAAGCTGACGTTTTTGTTAGTCTCCCTAATTCGACGTTTTTGTAATTGTCCAAGTTTTTGTACATTTAATAATTTGTGTATTATTTTAATAACTTGTTAAACTGTTGTGAGCCGAACGTTTAAATGCTTCAAGAAGCGAAATGGTACGTGCTTTAGGTGATAAAGTAGCAGCGATCCTAATTCTTGGTGAAACTGGACAAAATATTCATGCAGCAGAACGCATTTTTAATGAGAGGTTTCCCGATCGCCCCGTTTCGAGGACTCTTTTGAGGGAGCTTCTTCGTAAGTTTGAAACAACGGGTAGTATCAATGATGCGAAACGATCTGGCAGACCACAAATTTCTAATGAGAAAAAAATTGATATACTGACAGAAGTAATAGTTAATCCTACTTCTTCAACAACTCACGTTTCATCTACCTGTGAAGTCAGTCAAAGTACAGTACACAGGGTGTTGAAAAAAAAAACTAATCTCATCCATACAAATTAAAAATGGTTCATCAACTCTCAGACGACGACCCAGACCGAAGACTAGAATTTTGTGAAAATATGGAAACTAAAATTAACCAACAGCCAGACTATGTCAAAACAATTTGTTTTAGTGACGAAAGTACTTTCTATCTAAATGGAAATGTAAATACACAGAATGTGAGGTATTGGAGTGACGCAAATCCTCACCTGTTTCGTGAAACACAGCCAATTTCCCCAGAAGGTGAATGTTTGGGCAGGTATCCTGGGGCACCACATCGTTGGGCCTCTTTTTTTAAATACTTATTCAACTGGTGAGGTTCATCTGGAGCTGTTGCAAAACGCAATAGAACCGTTAAGCCTTGAAATTTTGGAAGATAATCCAGATGAATTCGGCAATTTGGAAATAACATTCCAACAGGATGGTGCTCCTTCACACTATTACGGTGCAGTGAGACGGTATTTGGATGGGGAGTATCGTGGTAGATGGATTGGACGACGACGTTCAACGGAATGGCCAGCTCGATCACCGGACCTCACACCTTTGGATTTTTTTCTATGGGGTACCTTAAATCGAAGGTTTACGCCACTAAACCTGACAATATTGACGTTTTAAAACAATGTTTTGTTGCAGAAAGTGAGGCTGTTTCCGCAGACACATTTGCAAAAGTACGAGAAGAGTTTAAAAATAGGATATTTCACTATCAGGAAGTAAATGGAGGTCACTTCGAGCAATTTCTTTGAGTAGATACTGATTCTTAAATCTGTAAATAATATCATACTGAATGGAATTTAAATTTTAATGTTTACTAATGAGCCATTAAAACCGCCATAAACACAAACAAAATTGGTATCATTGAATAGATTTTTCGATACCGTTCAAAAGAGATGTCGCTTGCCGTAGGGTTCCATTTGAAATTATTGGTCACAATGGCCTTGTGACGTCATCTTTGACGATTTCGTCATCTATCATCACTAGTAGGGAAGTTTACAACCTTCAATATTCAGTTTCCAAATTCCACTTGTTTATGTATAATCGTTCCAAAAATAAGAGGGGGGGAGCGGACTTTTAAGAAGCACTGTATGAAAATTCAATCAAAATTCACCCAAAACTTTCAGATTTCCTGGAGAGACCAGGTTCGAGATAGACCCTTTCGGATTGAATAATTGGAGAACAAATCTCATCTACCCAATTTTACAAACACCGGGACCAAGAATGTATAATTACCCCTATGGTGGAGCTCCCAGTAAGTCAACAATGCATTTCTTTATTCTACCCTACAAGCTTTTTCATGTCGGTTCTACAGCAGTTGGACGTTTCATTCAATGTCTTACACAATTTGAAAGAAATTTCGATAAAGCTAACATTGTTATTCTCAAAAATGATTAAAACAATTTCGAAATACGAAGGTTGTGATGCTTTTTCTAAATGTATGAATTTAGTTGAGGCCATTCATTATATTAATTTTGTTCGACATTTTTGTAACATCCATACGAATATGAGTAGATATACTAGGCCGGTACAAGCGCAGCTTGGATTGCTCTCGTACCGTTCTAGTATATCTCCTAGTAGTTATACTAGGTCGGTACGAGCGCAAGATGGCATCCCCAAGATGGAGGACGAGTTTTCTGATTAAGATCAGATTTTATTCAAAATTGGTGTGTGGTGGTTTTTAGGTTTGGAAATTATGGATTTTTTGTCAAAATCTATGAATGGCGGGCGAGTTTTGTGATTATGATCGAATTCGATTCAAAATTGGTATGCGGGGGTTTTCGGGGTCGGAGATTATGAATTTTTTGTCGAAATTCATAAATTTGAGATGGCGGCCCCAAGATGGAGGACAAGTTTTGTGATTATAGTCCAATTCGATTCAAAATTGGTATGCGCGGTTTTGGTCGAATTTTGTTCAGATTCTATTCAAAATTGGTGCGAGGGAGTTTTTGGGGTCGGAGATTTAGATTTGTTACAGGTCTGTAGGATACTTGTGTTCCATGAAAAGTGGCCAATCATCTAAATACTTCAATTCCTGTGGGAACAGCAATAATTATTCCAGCTGAAAACTTACAGGGGAGAAAAGCTTGTCGCGCGAATTGTAATGAAATTAACACTCCGACAAGTTGTTACTTACCAACCAAGCATTGTCCAATGAAATTAATTGGTACCTACTTTTATGAACACTTCGCGCTACAAGCTTCTTGAAACCAAATAATTCAACAAAAAATAATTAAGTCATTGTCAGCGATGACTTAAACTTATTTTATACGTTCTAGTACACGGCTCAAATGAAAGCTTGTCTTTAAAAAGTTTTTTATTAGTCATTCTATATTTTCAGCTATAACTTCAGAAGTATTGGAGATATGAAAGCCTAATTCGCAGATTCAAACCCAAAACGAATGATTTTTCTACGATTATAAATAACGGAGATATGATTTCAATTATATACAGTGCTTTTGGTTGCCTTATTTGAACGTTATAAATTGAATATATGTAACACATGTTATGCGCAACCATTTTGGTAGTCAATACTCACTCTTTATTCACATATGAAGGAACGATAAATTGATTGGGGAAAGTAGTCCATTGTTACTCGAAGTGGATATTGTGGAATTTGAAGGAGGGTGGGGGAAAATCTCGAAGTCTTATCCACAAAATAAAACAAAGTGTTTTTTGAGAAACTGGATGCATTTCGGGTGCCTACGCACCCATCTTCAGCAGAACATTGATATTACATGGCTAAAAACAATTTTTGATAATCCTACTTGGTAACAATGAAAAAACTTCAACTTAACAACTTTATAGTATGGTTAACCTTGGAAAATAGAATGAAAAATTGTTAAATCAGTAGTGAGAATCCAAGGGTGAGGGTGTTTTTTCCTTTTTTCTTTTTTCGGATAAACATTTTGTCCTTATTTGGATAAGGTAACATCCTTAAGCAAAATGTATGACAATTTTAACGATATACAGGGTGTTTCCTAATTGAATGCTGATCCTAAAGGGCGATAATCCTTGGATGATTTTAAGAGAAATTCTGAGATACAGGATGTTGAAATTTAACAAAAAAATCAGTTCTTCCCCAATATCTCGGAAACCGCTCTAGATTTCTTGCAATTTTGGTACATGCGAAGTAAGCATGAAAATACATTTTTTTCATGATGAAGGGATTCTTAATTTTCATCAGTGGCGTCCCTGTTAACATGCCCTGCCATATTTTTTATCAAAATAATGATACGCCACTGTCTTTTTCCCAAATAAGTATTATTTTTGTAATTGTCCTCTATCTTCTCATAAAAATGATTTTCTGCTTTTTTTTCGTCCGGCGAGCGGTTTTTGAGTTAGAAAATAAAATGCATTCATTTGCTTGTTCCTATGCGAAATCAGCAGTTGAAGAGTAGTAGGATTATCTTGTGGGCTAGAAACATGTAGTATGCTGAGAACACATTCCGTTGTTTTCAACATATACACTTTTGATACTTCTTTAGCTAGATACGTGATATTATTTACGTTATAAAAACTTGTTTAAAAAAAAACATGGTAAATTTTACAAATACCGAATTAGCAGACATGCATCACTTTCCTGATGCTCGAACGATTTCAAGCACCCACAGGAGGTTATTTATTTATTTGTACAATACATCCAGCAGGCCCAAAACTCCTTTTACAGGTGTATACAATAAATATTATGAATAATTACACATTTGACAGAATCAATTCCGAATGAAACGGATGATCTCTTTTTTGAATTTTTGGAAAGTTAGAAAAAATATATCTACACTAGGAACCTTATTAACACTTCTAGATATTGTAGCTATAGGAGAATGAAAATGATGCACTGTATTGGAAACAGGAATATCAAATGTGCTACAGAACCTAGATGAAATACGCGGTACACTGAATAGCATACGAGACACAACGGGTGAACAATCTATATGTCCATATATGATTTTATATGCAAAACACATATCTCGGCTTTCCCTGAATTTCTTCAGAGATATCATATGCAATTTGTCCAACAATGAGTCACAGCTGTAACCTCTCTCGGGATGAACACCATGTTTTTTGAAATATGCATATTTCAAAAAAAAAACGAACATTTTCTAAGCTAGATATATGGTTCATATGAGACGGATTCCAAACGACACTGCAGTACTCCAATTTGCTCCTGATCAGTGTGAAATAAATGGTTCTCAAGGAATCGAAGGTCCTAAATCATGTTATGTGGAACAGGAAGTTTTGAGCCAGATCATCACTTGAAACTCCAGCAATTGAGGTAGCTGTTTTAAATTCAGTTGACGAAAATCCTGAAATAAGTACGAAGTAAATTGCCAATAATTTGAATATCGCCCATATTCTAGAATTCTTCATGATTATTTATTATATCCCTATCGCATTCAACGGATTCAGGCTATTCTTCCTCGAGACTTTCCATGATTTTCTGCCAATGGTTTCTCCAAAAAGTTACCGAGAATCCTCCATTCAACAGGGAAATTTTATTCACGGACAAAGCTAGTTTTACTAAAAATAGGATCAGAAATTTTCATAATAATAATTTTTGGGCCGAGGAAAATCTGCATACAATCGTGGAATCTCATCACCAGGCGCAGTTTTCATTAAATGTCTGGGCTGGAATTAGTGGAGATTACCTAATTGGACCTTTTTTTTACCACGCAGACTAAATGGACATGATTATCGCCGATTTCTTGAAGATAATTTGCCAATTCTGTTGGAAGATGTTCCTTATTCAATGCGAAATCGCATGTGGTTTATGCTCGATTTTTTTTTTATGTTCTGGTTCCCACGAAAAGGGATATCCTGTAATGTTCACAGAACATCGTGGGAACCTAGGGAAAGAAGGTAGGAGTTGGTGTTCTTCTTAAATTTCTGAAGGTTGTATGCCTCGGGGAACACCTCCCTAGGCAATGAGTTCCAAAGCCTCGCTGTTCGTTGGATGAACGAGTCTTTGGAAAGTGATGTTCTGCAGGTTTCCAAAGTGACCACGAAGGGGTGTGATGACTGAACTTGACGGGTTAATCTCGAAGAGACTGCCAAAGCAGGAACGATTGTTGATATTTCAGAAGAGCATCGCCCATGAAAATATCTATAAAATAGAGACAAATCGCCAACTTTTCTACGGTGTTCCAGACAAGTGAGCGAGTTTGTAAGCGAGGCATCACCGACGAGACGAATTGCCCTTTTTTGGACAGAATCCAATAGCCTCAGGATATGTTTAGGTGCCGCACTCCAAATATGGGAACAGTATTCCAGGACAGGTCGGATCTGTGCCTTATAGATCATAAGCAGCTGACTGGGGGTGAAATAGCTCTTGGCACGAAACAGAGAACCAAGTTTTTGGGATGCACTTTTGGCAATGGACCTCACGTGATTTTCCCAGGAAAGGTTATTGCTGATAGTAATACCAAGCATCGATATGGATGGCTTCAGTGGTATGGATACTCCTGACAAAGTTATGTTAGGCACAGTGAGATCGGCTTTTCTAGAGAAAAGACATGCTTGTGTTTTGTTTGCATTGAATTCTACCAAGTTATTAGATCCCCATTCGAGAATTGTTGCCAAGTCCATATTTATATTATTAACATTTCTTCCTCGTTCATTTCTGGTTTCACGGGCTGATATAGGGGCCCTGGAAGAAAGCGGTATGGAGGGTACTATCATCGGCAAAGCTGTGTACTGGACATGAAGTTGCTTTCAACAGGTCGTTGATGTGAAGTAGAAATAGTGTTGGTGCGAGAATGGATCCTTGCGGAACACCAGCATTTATGAGTAGAGTGTCAGATGAAACTCCATCGACCACTACATGGAGAGACCTGTTTGAGAGAAAACTAGCAAGCAGAGAACACAGCTGAGGGGGCAAGCCATAAGACGGAAGCTTGGCGAGGAGTCCCTGGTGCCAAACTCGATCGAACGCCTTGGAGATATCTAATGCCACAGCTAAAGTTTCTCCATGCTTTTCAATAGATAGCTGCCATATATGTGAGACGTAAGCGAGCAGGTCACCAGTTGATCTCTGATGGCGGAAGCCATATTGCCTATCGTTGACAATTCCTGAGTCTTCCAGATATTTCATGAGCTCGATGTTGATGGCTTTTTCCATGACCTTTGAAATAATAGATAGCAGTGCGATAGGTCTGTAGTTGCTAGGTAGGGCCTTTTGCCTTTTTAGGGACTGGCTGTACTCTTGCAATTTTCCAATTGGACGGAAATACCCCCAAATTGTAAGAGTGGTTGAACAACTTGCAAAGAACAGGTGTTAGTTCGGGGGCACATTTCTTGAGAACAATCGGCGGGATTCCGTCAGATCCACAGGCTTTGTTGGTGTTGAGACCCAGCAAAATCTTTCTGATAGTACGTTGGCGAAAGGTGATCTCGGGTATGTGACTGTCAATAGGTGTAATGTTCGGGGGTTGTTTTCCCGATGAATCCAGAGTGGAATTTCCAGCAAATAGGTGCGCAAAGATATTGGCTTTTCCTGGGCAGTCATTGCTAGTGTTCCATCTTCTTTGGTTAGGGAGGAAATGAGCTGGAAGTGAAATTTTTCCCACAGCTTGGCGAAAGACCAAAATGAACGGGATCCGTTAGGACATTCAGCAAGTTTTGATCTTATTTTGGCTTTGTGGGCATCTTTTGAGCATTCTATTGTCTCTTTACATATGCCTCTAGCCTCGACATATGCTGCTCTGGTCTCAGGGCCCGGATTTTTTAGCCATCGATGGTATGCTGCCTGTTTGGAAGCCACAGCTCTAGAGCAGTTTCTGTTAAACCAGGTCTTATCGGATGATGTTCTTCTTTCGGTATTCGGTATGTAAGTTTGCATCCCCAACATGATGATTTCAGAAATTGTCTCAGCACATCGTGTTGGATCTACTGAAGAGAAACAAACTCTCTTCCATGGAAACGCTGAGAAAAACATACGAAGACCTTCCCAGTCGGCCGAATTGTAATGCCACATGAGACGGGGTGGTATTGTGCAGCTCGATGGTAAATGGAAAGAGCATGTTGTGGAGATGAGGGTGTGGTCAGAGTTTCCAAGTGGGGCATAAACTTCTATTCTATACGGGTCAGGATTGGTGGTGACGAAAAGATCTAGTGTATTGGCAGACTGGTTGTTGACATCAGGGATACGGGTTGGTAGCTCGACTAGTTGTTCTAGACCATGAGTGATGGCGAAGGCCTCGGCTTGACGACCTGCATCATCTGTTTTGTTAGAGAATTTGAGCCAGGCAGCGTTATGTACATTAAAATCTCCCATGATTATGGTTTCAGCTGTTGGATGGTTCTCCTGAATGTAGTCCAGTTTGAGTGATAAAAACTCAAAGAGGTCGTTATATGAAGGTTCATTAGGTGATAGATAAAGGCAGCAGAGGAACTTAGTCAGTTTGGTATCAGATAGCTTGAACCACATGGTGCACCTGCTCATTCTAGTGCTCTGGCACGCGACTATTTGAACCAAAACTTTCATAATCGCTGGATAGGTCGTGGGGGAACAGAGTCATGGCCAGCTAGATCCCCAGACTTAAACAGTCTTGATTATTTTCTTTGGGGACATCTTGAGACTTTGATGTACAGTCAACCAATTCTAACTGAGGAAGAATTGCGAAACCGCGTAATAGTTTCCTGTGAAGCACTAAGGAATACTCCAGTAATTTTCCAAAGGGTACGCGAGTCAATGACAAGGAGGGCTGAAGTGTACGTACTTGCAGGAGGCGGCCATTATGAACAGTTAATTCGATTTTGGTATTTTTTGTTCATAATAGTTATGTTTTAGAAAATAAAAAATGTTTTTTTAGGCGTACTCATTAGAAAAACTAAATAATAGTTACCATAAAATTATAAAAATCTTGCCGAGATCCTTTGGTTACCACAATTGGAAATGAAGAAGAAATCGAATAGGGACAAGCAAGTGAATGTATTTTGTTTTCTAAATCGAAAATCGTCCGCCGGACGAAAAAAAGGCAAGAGACCATTTTTATGAGAAGATAGAGGACAATTGCAAAAATGATGTGTATTTGGAAAAAAGACAGTGGCGTATCATTATTTTCATAGAAAATATGACAGGGCATGTTAACAGGGACGCCACTGATGAAAATTAAGAAATCCTTTATCATGAAATTTTTTTATTTTTTTTGCGTACTTTGCATGTACCAAAATCGAAAAAAAAGCCAACGCGGTTTCAATGATAGTGGGGAAGAACTGATTTTTTTGTTAAATTTCAACATCCTGTATCTCAGAAATGAAGCGGTTGCGGACCTATATTCATATGGAGAATTTTTCTTAAAATCATCCAAGGATTATCGCATTCAATTATGAAACACTCTGCATTGTAATGATATATTGTACGTTGATAATATAATCATTATTTTTTATGAATTGAATAACCTCGATTTTTTTCAGGTTACCAAAGCGAAGGATTCCTCGGACTTCAGTATTTCTTAACCGCTGCCATGGTCCTCCAGAAAAATAACTTCAGTTATACCAAAAATGTATCAATTCAAGAATTGTTGTTGAAATGTGCCGATTTAGGCATTCCCAAAGTCAATATGAGACGGTTTCCGTACCCGAATTGGACGGAAGACTCTCTTCTCACTGCCTTGGAATCGATGATTGGCATAATCATCATGTTGAGTTTTGTCTACACCTGCATCAACACAGTGAAAACAATCACCACAGAGAAGGAAAAGCAACTAAAAAAATGCATGTTTATGACAAGTCACAAATAAACATCAAAACAAAAAAATTTATTATATAAAATATACATAAAATTCAACACAAGGCCAAAACAGATTTAAAAAAAAAAAAAAAATAAATTAAACATCAAAACAAAATAAAATAAAATACATACCATTAGATTAAAATATATGATAAAAATTGAGAAAATCATCTTTGCAGGAACATACTTTTCGGACAATATATCATGAAAAGGTAGAAGACGTGAATGCACAAGAGACAACAAGAGAGACAATCGTATATATAAGTATGCTATATTGAATACAAATCAAATCAATTGCATATATCGCGAACATAACACAAATTATACTAAGTACTCATCTATAGTGTAGCAGGCCTTCTGAACTAGCTGCTGTTTCAGTCTTGTTTTGAAAATATTTAAATTGAGGGAGCTTTTAATATGCTCATCAAGAGAGTTGTATAATTTACAGCCAGTAAAAAAAAAACTTTTTTGGTACAGCGTAGTCCGGTGATTCTCAGGTTGTAGTTGGCCTTTGAAACGTGTATTATGGTCATGCTTCTCAGCAGTATTCAAAAACTTGTTTTTATTTTTATAGACGTATGTACAAACTTCCAGTATATATAAGCTTACAACAGTTAGGATTTTAAATTTTTTAAAATAATCTCTGCAGCTCGTTCTAGTATCGATACTAGCAAGAATTCTAATCGCATATTTCTGAAGTACCAATACTCTATTCACATGTGCACAATTTCCCCAAATCAAAACTCCATACTTTATATGGGAATGAAAATTTGCATAGTACAATGACAGTAGTGTGTACTCACTACAGTGGTTCTTCATAAATTTCAGACTATAACAGCTACTCTGTAATTTTTTACACAAACAATCAATATGACAATCCCAGTGAAGTTGCCTATCATAGGTAACCCCAATAGTTTCACTGATTTACTACTTACTATTTCATCATTGGAACCTTCAAAAGTTTGATTTCATCAGTCCTGCCATTACCAAAAGAACAGTTATTGTTTTACGATGATTCAGTTGTAGGTTATTATTGTTGGACCATTTTACAATATTGGCAAATACCGCTTCAGCAGTAGTTTTCAGCTTATTGAGATCCTTGTCAACAACCAAAATATTCGTGTCATCTGCATAGCAGATAACATGAACATTCTGAACCCTTTGAATATAGAGAATGAGATCGTTAGCAAAAATGTTGAAAAGTAGAGGACCTAACACAGAACCTTGCGGCACACCTTGCTCTACATCCATTTTTTCAGAGAAAATGTTATTGACTCTTATCATTTGTTTTCTATTACTGAGGTATGACTCGATTAAAGTTAAAGGCAAACCTCTTATTCCATATCTCTCTAATTTGGCAGTGATTAATCGATGATCCACTAGGTCGAAAGCTTTCGAGAAATCAATGAAAATACCCAAAGCAAACATTTTTTTGTCGATACTTGAAATGATCCCTGGATGTAAGCCGTTGGGTGTATTGTGCTTGGATTTCCATACCTTTTTCATCCCTTTCTGTTTTCACCATGAATGAATGAATTGCACTCGAAAAAAAACCTACTGGAGGATAAAGCACTGGAGAATAATAATAAAATGAACTTCCTTTTTTTATGGATGAAACTAACACTCTATGAAAAAATATTTGAAGAATCGTTGATGTATAACTCAAACACTGGTATTCGGAGATGAGTTGATGCGTAACTGGAGCACTGGTAGCCAGTCGGAGAGCTGCTGAATAATTGACGCCTATTTCAACAACTCACTTGTTATTCAAACGTTTTTCAGCCCCTCCAGCTATCAGGCATACGTGTCCTGGCCGCGTTATCCTTGCAACACACTCAATGAATATGCGAGAATGCAATAATTCTAATGATGGATATTAATTTCCGGTCATTGTGAATAATTGGCTTTCTACTGAGTTTGACCTCAGTATCAGGACATCGACCCGGCCTTTCTGCTGATAAAGTCTGTTATGAATAATTGGGTTTCTGCACTGTCTGACAAAAAGTGTTATTTCCCAAGTTGCAGCATGATTATGAAATACTAATCAAATGTAATTCGTGAATATACCAGGTGATTCTCTAAGGTGGCTTACCCCTATAACTTTTTTATTATTGAAGATAGAAAAACGAAATTTGGGGGTTGTATATTATAGTTCAATGTTAAATTTTTGACATATTTACTTGCTCTGCCTCACTTCCGGTTTGACCGGAAATGACCTCAACTTTCGATTTTCAAATGGGACATCCTATATATTTTTACATATTTCGACCGAGAATGACATTCTGAATCCAACAACACCTCACTTGTCAATATTTGACAAATAAAGTCATTTTTATTCCAATTTTTAATTTTCGATCTAGAATGCCATGGATCGTGTAAATCGCTCCAATCTAGATCAAGTAGAAAAATATGACTTTGGGGCTTATGACTTCACAGTCGTTTCAAGAATTATTTAAAAGTCTTGAATATGAATTTTTCCAGTTAACTTGATTTTTTCAAATGGAAAGGGGGGTGGCTCGTCGGCTTTTTGTGAAAGATAATTTTCTGGCGAATAATTTGATACCACACACTTTCACTTTATTCTCACTATTTTTCTGAATAATTGCAAGAAGCGATCATACCTAATGACAAATAATACGTATAATCGGTATAATTATGCACTGAGTCCTGTTAATCTAGTTATCCATGGCAAACAATTGAAGCTATTGCTAGGACTACCTAAACAAATAGGCTAATGAACATGCTGTCACTTTTAAAAATGTATTTGTTGCGTAGTTTATAATTTGATATGGAAAATTATACTAGAAACGAGAAAACTGACATGTTGCTGATTTACGGAGAAGCAAAAAAGAATGCAACTTATGCAGCTCGAATTTATGCTCAAAGATTCCCTAATCGTCGCCATCCCACTCGGCATTATTTTCCAAAACTGGAAAGGAAAATGCGAAATGAACCAGAAGAAAATGCCAATAGCTTCATCGTCAGTGAAGAAAAATAAGTAGACGTGTTGGGCCTATGTTGAAGTAAATTGTACGGCGTCAATTCGCCAAATTGTTTCTGAGTGTGATATAAGTTATTCGTCGGTTTGGAGAATTCTTCACAAATATAATTATCGATCATTCAAATACCAACTACAACAACATCTTTAGGATAACGACCACAACCTAAGATTAACTTATTGCAACTGGTTTTAGAACGAAGTTCCTTATCGCGCGTTGCGAAAGGGGGCTAGACGGAATAAATTAAGACCAAAAGTTGTAACGACACTTTTTGCTGTAGTTGTAAGCCGTGCGGCGTGCGCGTGTTTCTCTGTCTGTATCTCTCTCTCTCTCTCTCTCTCATAGAAAGCAAGCCAGTTATTTTCGTTTCGTCTTTCTATTTCGCATTGAACAGTGTGGTGTCGCGACGATTATTTTTGTTGAGTGTATACAGGTTTTTTGTACATAATAAATAATAAAAAATAATAACAATAATGAATCCTGACAGTGTTTCTGCACAAGTTCCGGATATTGCTGATGGAGTTAGGTAAGTAGAGATTTTATACAGACAATAATAAATGCTTATGTATTTTTAGCAAGTACGCATTATAACCTCTCTTTACTATTGTGCTAACCAAGTCATACGCGTTATAATCTCTCCATTATTGTGTGTTTAGCAGGTGTACGCGTCACAACTTTAATAAATTTAAGATCAAATTATATTTTAATATTACAATATCAATGCGTATGTACTAAAATTGAGCCTACTGATTAAGTTTATATTACACTATATTTGTCAATAATAAAAAATAAATTATTATAACTTAAAAAAAAAACTTATTACAATTCCTTCACTAATTAATCGAAAGGAACTTAGTTCCATCCGGGTGTCCCTTGACACCTCTCAAGTTTTTTTGACTAAATACAGAGAAGATGTACGTTTTCCAATTAAAATTATTTATTCAGATGAAACTCGATTCACCAACTTGGGTCTATCCAATCGGAATAATAAAAGGTACTGGTCTCAAAAAAATTTACATCTGATGCAAGAAGGAAATTTTCAAGACCGATTTGGTTCTAATCGCTGGATGGGTATTATTGGAGGAAAACTTTTGGGGCCAATAATTTTCGACGGACAACTTACTGCGGAAAGAATTCTACAGTTCCTTAGAAATCAAATTGATGATTTCATTGAAGATTTGCCACTGTCTAACCAAGTTGATATCTATTTTCAACAAGATAGAGCGCCACCTCACAATTCTCAAGTCTCAAGAGAACATCTGAATGACACCTTCCCAGAAAAGTGGATTGGCACTCATGGACCTATTCAGTGGCCTGCGAGGTACATTCTTAAGTTGTCATATTTTTTCATAATGTATTATTTCTTTTTCATATTCTAGATCACCAGATCTCACTCCGGTAGATTTTTTCTCTGGGGAACAATAAAAAATCAGGTGTATAACACAGCATCAGCTACTCGTGAAGAACTGGAGTATAAAGTAAGGGTGGCATTCCAGAACATCACTGCGGAACAGCTAATCAATGTGGTGCGCGCAACAATTGAAAAAGTTGATCAAGAAGGAGGTCATTTTGAAAATTAAGAACCTTAATGGACTAATTCGCGACTGTTAAATAATTCTTAAAACTTCTTATAAATCTCAAAGTCGTATTTTTCCTATGTTACTTGATCAAGAATGAAGCGATTTACACGATCCATGGCATTCTAGATCGAAAAATAAAAATTGGAATAATAAAAACTTTTTAACAAAAAATTAAACCGACGAAATACGGAACTGAAAAGTAAAAAATAAAAACTTTTTAACAAAAAATCAAACCGACGAAAAAATCAACTGAAAAGCAAAAAATAAAATAAACCTTCCTAGTCTAAATGATAATTGAGCTCCTAAACTAATGTAAGTAACTGATTTTGAGTCGTCGCCAAACAAACAATTATCGAAGATCATTATCTATGAAAGAAGTCATCACAACGCAGCCGTGCATCTCGCTGCCATCATTTTACGCTTCACCTAATTCAATTGTTAGTTTGTTTGGCGCCGACTCAAAATCAGTTACTTACATTAGTTCAGGAGCTCAATTATCATTTAGACTAAGAAGGTTTATTTTATTTTGCTTTCAGATTTTCGTCGGTAATTTTGTTAAAAGTTTTATTTTACTTTCAGTTCCATTTCGTCGGTTTAAATTTGTTAAAAGTTTTAATTTCAATTTTGTGCTAAAATCTACGAATTACTACCTACTTGTTTTTGATTACTTCCAAAATACTTACTTACCCACCTTACTTCAACTATTACCAGTTAAATAATATGATTATCTACTTTTACTATTTGTTGTGATATAAATTATTTTCGTTGTTCTGGTTAGTTTATTTCATTACTTTGTATATCATTCCATCCTCTCATAAAATATACTGATTTTGACGGAACAAGAATAATGTCAGTAGCGATCTGTCATTGTCAACTACGTATGTGTGCCAATGTTCACTAGTGAAAAATCAATTATCCCCTATTTTTCCACCCGTAAGGGTGGCTAATTCCTTTCGAAATCCAAATATGAGGTATACCCTATCTATTAAAAAAAGAATCATCCAAATGCCTGATAGAATCGGTTAACGGACCAGAATTCAGAGGGTGAGTGATCAATATCCTTCATTTCGCTACCCTTAGGGGTGGATTTAATATTTTAAATTAAAATGGGACCAAATTCGAAGTACACCCTATCCACTGAAAAAAGAATCATCGGAATCGGACGCCTCAGTAAAAAGTAATGCGTGATCATACATAAAAAAAATTATGGAAAAACATAAAATATACGGGTCGAATAGAGAACCTCCTCCTTTTTGGTTTCGTCGGTTAAAAATGACTTTATTTGTCAAATATTCACGAGTGAGGTGTTGTTGGATTCAGAATGTCATTCTCGATCGAAATAAGTGTAAATATATAGGATGTCCCATTTAAAAATCGAAAGTTGGGGTCATTCCCGGAAAAATCGGAAGTACGGCAAAGCAAGTAAATATGTCGAAAAATGTAAATTGAACAATACACAACCTCCAAATTTAGTTTTTCTATCTTCAATAATAAAAAAGTTATAGGGGTGAGTCTCCTTGGAGAATCACCCGGTATATTAAGATTTCATTCAGCTTGGAAAAAATGGATTTTTACAGCCTTCACAAATATTTTCAATGGAATAATGATGATAAATGACAGTATTATGCACGAGATGATGAGAATTTTGAGGAGAATCTTCTTGATTGACAGGCTCCCATTCATCTGCATCTTGTTCGGTTTGATCTTGAAAAATTATCTTGAGTTTCTAATTGCATGTTTCTTCTGGTAGCGATGTAGAAAAGACATCCAACTTGTTTACTTTTGTCAAGCCCATCATTCTCCAGTCTGATCTATTGCACTTGTGTTTGAGTCCTTTGATACCGAAGCAAACTGTCATGTGTTGAACTCCACGGGCCGCATTGAGATATAGCGTATTATGGAGGATTGTCGAAAGCAGCAGCAGAGACTTCAGAAGGGCCATTGAAGGGTGTTGAGGGTTGAATGCGTCGCACTGGATATGTTGTTGGGGGTATATTACGTTCGCCCAAGCTCTCCACACTCAACTTGCCAAAGTGTTTCACTACGGTTTCGTTTTCTTCGTAAAATTCGATATCTTTGGATAGTTCTCGAACACGTCTACCAAATTCCTCAAGTCTACGTCTGTACTCTTCAGCAGACATTTCGAAAATGATCGTTTTCCGCATCATTGTTTAATTATTCCAAATAGCTTGTAGAGGGAAAGAACAATGGTCTGAAGTACTGGCGGTCCCTGGTTCGAACCTGGGTTTCGACATTTCTTTGTTTCTTGATCGAGTATGATATGTATGTAGACTTTCCATATTTATGTACTCTACCTCTTCCTATTCTTTCCTTATCTATCCAGTGCTTGTTTTGCTCATTTTTGCCATATTTCCCTAGATCTACCTTTTGGTTTCTTTCTGGTACTTTTTCCCATTATCCCATTATCTCAAATACCAATTTCATTGACTCTTACTTCAAAACAAACCTTCACCCCCATACCTACAAACTTTCACCCCCCATTTCACCACCCCTTCAGGGGTTGAATTTACAAAAGCACTGTAACACTTATTTCTTTATTTGTAACAAAGATCACAAAAATAACTTTAATGTCCCTAACTGGAAACCTAACGGTACCCCTATACAAACTCTCAATCCCCTTCAGAGGAGATCCGTCGTAAGATATTTATATAGAATATAAATAAAATAATTGTTTTCAGGAAGCGATGAAAATAATGGGTTTACCCAACTGGCTGCATTGGTTGGCGTGGTTCCTGAAGAGTTTTACTTTTCTCCTCATATCCGTCATACTGATGGTGATATTGCTCAAAGTGAACTGGTACCCCAGCAAAGAATTCAAGGTCTTCACTTACGCCGACCCGCTGGTGTTGCTTCTATTCTTCGTTTTTTACATTGTCGCAACAATAACTTTCTGTTTCGCACTCAGCGTATTCTTTTCCAAAGGTAAGTACCATTCTGGGACACTAATTATACATAATACATAATGCTTGTAGACCACCAAATGGAGACCTGACAATATTTCTGGATACTGTTACCCAAAAAACATTATATAACATAATCATAATATATTTTGGAAAATATCAAATCAGTGACAGTCATAATTTTTTCAACAAAAAATTAAACCCACGAAAAAATGAACTGAAAAGCAAAAAATAAAATGAACCTTCTTAGTCTTAATAAATAACTGAGCTCCTAAACTAATTTGAATTACTAATTTCAAGTCGTTTCCACACAAACAATCAAATCATTTAATTAAAAAAAAAAATAGCCCGCTGCCATCATTTTACGCGTTACCTATTCCAATTGCTAGTTTGTTTGGCGCCGACTCAAAATTAGCAACTCACATTTTATTTATTTATTTATTCAATTTATTGTGTAATCTACAGAATTATAATTCCAATGATCGATTACAAACATATATAATTCCCTTATATTGTAGACATCGCCCTAATAATTCATAACTTATAACTATACTAACAAATAATAATTATAATAATTATATTAAGATCACAACAGTAATACCTTACCTTCGCATTATTTATACAAGCTATGGTAGTGCGAAAATAGTAGTGTTTTGTACCTACCGTGTGTATCCTCGAATATATCATATTCCAGTTTATTTATTATCTGGCATCTTCTATAGACTGGTACATTCATACTCAGATCGCTCTTGGTATCATGAGAAGTGGACTATTTCTATTGTTATATTGTGGGGTTGGCTTATATATTTTATTCAATATTAAGGGACATATTACTGTTCCATGTATGAGTTTATGGATGAAAATTGCCGATGATATTTCTCTTCTCTCTCCAACTTTATGGATTGAAATTCTGTCAATAATTTTATGCAAGGAATGTTGAAAATGTATTCGCCGTGTTTTTTGTAATACAAATATCTTAAATTTTTTTTTGCACTTTCTCGACCTCTTCCTTATAACAGCTATAAAAAGGAGACCATATTATTGCGCAATATTCCAAGATGCTCCTTACGAATGGATTAAAGATAATTTGCAATGTTTTATGATTGTTGAATTGGCAGGCATTCCTAATAACAAATCCTAACATTTTATATGCTTTTGTCACCACGCTATTAATATGAAGATCAAATTTGAACTCTTTATCAAAAATTATTCCTAAATCCTTCACATTTTCTTTAACAGGTAATGGAGTTCTGCCCAATTCATAGGTGTAATTTGTAATAACTTTTTTCCTAGTGAATGTTACTGTAAAACATTTACCAGCATTAAAAGGGAGTTTGTTTTCTTCTGATCTTTCTGCAAACTTTCATAATCAGAAACATTTTGAATTCTCTTCAATATTTTCGAATCATCAGTAAACAAATAGCACTCTGAGAACTGAATGGCATCTGGTAATTAATTTATCAAACATAGGGAAAGAAGTGGTCCCAAATTGGATCCTTGTGGTACTCCTGAATACAAGGTACTGTTGTTTCCCCTTTAGATATGACACAAACAGATTGGTTAATTCTTTTGAAAACCCAAAGCTAAGCATTTTTTTATCAACACATCATGATCTATTATGTCAAAAGCTTTACGAAAATTGGTGAACACCACGTCAACTTGCCGTTGGATGTCAACAATTTCTCCCACTGTTTGTGTAAAACTTATTAAATTTGTAACGGTAGATTTTTTCGTCATGAAACCATGTTGTTCTGGCGATATTGAAGGACTAACGAAGTCATATATTTTTTTGTATAACGCACTTTCAAATATTTTGCTTGGAACGCAAATCAAAGCCTCAAGTCTATTTTTGACAATTTTTTTTTCCAGATTTGAAATTTGTGCATATTTTAGTTGTCTTCCAAAGAGAAGGATATTTGCTAGGATGAGATTGAAAATTATTCTCAGTGGGGCCACTAGAAAATCCGCACATCCCTTGATAATATAAGCGGGTATTTTGTCAGGGCCCAAAGATTTTTTTGGTTTCAGAGACCTGATTGCCGATTTAATTTCTTCATCTGTGAGAGTTCTGATGCAAAGGCGGTTCATGGCACCATCTTCATTGAAATTGAATTCCTCTATATTATAATTCGCCTCTGCATCAGCATAGACAGATTCAAAGTACCCAGCGAACGCGAAACTAATTTCACTATTATTTTCCATTTTCCTTCCTGCATAAATCATTGCCCCCGTGTCAGAAGTACACTGGTTTTTTCTAACAGAATTACTAGAGTTTAGATAAAAGTAGACCCTTCTTCAATTTCATTAATAAATTTCATTAATATATTTCATTAATATACTGCCTATGGGCATTCTTTATATCCCTTTATATTTTTGTCCTCAGGTACCTGAATTGTTGTTCATATTTCCTGAACAATTTTCTATGCAAATCTTTTTTTCTGATGTCTGAAATGATTCTCCGACTGAACCAAGGTGGGTATGAACGTTTTTTGAATACAGCCATTGGTACACATTGATCAAAAATCTCATATTTTTTTATAAAATATTTCTACCACCACCATTTCTATATTTCTATATATTTCTACTACCATCACTTCTATCCACGTTGCTAGAATTACTCCCCAATTCATGTCTCTGAAACTCGAATATATTTGATCGAAATTTGCTTTTTCAAAATTGTACTGTTTATTGAAAGTTTTTCCGTTATGCGATTCTTCACATTTGATTCCAACAAGCCCAAATAATGCTGGATGATCTGAATTTTCTTCGACTATTGGACAGTCGATTCTCTCCAGTGTTAATTTTTGATTCGAGATTATGAGATCTAAGTATCTATTTCTAGCATTCGGAATGTTATTGTGTTGGAACATTTCAAATAATTCAATAAACTGTACGTAGGCCAATTCAATATTCGAATAATTATTTAGCATTGATATTTCTTCTACTCTTGGAATATTGAAATCACCTATTATAATAATGTTTTCATTCAAATGAACAAAAAATTGCTCGAACTTATCGAAAAATGCGTTATAATATTGGATAGGAGCTTCTGATGGTATATACACACATAGTATGTAAAAAGTGTTGTGAAAAATGTTTACTTTTATCCATAAATCGTCTATATCAACAATATTACAGGATATGGGTAATAATTCGCACTTAAAATTATTTTTAATGGCAACGAGCACACCTCCACCTGTTTTTTAACTGTATCAATGAAATTTCTGTCTTTTCGAAACAATATATATCTATTATCTATTAGTTCGTTATCATAAACCGATAGATTTAGCCAAGTCTCTGTAATAGTGATTAAATCGAAATCTGATGTGCATATATTAGATAGACAATCATTAAGTTTGGAGTTTAGTCCTTGAACATTTTGATAGCAAAAGTTGAACGTTTTTACCTTATTATTAATGGACATCAGAGAGGGTGTTTTCATTAGCTTAGGAGCTAAGTTATTATTGAGACTAAGAAGCTTTTTTTTATTTTTTGCTTTTCAGTTTCTTTTTTCGTCGGTTTCATTTTTTGTTATAAAGTATATTCGAGGAAAAATATGATGTTAATCTTGGAGTTCCACAAGGATCAATATTGGGGCCGTTGTTATTCCTCATTTCCATAAACGATACTACATTAATACCGATTGCCTAGCATTATAAGGAGATGACATATCACTTGCAGCACATGGCAAAAAATAATAAGACGGTTGAATTAATGTAAATTCTCGGAACTTATTTTAATATGGATAGGTCGTTACTCTCCACATATAGCATAAACTACTATATTTGCTATTTTCAGGCACTAGTGCCCAAAAGTGAGGGTTTAGAAATATACGAAACTGAAACGTCAACATTATGGAATACTTGAACGAAAATGATTTCATTATTGATGATCTGTTTCACGGTGTTTGATACATTAATATTGATTTTTTTCTATTTTTAGCAAATACTGCCGCTACGGTTGCCGGTTTAGCATGGTTCTTGGCTTACTCGCCTTATTTATTCATGCAGAATAATTACGATTCTCTGACCCTGCCAACGAAACTGGTGGCTAGTTTGGCATCGAATACTGCTATGGCTTTTGGATTCAAGGTTCTCGTCATGTACGAAGGAATTGGGGAAGGTAATTATTATAATATAACAATGTTCGGAATTGCAATTTGGGATAAACTTTTCCTAAAACTATTTGTGTACATAGAAATCCACCTCAAAATGTGAAAGATTATTTAGTAGGTTGTCACCACCAAAAAATCACCTATTTTTTTGTAGAAATGCGCTGTCTATGGCCTCAACCGATCTCAGGGATCACGATATATAGTATATCCATTCTCATTGGGATGGGCTGATAAACCCGAGCAAATTATGATAGGATTTGCCGCTTTGACAGAATATGCCGACCATAGGCAGAATATCACTCTTTTACTTCAACTTGTTATGCCCCCATAAGTACAGAAAAACTTTCAAGCATAAGAAACAACCAGATATTAATAAATATGAACTCTACCTAATTCACTGGGAATGGAAATAAATTCTGAAATAAAAATTCGACCAAACTAATAAACAAAGGCACTTTAAAATTAGAATAGAAAACTGCGTGATCAGAATGCATACAAAAAAGTCACCCATTTTCCACAACAGAGCTATTGATAAATCGTCACCTCCTAGTTACGCATATCTAAGGAATTTCTTAGTAAACAAAGCAACTATAAATTATAGGTTTTGACAGCTCATTAATGTAACACGACCACGAAATATCTTTCGTTTTTATAAATTTTTTTGGGCTGCCGTAAGAGCCAATTACTAAGACAGTGATTTATTATGACAGGGTGAAGATAACTAGTGTTGGAATTTAACCCGCGAACGAATCATGGACCGGGTAGATGATATAAAAGCAAGGCGACGCAATCCACACAATGATTTCGGTACACAGACGTTGCTCAAGTAACATGTCCTCTCAGAGGAGGTTAAATTTCATTCGATTAACATGTAAATAAAGATGAGACGTATACAAATATAATCATCTTGCAGTGAACTTGCGAAACTATTAAGAAAGAAAATTCAAATAAAGTTAAACCGGAAGTGTACGAGTAATGACTCCACAAAGTGAATATACAAGTAAACAGTATTTACCATAATTAAACATTATTTCATCAATGCTTCAAGATCAAGATGAGTCAACGAAAACCTCTAACCGATAGTTCATGACCTCAGTATCCATACAACTTTAGTCTAATATACAGTGAAATTCAAAAGTAAATAAACAACTTCCGCGGAAATAATTGAAATAGTGATACACTTAAACTACTATCATGTAAAACAAATAATCGAGTGAATAAGTGTTGAAACCTGGTGGTATGGAGTGAGTTCATATATTTTTCTGTATCTTATGCTTGGGCAAATTGAATCATTTGAATTTTTTATGTGTTTTTGAATGTATCTCCATATTTTATGTTCCCATAATTATTAAATGATAATTATCAATAGTCGTTTTAACAATTGATGTCATTCTTACTTATTTTCAGTCTATTTGACTTTGAGACTTACAAAAACTGACTTAATGTAAACTCTCCACTATTCTTTGACTATCGTATCATTTTATTAGTATATAGAACGGATGAACTACTTTGTAACTTTTATAAAATATATATATATATATATATATATATATATATATATATATATATATATATATATGTATATTTCCAATGCTTTTCTAAGTGCATTATTTCACAATTTTTCTGGGAATCGGGACGTGCGTGCCTCTAGATAAAAGCCCCACATTCCCAAGTATAGAGAGAAAGGAATAGTCTTCGAAGCCGCTCTCGAGGAATAATCTCGGTTCAATTAGATGAGATAAGATCTTTATTTTCCAGTAGACAACATAACATACTTCCAAGTAATTGATGCTCCCTATACGTCAAAGTAATTTCTTTGACGGGCAACTTCACAAGGAAGGAGTGTAACTTTGCCTATTTTTGTTTGAATATGTTTTTTCCAAGTGTAGAATAAAAAAAAGCACCACTGTGTATTCAGTGTTCTGAATAATAATGATAATAGTAATAATAAAATAATAATAATAAATGTGCACTGTTTCATCTCAGAAGAGGAAGATGCGAGGATAACATCCTCCGCCATCTGGATGCCGGAGAGGCGTATACCTACCTAGGAGTGCAACAACGTTGCACCCAAGAGGTAGTGGCGGTAAAAAACGCTCTTCGCACAAAGTATCAGCAGAAACTCCCGCAGATCTGGTCATCAGAACTGTCGGATATGAACAAAGTTTCTGCCACCATACATGTGCCCTTCCGATACTATTCTACTCCTTTGGGGCAGTGAAGTCGACACTGGATGAGCTGCGTAAAATTGACGTGAAGACTCGCAAAATGATGCTCCTACATCGTAGTTTGCATCCGAAATCGTCCGTTTCACGGTTGTACCTTCCTCGACACCAGGGAGGCCGTGGACTTCTGAGTTTGGAGTGTCTACACAACAGGATGGTGCTGGAAATTGAGTCCATTGTGGTGAATGAGAAGTGGCGAATTCATTGGAACCACTCATTTCCCACCCTCGGGAAAATACAAGCCAACAAGCCTGATGTAGTCCTCTTCGACCGCCAGCAGAAAACGATATACGTCATTCAGTTTTCGGCTCCGGCTGAGATGAATATCGTGCGAAAAGAGAAAAATAAACGGTCGAATTATAGAGATTTACTCTTTGAACTCCGCAGACTCTATCCAGACCATTCTGTGAAGATGGTGGTACTAATTATAGCGACCACTTGGTGGAATGATGCCAACACTACTCTCAAACCTGAAGATTATACCGGCATGTCGTAAATCGGGAGAATCCCTAGCCGACCGCATGCAGAAGGTAGTCATTCTCGGATTGTTACGTCTGCTCAGGACCCATGATTCTCGGACTCAATGATCTCTCACCTCACCAATGTGGGGAGTGGTCATTATGTAATTGTGTATTAATGTAACCGGCACGTCCTTCCGATTGGGTCGGAGCTTCGGAAGTAAGGGCCTGATAATAATGTCTTTATTTCCATATTTTGAAAGATACAGAAAACAAAACGAAGAAGAAAAAAATGTACATGTTTAATGCGGAAATCCCGCTTGTTTTGGTACAGTTGTAAATATTATATGGCACTTCTACCTACTCAACTACACACTATCTTCTAATCTAATCTTTCTCCTTTCAGGAGTCCAGTGGGATAACATATTCACCCCCTCCTCTCCCGATGACACTCTGACGCTTGGCTTGTTGATGCTGATGTTGGCGTTCGATTCTGTGATTTATATGCTCGTAGCATTATATTTCGAAGCCGTCTTACCTGGGGAATACGGTATAGCACTACCTTGGTACTTTCCCTGTACGGCTTCTTATTGGTGTGGACAATCCAGATATCAAGGTAACATCAAATTTATTCAGTTTCAGTTAGTACTGAAGTTTTGCTCAGTAGTCACAATAAATAACATCATTCACCTGAAGAAGATTGCAGTTTCAGGAAATCGAAACGTCGCGAAAATGTCCGAAACGAGAGCAATCAAGTTATTTTCCATCTTGTGTTGGATTTGCAACCAATCAAGAGATGCAGAATATTTTTTTTATTAATAATTTATATCATAATTTTGCTAACAGGAATTTGAAAAATCAGGAGGAAAATCCTGGATGTTTAATTTGACATTTTTTCACGTTTTTTTTCAGAGACGGTTTTTCTACAAAAGTTTTTAATTTCATTTGGAATTCTAGGTTGATCCAACACATTTTACTTTCGCTAAAAAACTATTTATTTGTATTATAAAAAATAGTCAGTGAGCAAAGCCACTTTTTTCTTAGTATTTTTTCTAATTCATTAGAAATAAAACACAGGTTTGAGCTTTTCAACAAAAGGTAATTAATTTTATTAAGCTCACTGAAATATTCTGTGGCTTTCAGATCCCTGAACTAACTAATAAAATTGCAGAAGGAAAAATGTTCATTCTTGTCTTTCAATCATAATGTAAATGAATTTAAATTGAACGTTATCTGAAACTATACTATTACTTAAATGACTTGCGAGCACATAGATAATCAGAAAAATTCAGGTCTGCCTCTACATAACTAAAACAAAATGCCTTCGAGAGATGTTACTGTTTGGAGGTCCAAAACGGAACTACTACCTTCCAGAAATATATGGGTATCCTTCGTTCTTATTCGAAATCTGTAACCTGCAAACATCTGCTGAAATCGATAATTTGTTGTTTTTTGAAAGTAACTATCTACCTCTGATAACATAATACGAAAAATGTTTTTTCCAGGAGTTGAGGACAGTGGCGAATATTCAACGATCGAAGGCGAATTTTATCAACCGGAACCGAAAAATCTCAAAGCGGGCATCCAAATAAAAAAACTCCGCAAAGTTTTCGGAACAAATATAGCTGTGCGAAACTTTTCACTCAACATGTACGAAGACCAGATAACCGTTCTTCTAGGCCACAACGGTGCTGGGAAAACGACAACAATGTCCATGTTAACGGGTGAGTTTTTTCAAAACATCGCAACAGTGGTCCCCGACTTTCTCTCTGCGGCCCTGGCTATATAAATCATTCGGGGCCCTTTTAAAATGTAATATATATATAATTCTCCTTCTCAATATCAAACAACAAAAATAAATCAATTATATCGATTCGTTTTCGAAATATAGGAACTTGAAGTTGGGAAATCACTTTTTATTCACTCAATCAATAAAAATAACATCTAACAATGCAACTGTTTAAAGATAATTATCATTGTCAAGGAATTAAATGATCTAACTGTTTACCAACCAATAACATGCAATTCCATTTTAAATTTTTATTTCATCCTCTATTACTTGATCGAAAAAAATATAAGGTTCTTAAGAATCGTTAAAAAGACGTTTTCTCGAATTCGACTCAAATGCGAGTACAACAAAAACATGTATGAGATAATGTTTTTCGCCAAATCGCAATTGTGGACGTCTATCAGTGTGAAACTGATCTTTGATTGAACGACATTAGAGTGAGTTACTTGACTAAAGCTGCTGAATATTTTTCCGCAATAATGGTGTATACGATCGCGGAAAGAGTTGAAATAATAACAATTTTTTTCAAGAATGGTAAGTGCGGTAATCGTACAGCTAATTTGTTCAATGGAACGCATCCAGATAAACTTGTTGCTAGAAAATACGTTCTAGAATTAGAGCAAAAATTTCGTTAAACTGGATCAGTATCCAACAAGAAACGAGACCCAGAACGTGAATTTCCGTTGAGAAATGAAGCTGTTGAAGTTGCACTTTTGGGACAAGTTCATGCGGACCCAACATTGAGCACAAGGAAATTGGCTAGTGTTACCAATATCAGTAGAACCAATATCCGCCGAATCCTGAAACATCATAAATTCCACCCCTACAAAATACATTTGGTACACCAATTGAATGAAGATGATTTCGATGGGCGACACGAATTTTGTGGAATTATGACTACCAGAATAGATGCTGATGAGAATTTTCTTTTCAACATCTGCTTTTCTGATGAGTCTACATTCTTTTTGAATTCGACTGTGAATCGTCATAATTGTCGTTATTGGCCATATGCCAATCCACATGTTTTCCACGAAGTCCATACTCAATCTCCCCAAAAACTCAATGTCTGGGCCGGTATTTTTGGGGACCGTTTGATTGGACCAGTATTTCTCGACGGTAACCTGGCAGGAGAAACTTATTTGGAATTATTGAATGAATTTGTTTATCCACAATTAGACATCATTGAAAATGACGATCGTTACCATGAAGACCACTTGATATTTCAACAAGACGGGACACCTCCACATTATGAACAGCCTGTTAGGGCGTTTTTGGATAGAATGTTTCCTGGAAGTTGGATTGGAAGAAGAGGCCCTATAGAGTGGCCAGCCAGATCTCCAGATTGAACCCCACTCGACTTTTTCCTGTGGGGTCACTTGAAAAACAAAATCTTTGCAACCGAACCAGAATTTCTGGAAGATTTACGAAGGAGAGTTATTGAAGAATGCCGTCGAATAACGCCGGAAATGGTACGAAATGTGAGGTCTCGTTTTGAACAGAACTTGTACTATTGTATGGAAATGGGTGGTAGACAGTTTGAACATTTAGTTTATTGACAATAATCATTATTGCGACAGTTGCTTTATCAGATATTGTTTTTATTGATTGAGTGAATAAAAAGTGATTTCCAATTCAATTCAATACTTTATTTTCCTGAGACTTTTTTACAAGCATGGAAATCGTCAAATACACAAGTAAAAATAAGAGTTAAAAAATCAAGTGATGAAATATGGAATATACATGTGAGAAAAAAGATATTGAATGTACATAAAAATAATTCAATAGTAGTGGTAGGAGATAATGATATAAAACAATTAAAAAAATAAATATATATATATATATATATATATATATATATAGTATACACAGTAAAATAGTAAATAAGCAAACAATCATGATGTCAAGCAGCCAGATCAGTTTGAAAATATTCATCTAGTGAATAAAAGGCATTTTTGAAGAGAATGCTTTTAACGCTATTTTTGAAATTGATGGGATTAGACATTTCCTTAATGAATATTGGAAGTTTATTAAATATTTTTATAGACATTCCCAACTTCAAGTTCCTATATCTCGAAAACGAATCGATAGAATTAATTTATTTTTGTTGTTTAATATCAAGAAGGAAAATACCTTTCAAATGAGGTATCACTTGCCATATGTTGCCGTTTAAAAATTTAGGGGTGGCGGTCACAGCTCCGAGGGATGGAATGTATCTGGGGTGAATTTCATCGCGAACGATGTCCCCCTCGAAAATGTAGTTGAAGTGTCCGAGCGTTTTTATATAATTCGGTTCTGCCGACCTACAGAGCCGCTGTTTCGTTTTCAATGGCCCACTCTGTATAAATTAGTCAGGGCCCTTTTATAATGTAATATAGGTGTGTGTATTGTGTATGTATGTCTGTGATGTTCATTTCAGGAATGATAAGCCCAACTAGCGGTACTGCAAAGATCAACGGTTGTGACATTAGATCTAATATGGATGGTGTGAGGGGCAGTTTGGGACTGTGCCCCCAACATAACATCATTTTCGACGACCTCACCGTTGCGGAGCACCTGTACTTCTTCAGCAAACTGAAAGGTTTGTCGAGGAGCGAAGTCAAACAGGAGATCGATAAATATGTCGATCTCCTCGAGCTACAACCAAAGGTAGGTTGATTTCAATTTCTCATAATTTTCATTGCATTGCACAGTTAGTCCGATAAATATGTTTATTCTCAACTCAAAATATAGGAATTGTTCAAATTCGTTCATGACAATGTCGAATAATGAAAGAGAACGGAAAGTCAAAAAATACGTTTATTGTCTAAACAGGATAGATCCCAATTGCAAAGAAGTTTCAGTTGAGAGATACAAGTACAAATAAGTTATAAGTACGGAAACGAATGGGTACAGATTATGTAATGTTATAATGCAGGTGGATACAAATGCAGGTATAGATTGATGGTTTTGGTGTATTTATGCCGTTAGGATTGTGAACATGGAGATTGTTTACTATACAGTATTTGTTCATTGTTCATTGTGGATATCTATTCCAGAATTTGCTGTTTTGCATATTGCGTACAATGGGACAGTGGGACTAGGGCCTTGCCTATATCTCCTTCACTTATCAACCGATTTGAATGAAATTTTGTACATAGATATGAGACACAATTTCGGTTTGACAGACATATGAAAACAAAATGGCCGACTTCCGGTTCATGCAGAATAGCCACCGATTTCGATTTTTCAAGAAGACCACCCTGTATGTGTGACGTTTTTCGGATCCTACGGCTCAAATTACATACGACAGTGTTACCAAATTTTTATTTTACGATTGAAAATAGTTCCTACCGAGGGCCATCTTGCCATTCGATAAAGAATTTAATTACCAATTCAACGATATACGTTATGTATTTTGTATTTGTATTTATTTATTGATCCCAAGAAACATTGCTGTTTATAGACGGATTACTTTTTACATAAATTGAATAACGGCAATACATATGAAACAAAACTTAATGAATACATCAAACATTTAATAGAAAGAGAAGAAAAGCAAAGCAGTCAAAGGTGAAATATTATTATAGGAATTGGAAAGTTATTTGTCAAGTATACGGTTTTCAAGTTCTTTTTCGACTACATTACAACTTTTTTATGTAAGATATTGCGATGACTTTGAGACACTCGTAAACTATTCTATGATTGTACATACCGGAGTAATTACAACTTTTCGACACTAGAAGGACGGCATCCATGTTTTTCGATTGATTGATAATATCATTCTGGTTGCCATATTGGAACAAAAATATTTAACATAAAAAATATGGGACCCTGGGTGTTATATTAATTAAAAAATCATTGGAGATGTGTTAATCAAGTATATTTCGTAATATGGTCTACATATTTCAACGATTAATGAGAAAAATTGATGAAATATATTTTTTCTGAAATGAAAATAAATATTTATTTCTCTTCTTTTTCGAATTTTAAGTGAGTAGAATTAGATTTTGATTGTAAAAATGGATTTGCTTGGCCACTAGAGTTTCAGAACAATTGTTAGTGACACATAAATGAAAATCATTTTTATCTCGATAACTATCATGGTCACGGAGTATCATGAACATGTGAAGGAAGGCTGACTTATATATTATATTGATATCATATGAAATCTTTTGATATGGTATACATATTGTAATACTATATTAGAAAGATTATGACCTTCATGCATAATGATATAATGACTACACTAAGACCACAGAACGACCCTCTTGCTACTGGCTTATATAAGTCTATATTGGCAAGCCATTACCACTAATTTATAACGTCGATGTGACGTCGCAAGAGTGTGCCTTTTTGTCGTTTTGGCATACATAGCGACGTTTCAGCATATTACAAGACATAAGTCATGGACTTTTGCGAAAGGTCTAGTAGACGTCTGTACAACCGAATCATGACCTCTGTGTGCTACTTGGGTATGTTGTTTACAGAATCTGGTTTTTCATTTATCTCAGTCAAACATATAAACTTCAATAGAAAATGTTTTGGCATTCAGACAAAAAAAAGAAAACTAGAACTGAAAAATAAAAATATGGATCAGCCAGGATTTGAACCTGGGACCTTTTGATTTCTAGTCGAACGCTCTGCCAATTGAGCCACCAGTCCTTGTTTGAAACCGGCGATTCGCACTTTTGAACTCAGTTCCGTGTTAGTGACGTGAATGTTTTCATGCATCACATTAACCCTCATCATCTTCGTCACTAACACGGAACTGAATTTGAAAGTGTGAATCGCCGGTTTCAAACAAGGACTGGTGGCTCAATTCGCAGAGCGTTCGACTAGAAATCGAAAGGTCCCAGGTTCGAATCCTGGCCGATCCATATTTTTATTTTTCAGTTCTAGTTTTCATTTTATCGTCTTCAGACATTCATTCATGCCACAAACATTTTCTATTGATATTTAATTACAGGCGCCATTCACCAATTATTTATGAAAACTTCAATTTCGTTTATTTTGTAAGAATTAATGCTAGCAATATTGAGAACTAAAAGATTCGGTGAAAAATAATTACAGTCTATATTTTGGAGAAGTCCTTTTTCACAAAATCGAAGAAACGTTGTACGCATGCTCCGAGGGCCATATCTTAGAATTCATAGCCGTTCTAAAATTATGTTCAAAGATTGTGATTTTATAAGAATTGTAAATACTAGGGTATTTGGGAGTAATGCTTTCACATTTTACTTCAGGGAAATTAATGTTCAGTAGTTCCGTCAGATCTTCAGGTGAGGTCTGCGGATCGATTCTGTAAACATGTAAATGAGTCATCTTAGATACACCTTTCACACGAGAATCTCCATTAAAACTTCCTACAACCATTTTACGTCTTCGCAAAGTACAAAAACATGAAAGGCACAAATTATAATTGCGACATTTGGTTTGAATCGAGTTGTCTTCTGTTTCAGAGAAATGCAACGTCAAAAACTCTTTCTGGGGGTATGAAGAGAAAATTGTGCGTAGGCATGGCGCTTTGTGGCAATTCCAAAGTGATCATGCTAGATGAGCCGACAGCTGGTATGGATCCCTCTGCCAGAAGAGCTTTATGGAACTTACTGCAAACTCAAAAAGAAGGTGAGAGTTTATTTTCCAGGATTTTATTTCTATTGCTTTAGTCTGATTAACAAGTTAAAAAACGGGTTGATTCTTGTTCCCGATCCTAAAAACATGTGCAATCAGCACATAAAAAATTGCAATTGTTATTAACAAAATAAGATGAAAAAAAGGTATTCAGTTTTTTGTTAATAACTCAAAAACTATTGATATTAAAGAACTTAGAGAGATAAAAAATTCCCGACTTCCAGAATTCTATCTCTATTATTTATAATTTTTATTCAACGCCGAAAATAGGTCTGAGCGCAACACCGCTGGAAACAGTATATAACACAAAACTATTTTTTTATAGTATTAAATATTAATTTAATTTTTTTTTAAATTATGGTGTCATCAGAACCTTTGGAAGAATAAAGACCCGTTGGAAAAAAAATGTCGATTTTTCAAAAAGTTATACGATTGTTAATTAACAAATTTTATCCAATCTCTGTTTTTAAAAAGTCGACATAAAACTTTAAATAATTTTTGAAGAATTTTTTCTTTTTTTCTTGAAGCCCTCCTTATATACATACTTAACAAGATCACGTGATAAAAGTTTATTGAAGTTTTATATTTTGTTTGTTATAATTTTTTTAAATGAACAAAAAATAAAATATTGAAAAAAAATTGTAAAAAAAATTTTGTTGACAAATGTTATTAAACAGCTGTTTTTGCATCTAACAATGGCAATAATTAACGTGTGAAAAAATTATAATAGTTAAAAAAAAAATCTTACCATTTTATTGTTAAGACAAAATGATGATTTAAAAAACCCTTAAATAATTTTTTAATTGTTTTCAATCGTTTTTTATATTTCGTTTGTTTGAATTAATTAATGATTTTTTTTCTCTTTCAAAATCATAATTGGCATTTCTCTATAGGTTAACACAATTTTTTTTTATCAATAATTTCATTGTTTATTAAGTTAACAAATTGTTATAAACTATTTGTGACCCTCGGTTTATTCTTTTCCTGGAAGTAAAACAAAATACACAAAAAAGCCATATATAACAAAGTACTGAAAAAAATTGTCTTTAATTTTTAACATTTTCAAATATTAATATTTTTTTCAGTACTTTGTTATATATGGCTGTTTTTGTAAGTTTTTTAATCCCAGGAAAAAAGAAAAAAATTGTTTATAGAATAGAATAAAATAGAATATAATTTATCAAACCACGTTACATAAAATAATTTGTTTGTAGCTTGTCAAGTAACAATAGTTAAAAGAGTTGAAAGATTACCTATTACAAGTAATAAAAACAGTCGTTACAAATGAAATAAACAGAACAGAATTACAGATATATATATATATATATATATATATATATATATAGATGTGTATATAAAAATGTTTAAAAGTTTTGGAACAACACAACAAAACAATCCCAACGTGGATTGTATTAAACATTAACCTTAAGAGGGTTTTATTGTTTTAGAATTTTTTATTATAAATATTTTTATTGCGATATGTTTATGTAGTTGGGGTGAGTATCGTGCATTCATGGTTAAATGATAGGAATTCCTCTATTGAGTAAAAACAATATAATAGTAAATGGTTCTTTACACATTTCTTGAATTGGATGGTAATTTATTCAAAATTCTGTCATTTGTAGAATTTTGCTCTGTGACGGACAATCTGAATTTAGGAGTTCTTAGTTCATTCAATGATCTTGTAGCATGGTTGTGGACGTCAGCATTTGTTGAGTACAGAGTTATATTAATAAAAATCTCCAGTAGAGGTTGATAGATATAGACACAAACAAATTGTCAACTTAATAAACAATGAAATTATTGATAATTTTAATTTTTTTTGTTGACATATAGAGAAATGCCATTGATTTTTAAAGAGAAAATAATTTCCCAATGAATTATTTAAACAAACGAAATATAAAAAAAACTATTATATGCAATTAAAAAATATATTTAAGGTTTTGTTTTGAATATCATTTTGTCTTGACAATACAATGGTAGGAAATAAGTTTTGAAAAATTGTATACTTGTCTATTTGTTTATAAACAATTTCTTAACAAATGACGCAAACAAATTTATTCCTACGTTAATTAATGCCATTGTTAGATGCAAAAACAGCTGTATAATAACATTTGTCAACAAACGTTTTTTTAACATTTTTTTAATATTTAATTTTTTGTGAATTTAAAAAAATTAAAACAAACAAAATATAAAACATTACTGAACTTTAATCTCGCGATCTTGTTGAGTATGTATATGAAAAGGGCTCCAAGAAACAAAAAATTTATAGGGCAATTATTCGAACTTTTATGTCGACTTTTGTAAAAACAGAGATTGGATAAAAATTTGTTAATTAACAATCGTATAACTTTTGAAAAATCGACCTAATTTTTTTTTTATAACGAGGCTTCATTCTTTCGAGTGTTCTGATGACACCATAATTTTTTCAAATTTTTTAATTAATATTTAATACTACAAAAAAATTATTTTGTGTGATATACTGACTCCAGCGGAGACCTATTTTCGGCGTTGAATAAAAATTATAAATAATGAAGATAGAATTCCGGAAGTCGAGACTTTTTTATTGGAAATTTTCTCTTCTTTGAGGATCTTTTTCAAAACTTCCTAAATATTAATTGTTTTTGAGTTTTTAACAAAAAACTGAATATCTTTTTTTTTAAATCTCATTTTGTTAATATCAATTGCAATTTTTTATGTGCTAATAAATGCTCGAGATACGTTTTTCTAGACGTCATTCCGAATCGAATAAGCTATCGCACATATTTTTAGGACCGGGAACAAGAATTAACCCGTTTTTAAACTTGTTAATCAGACAACTTTTTCTGTTTGGGTTTGTGCTTCGGAAATGAATTTGGAGGTAACGTGAAAACTGATGTTCGCAGGCCGAACAATGCTGCTCACCACACATTTCATGGATGAGGCCGACCTCCTCGGAGACAGAATCGCGATCATGGCTGGTGGAGAAATGCAGTGCTGCGGTTCGAGCTTTTTCCTCAAGAAGAAGTACGGTGCTGGCTACACTCTCATCATGGACAAATCCAACCAGTGCGACGTTGCACAAGTGACCAAACTGTTGAGAAAGTTCATACCCGGTATAGAGGTGACGATACATCCGCGAAACATACTGAGGATTCATTTTGATGATTGATTTTTCAGGTACAAAATAACGTGGGGTCAGAATTGACGTATCTTCTGGAAGATGATAGGTCTTCAATTTTCGAATCGATGTTGCGAGATTTGGAAAAAGATTCGCAACGACTCGGAATACGAAGTTATGGAATCTCTTTAACCACACTCGAAGAAGTTTTTATGAAGTAAGTCGCGATTCTCACTTGCTTGAGTGTCTTCCTTGTTTTCCGTGAACAATCCGCGATTTGGTTGAAATATAAAAGTTGCTCCAAGATATAAAAATATACATAATTAAAATACTTGTAGATACATCAATATGAAAAAATAAGTGGAGTGATCCAGAAGAATTATACAGGGTGTAACTGAATAAGTGTAAAACATTTAAGGAGGTGATTCCTCATCGAAAAAAAGATAGGATCTTTCATATAAAGAAACTTCATTGGAGCATCCCTTGTTAAGATACAGCCCCTTAAAGGGGGTACATAAAATTTGTATAACAATTTTTTTCACAAGCACTGAAAAAGTTACAATATTGAAATTAACCTGACGTTTTGTACTACCAAAAAGACACTTAGCCAGTAATTTATTTGGTTTACCCCATGGTTGTAAGGTGAAAACGCAACCCCTAAAATTTATTTCCAATGTAACTTTTTGTCTTATTATTTGTTTACCATTTAAAAATTTATTTCCGATAGCCTGTTTCATTCTAAACAAAAAATGTCTCTTGGGTTTTTTGCCCAAAATAAACCAGTAAGCAGCAAAACATTATTTTACGAACAACTACAGAGATACATCGTCATAAATGCGAACTGGATTTATTGTTATTTTGTAGTTAGTACCTGCATTAAACGATTAAAGGGTAATAAACAAAACTAAGTTATTAACAACAAAACACACAACATGTAGAAATCATAGTGAATGTTCAATATGTCTACCTTCAAACATTACGCATGCGTCTAGACGTCGGCGCATTGAGCCACGTATTCGCTCAAATATTCCTGGAGTCTCTCTGATTACCCTGCACGCATCGATGATGCGGTTTCTTAAGTCCTCTACATCGCGAACAGGAGTACGATATACCAAATGCTGTGAATGGCCCCAAATAGAAATCGAGAGGATTGAGATCCGGGGATCGAGCGGGCCATTTATGTGGTCCTCCTCGACCTATCCACTGATTTGCATATGTTTCAGTTAAATGCTGACGTGCTACTTGACTAAAATGGGCGGGAGCCCCATCATGCATAAAAACATATCCCTTCTGACGCCCAAAGGAACTTCCTCCAGCAGTACTGGATGCACTTCTCTTAAAAATTGAACGTATGCCTCACCATTTAATCGAGGAGGTAGAAAATGAGGCCCAATTAAATCATCCCCAATAACTCCGAGCCACACGCTAAGAGAAAACTGTTCTTGATGGCTAGTTTCGACAATAGCGTGAGGGTTTTCATCAGCCCATATGTGGTAATTATGAAAATTAATAATCTTGTCCCGAGAAAAACTACATTCGTCTGTGAATTCTATCGTCTTCAGAAAGTCACAATTTCTTCTAATCATTTCCAGCATCCAATTGCAAAATTCAAGACGGTTCGGAAAGTCTCACGGTAACAGTGCCTGTACTCGTTGCAGATGGTAAGGGTATAAGAGTTGTTCCTTTAAAATTCGAAATACCGTCATATGATCAACATTTAGCTGGAAAGCAATCTTTCTAGTACTGGTAGTAGGTTGTTCTTCAATCAAATTAAGTACTGCTTCCTCAAGCTGTGGTGTTCGTATTTCTCGATGGCGACCACAATCCTGCGTTCTTTTGTCGAATGAACCATATTCTCGTAATCGTTGATGAAGTCGAGCAAATATTCTATGTGAAGGATGCTGCCGTTGAGGATACATTTCAGCATATCTTCTAGAAGCTTCTAACCCATTCCCCTGCGACAGACCGTAAACGTAATGCATATCAGCCATTTCCTCATTTGTGTATGCCATTTTATTAACAAGTGAATTATTAAAGTAACAAATTAAGAACAGAACAACAACACACAATTAGTATTAATTCAATTTCGAAAATTCCCAAACTGACAGCGTCATACCAATTTAATTGTCACTAGCGCTAATAGCGACCTACTAGATAGATTAGTTTCGTATTTTCGCATTTATGACGATGTATCTCTGTAGTTGTTCGTAAAATAATGTTTTGCTGCTTACTGGTTTATTTTGACATTTTTTGTTTAGAATGAAACAGGCTATCGGAAATAAATTTTTAAATGGTAAACAAATAATAAGACAAAAAGTTACATTGGAAATAAATTTTAGGGGTTGCGTTTTTCACCCCTTACAACCATGGGGTAAACCAAATAAATTACTGGCTAAGTGTCTTTTGGTAGTACAAAACGTCAGGTTAATTTCAATATTGTAACTTTTTCAGTGCTTGTGAAAAAAATTGTTATACAAATTTTATGTACCCCCTTTAAGGGGCTGTATCTTAACAAGGGATGCTCCAATGAAGTTTCTTTATATGAAAGATCCTATCTTTTTTTCGATGAGGAATCACCTCCTTAAATGTTTTACACTTATTCAGTTACACCCTGTATAATTATTGTGTGGATCCAAGGTACAATGATACAAATGAATGGAAACTCATGGAATGAACTTTAACATACAATAAAAATTAACACCTCTTACTGCATCATCCCCCAGACTGTACCTGCCTTGGTTAGGCATGGGCGGATGTGCGTACAAATTTTGCACTTGCACTTTATTATTCGTATGTAGCCCTTTGCCTATGTTATAATATTATATTGCATTTTGTCCTATCCCGCTCATCACCCTTTCATAACAATCTAGACTATGTATGTACGTGCATCCATATGTGAATGTTAATACTACGCTCTCGAGGAGAATCCAGAAACAAGTAGGGGAGACCGGTATCAATTGTAACAAAAATTGGTTTTGATTTTTTCCTCAATACAGTAACCACCAACTTGTGAAAATAAAAACATCCAAGGGTTACTTCAAGCTTTTGGAATAACGTGACATAGTCAGATTTGGTGTAATTCAATTAACTTTAGCTTCAGAAATATATTTTTTGTCAAAAACCAAATGTTACTATTGACACCATCTTGGTGTCAATAGTAACACTTGAAGTTCAATTGTAACAGGGTATAAAACACGTGAAGGTCATATGAAATTATGTAAGAATGAAATTTGATGTTAAGCCCTTGATATATCATTGTGACGCAACTCATATTTTATTTTAAATGAGGTTAAATGATATTCTTATATTATAATTTATTAAAACACAATACAAAAAATGTCATTTCAAACACAAAATGAAAACTATATGTATATTGAATGCAAACAACGAAAACTGAAAGTAAAAGTTCGGGAAAAATATGTGACACAAAATTAATTTGAATCTGAGGACTCGCAATTATTGCAAACAAATAAAGGATCGTTCTTAGCACAAGAAGAATGAGCCCAGCCTTGACACTTCCTGCACTGCAGCCAGTCCTCTTTACTGCTGCAGTAAGGACCACAGCATATTAAACATATAGTGTCATCTTCAGATGACTCTTCCGATGATTTTTCGACAATCTTTCGCTTCTTTGCGACGTTTTTTATTTTCCCAGTTTTTTTAGATGCCATAACGTTTTTTTAGCGGAAGACACTTTTCTGTTGTTGTATAGTTCTTCCAATAGTTGCTTCTCAGGTGTGTCCGTTATAATTGCAGTTTTCCCTTTCGTCTGGATGTAGTGCCTTTTGGTTTGCTGAAATCAGCTTTTGGCAAAGGACGAACTTGCTCCGAGTATAGGCTTTCATAGGAGGCGCTGGAAGTATATGCAGAATATCTTTACTATTTGGCGGCCGAATTGGTGTTGAAGGAGCTGCCGATGTGCTGGGTTGGGGGTTGTCAACGGTTTCTTCGACATTTGATCTAGACGTGTCTTTTTCCACCAAACTTGCTCCAACGGGTCTATCAGTGACACTACAAGGTGCAAATTCATCTTCAGTGAAGATATTCCTATTCAAAGGCCATATTCCTGAGCATTTGAAACCAGCAGTGATATTTCTGGGAGTTACAGCTAGTGGTAAAGCGTCTCGCACTATTGATGGTATATTGTAAATAGTCATTCGTTTGCCCGGGTTTATCTTCATCCACTGATCACATTCATTATTGAAAATTTTTTAAAGGCCCATAAACTCGCGGTCCAGCGGTTGCAATTTATGGGACGTATGCGGTGGAAATGTAAGTAATGTTATGTAGTTTTCTTTGCAAAAATCTATAACGGGAATAGACAGATGCGAGCCATGGTTATCAAAAATAAGCAGGACTCTATTTGTTGTATTTGGTTTCACGTAATGTGCGAAATGTTTCATGAAAATCAGGAATTCTCTTTCTTGCATCCAACCGCTCTTGTTCCCAGATCCGATGCATCCAGGTGGTCCATCTCTTATGAAATGTTCATGATATCTCTTCAAGGGAAAAATGAACATGGGTGGTATACTGTTCCTAGTGCATTTACGGCTACACATATCGTAACTAACGTTCCGCTTTCTTGCGAAGTTATTGCACCCACCTGTTTCACACCTTTTGTTGCTATGATTTTATTAGGTTTTTGAACCGTAGTGCACCCGGTTTCATCTACGTTGTATATATTGTTCGGCCCAAAATTGTATCTTTGTAAGACATCAGCCAGGTTGTCAAAAAATTTATTGACATTTTCTTGATTGAAATTCATAGCTCTTGCTAAACTGGTTGATTCAGGAGTGCGTATGGACAGATCCGGATTACGCTTTAAAATGCTGTAAGCCAATCCTCACTCGCAATTTCAGTCCTTTCCCACCCCTGTGGAATTTTACACACATTTTTTTGGCAAACTGGTAAGCTAATTTGCGTAAATCCTTTGGTGTAAGTCCAAAATACAGTTTGGAACAAATTGTGCAGTACTTGCCCAATTGCTGTTCCTGTTCGTAAGTAAAACTCTATTATGCGGATGATAACCAACTTGTGGGTTTTATTATTCTTCTTAGCAATAACAAATCGCCTGAGAGAAATATGGCACATTCCATATTTTTTGCTGTTGTCCTGACTTTTGCATTTCCATTAATCACATCATAAGCAGCCTGCTCGTACAACTCTTGAGGAATTTCACCTCTAGTGGTCTTCTTGACTCTGGGTTTCACCATCTTTTCACACTGTAACAATAAAAGATCTAAATAAATACTAATATTACGCCAACTGGTGTCAATTGTAACATGTTACGATCGACACCCTCGAATCTGTTACAATCGACACCAACAGCTCCCTAACCGTTAGACAATCATTCCACTCAACATAACCTTCAAATTTGGTAATCAAATCACTGTGAATATTATCGCCGAAACAGCCTGATTTCAGTGTAATAATTGTTTTTGGGGTAGCCTCAAGAATAAACTTGCTATCACCACTCAATTATGGAATGCAATACTTACATTTTAGGTCAAAGATCACATTCGCACGTTCCACAGGCTAACACACTATTGTTGACAAATTGATAGTACTTCATCCTGAGTAGCTTGTAGTAAGCTATTTTACCAGGACATACATTTTTCTTTTTCTCGACAGATGGCGGGATATATATCAAAGTTACAATTGACACCTATTACAATTGATACCGGTCTCCCCTACAAGAATAATTGCTGAAGCTCTCAATTCTCCTCAGTCCACATTTTGGAGAATTATCCACGATCAACAATTTTATCCATACCATATTCAAAACGTACAAGCTCTTTTGCCACGAGACTTTCCCCAACGCATTACTATGTGTCAGTGGTTTTTGAGAAAATTGACTGGAAATCCTCAATTTTTAAGATATGTACTCTTCACGGACGAGGCAAACTTCTCCCGAAATGCTATCACAAACTTTCATAACAACCATGTTTAGGCTCTGGAAAATCCGCACGTTGTTAGTGAAAGACATTATCGGTATCAATTTTCTGTAAATGTATGGGCGGCAATAACTGATAATTACTTGATAGGTCCTTTCTTTCTTCCGTTCCGTCTGAATGGCGCAACTTACAGATACTTTAAAAAAATGGATTGCTGGGACTACTTCAGAATGTACCATTAGAAATTCGTATCCGCATGTGGCTTATGCATGATGGGGCTCCGACCCATTTTAGCGTTGTAGCCAGGGAATTCCTTAACACTGGCCATCCAAATCGATGGATCGGTAGGAGTGTAGAAGAACCCAACCAGGCGTGGGCACCAAGGTCCCCAGATACAAACCCGCTAGATTTTCATTTTTGGGGACATTTGTAGTCACTAGTTTATAAAACTCCAGTAGCGAACGAGGAAGATCTAAGAAACCGAATAGTAGACGCCTGTGAAACAATAAGAAACACACCAATAATTTTTGAGCGGGTACGAGATTCAATGACTAGAAGACTGAATGCCTGTAACTTCGCTGAAGGTGGACACTTTGAACAATTTATTTGAATGCAATTCAGTTTCCTTTATTTTATTCCATTCTACATATTCAAAATTTCTTGAAATAAAATGTTGATATTTCTTGCAAATTTCATTAAAACAAATACAGATTTCGCACCCTTGATACAAAAATAACTATTTCAAAAGAGTAAAAATAAATATGTGGCACCCTCTACAAAAAACCAAACTTACTTACTCAACCGTCAAATTCATTTCCTAAGCATTCTTGTGAGAAATGCAAAATAATGGTAATAACTTCAACACGCATCGATTATCAAATAATCGACTTGAAATTTTCAAGTCCAAATATCTAGAAAACGGTTGCTTATAGCGACTTGTAACAGGACCAGCTTTTTCACGTAGATATGATAGAGAAATGGATTTTTCCACTGAAAAATGTGCTAGAAGTACGCTCAAAAAAGTTATGAATCTTCAAAAAAGAGAAAGACGTGTAGGTGGCGCTCCCTGAGTAAGAGCAATAATAACATCAAGTTCGAATTCGACACCACAAAAAACCTCTCAATACCAATTTCCGTTTGATTATGGTATTTCGAAAGTTATTTGAAAAAAAAAACAAAATAAAAATAAAACTTCAACACCTTGTATCTTGAAAACGAAGCGTTTCCGGACATGTATTTATTCGAACAATTCATATTAGAATATTGTGAGGAATCATCTCCTGAAGTTTGTCAAAGTACTTTCGAATCACCCTGTATACTCCAAATTTCAAATATTTCAGCACATATATTGTTTGAACTAATTCGTAATGGATGTGGTGTCGTTCGTGTCACCAATAATATACACTTTTATACTCTTTTTTAACACACCCACTTTTTTACGCGAAACAAGTGCATCAGCACTTATCGCTCACTAAACTTTATTCATTCACTTCACTCATTTTTCCTATGACTTTAAATTGTATTTTTTTATCCCGAATAAAGTTATTTTTATTGGATAAAACAATGGTTCGGAATTTTCATCCCTTTCTGACCTTTAACCCAAACAAAAACAAATTGTAAATATTGTCGAAACATTGGAGAAAACGTATTTTCGTTCCGAAATAATACTGAGCGATTTGTTACACTTCAGTTAGGATTTTTATAACGATTGTACCAAAAGAATCGAGGAAACATTTTCCAAATTTTGAATACGTTCCTTTTCAGAGTTGGTGCTGATCACGGCCAAGAAGAAATGTACAATAAGGCGCAAAATGGAACGATGGAGGAAAAGAAACCGCAAGAAAGAATTGACAACAATAATGGTAGGTGTTTGAAAGGTTTAAAATATTAATGACAAATCAACTCATGTATGAAAAATCGCATATGCCACAGTGCAATTGTCAGTTTGACAGCGGCAAAAGTTAGCTGCAACTTTTACAGCGACAAATGCACCAGTGGTTTTTTCACTTATTCAATTGTTTATCCATTATCGCGGTGTTGGTTACCAAAATAAATAGTTTGGCATGTTTGTCAACAACTTATTGAATTTCTAAGCACTGACAATGAGTCGATTCAGTGAGTCTACGAACGCCAAAGTTAGTCAAATTGTTAATACCTGTGTGCCTAATAATACAATTGCGACGCAATCATCAATCTGGCAACAATTTTCTTACGCTTTGCGATGCAAAAGGATATAAATTTGAGCCAGATACTTCCATCGAGAAATTGGAGAAGACTACAAAGACGATGTTGTTAAAACAATTTGAAACACCACCGCTAAAATGCTACAAAGTGAATATTATAACGAATTCAATATTGTATTTAACCCTTTCACCGACGTTCAGTTTAATTCATCACGAGCTGCACGTAATGCTAAACGTAAAATCCTACAAGCACAACTCTGAAAGAGAAAATCTAGTGCATCAGCTCTTAATGAATCTGAAGTATTTGCAATGGCCAGATTATATGACAAAAATGAACCGGTAGGACTACAAAAGAAATTATATCACATTTTGGCGTTTGAATTAGCTTGGCGCGGAGGAGAAGCAGCTTACTGCAAAACCACTTATTTCGTATCTGAAGTTGAAAATAATGGAAAAGAAACTGGACGTATCGAGTATAATCCTCAATTTTCGAAAACGAGACATGGCGGTAACAATAAATGATGTGACAGCAAATGCATTACGCCTAATATTTCAGAGGAAGATATTTGCCCAATACGTTTATTTAAAAAGTTAATGGGAAAACGAGACACTTTTATAACATTGGACACAGTATTTCTTACACCAAATCCCTTTTGAAAGAAGAAAAATTCTTAAGGTTGGTATAAGAATGTGCCGATTGGAATTAATGAAATTTCCAAATGGACTAAATGCTCAGCACAACGTATTGGTATAGATGTCAAACGTGTCAAAATTACAAATCACTCAAATCGACCGGTAGCAGTTGGCGAATTAAGTAATAGCGGAATTGAAGAACAAGCTCTAATAAAAATAACAGGACACAGCAATTCATCCTCAATAAAACCATACTTACAAGTTGACAAAGAGTATCATTCGAGCATTATTCAATCAATTCGCTTGGAAAAAGAAAAAACTTCAACATCTACTACAGAAAATTAGCTGTGGCACCCGCAGCGACATCACTGTTCCTAGTATGAGTTTCAATAACTGCGTTTTTAATAATTGTACATTCAAATGAAAATGTGTTTATTTTTAATGTTTCATAAATAAAGTTTGCATTGATATGTTCCTAAATTTCTTATTAATTAAATTGTCCAGCCGAATTACACTCGATGTTTGTATTGATATCAGGTAAATTTGTGTTCAAATTCTAAACTGTTTCCTTTAGCAATTTGACTCAAAAGCTGTCAACCTAAAAACGCTCCACCTTCGGTGTCGCGTTTTTAATGGTTTACAGTTTTTCCCGTCTAATGTTTAGGCAACAGTTTCTCATTGAACAACCCAAATTTACCCGATAAAATACAAACCTCTCGTGCAATTATAAGTGAAAATTGAACTCTGAAATTACATTGTTCTTTTTTTGTCATTTTGTCCAAGTACTACAAAGAAATAATGTGTTTTTCTTTCCAGTCAACGTTTCGATGTCGCCATACTACACTGGAGGTTGGAGCTTGGTAAACAACCAGATTCTTGCAATGTTGCTGAAAAAATATGTATCGACCGTACGTTCTTGTACCTTATTCGTCGTACAATTGTTGATACCATCCTTATTCCTCATAATTGCGATAGTGGTGTCACGCAGTCAGAACAGAGTAGGAAACTTACCAGCGATGCCCATGAACTTGGGAAGATTCGAAGATTCCGTGACACTGGTGCAAGCTGGCGGTTCTACATTGGGCTTCGATTCGTCCTATAAAACTGTCATGGATCATTACAATTACGATTTCATTGAAGAAGAGAACATTACGCAGACATTGCTCGATTTGGTGAGTTGCATGAATCTTCTTATATTTTGCATATTTATAACCGAAAAAAAAGAGAAATCCCACGAGATTCACCTTCTTCTTTGTCTTTCCCAAATATTTGGGTAGAGAGAGAGAGAGAGAGAGAGAGAGAGAGAGAGAGAGATATAGATTTATCAACTACATCCATATATATAAATACATTTGTAGCAGGTCCTTAGGAACACAAATTTTTAAATTAAAAGTTACAAGTTAAAAGAGTAAGATTAAATTTCCTACGGTGATACATCACATTACAACACAGGCATAAAATAAGGTTAACTCAGAACTCAGTCATTGTAAACAATACAGAAAGGTATATAAAAGTTGAATTGATAAACATATTGAAAGCCTAGATCATCCACCTTAAAATTATAGTTCAAAAAGTCCTTTACAGTTCATCAGTTGACAAGATTTCACTGATTGAAAAGGGAAACATTCTCAATTGAATATTGATAGAAATATTTTTCTGTGAACTTCCTGTTTATATTTTCAACAAATCAATTTCACTGATCTCTTGAAATTGTAAAAGTTTATATTTCTTATTTCCAAAGGTAATTTATTATATAGGTTTATATTCAATGAATTGTTCTGTGATACAGAGAGTCTATATCTTGGTGTTCTCAAGAGGTTTCGTGACCTTGTTTGGTGCTGATGCGTGTCCGCTGAAAGAGCAAAATCTGATCTTTTTTATGTACACACAAAAATAGACCAAGAGCCCGTGTAACTTTTCGAACGTATCATAAGTTTACGCACACTGACCTTGGGAGCTTGTGGTATCGATGCCATACATTATTTTCTGGGGCGAAGTGATGGAAAGAGAGGTGAAAAATATTGAAAGTTCACGACTGAGGGTATAATCTAATAAATAGAAACAAAATGTTACCAAAATCTAACAACAACTATATAACAGCTGGAATTCTGGATTCAGGTAGTTAAATAAGAGATCATCGCATAATATACACATCCATTGAAAAATCAGAAATTGCTTTAAAAAATTACATAAATGCGAAATAATTAAAATTGATTACCCCAAATTCAAACAAATACTTTCTGATATTTTAAAAAGAACCCAATGTGGAGAATTTCAGGAATTAATGAATATGATTTTAGAAGCTAAAGATCTATCTTCTACCAAAATATATATGAGAAAAAAATTGGCATTGATTCGTGAAATGAAAGTTAGAAATAAAAAATTCGAAATCAAAAAAAAAATTAGAAAATGAAGAATTATTCACTGAATATAAAATTCAGAGAAATAAAGTTAATGCCGTCATTGAAAGAACTAAAACTGGATATAACAATAAAAAATTTGAAGAATCACAAAGTTATCCAAAAAAACTATGGGATACAATAAATTATTGCATGAAAAACATATCAAAATTCACCAAAAAAACAGATATTGAATCTTTATTAGTAAATGGCCAAATTATCAATAGTGAATTAGACATACCAGAGAAAATGAATTCAGACTTTTCAACTATTGGTGAGAATACAGCAAAAGAATTGAGTTCATTTTATAATAATATACCCAATGAATCTATACCACCACCTAGCAATAATTCAACATTGTTACTATTCCCCACTGATGAGAATGAAATTATAGATATAATTAATACTTTGAAAAAACTTGCCCTGATCCAGAAGGTTTGATTAAACGAGTTATTGTAGAATTAAAAAATATTTTGGCAGAACCATTAACTAAATTAATCAATAAACATGCATCAATAAGAGCAATATATAAAGGTGGAGATGCCCAGAATCTGATAAATTACAGGCGCATAGCATTAATGAGCATATTTTACAAAATAATTGAAAAAACTATTGAAAGAAGAATAGTAAACTTCATAAATAAAAAATATAGATTCGATTTAAATCAATTTGGTTTTCAAGAAAACAGTGCAACACAAGCATCAGTACTACAAGTAATTAATTCTATACAAGACAGACTTGACAAAGGAAATTATGTAATAGCAATTTTAATGGTCCTTAAGAAAGTTTTTGGTACAGTTAACCAAATCATTCTTTTGGAATATCTCGATTTAATGGGAATTAGAGGTTTGGCAAATAATTTGCGGAAATCTTACCTTAGAATAGAACCATCAGAACTAAAGTAGATAATATTGAACCGAAAAAATTATATATATCTTTATCCAATTCAGATACATATTCAGATACATATTATTATTATATATAAAGTGAATAGATGGTGGTATAAATAAAGGTGTTTCTCAAAGATCTGTGTTAGGTCCAATTTTATATTTACTATATATTAAAAGTATTTCTAAAATCAATTCAACTAGTGGAAATACCATATATGCAGATGATACAGTTTTATATGCAAATAAAATCCCTACAATTCTAGAATATACGATAAACGATGACCTAAAGGAAATAGAAAAATGGCTATATTCTAACTTCCTCTCTGTGAATTCCAATAAAACTCAATATATGATTTTCCACCAACGAAATAAACAAACTATCAATCTAGATATCCGTATGAAAAATAATTGCTTGAATCAAACGTCCCAAATCAAATACCTTGGTATTTGGAATGATGAGAAACTGAAATGGGGCAAGCATATTGATATTCTAAAAAAAAGTATCTCCCATTATTGGTGCATTGGGAAGATGTCCCAAACTTAAAACATATATAGCAAATTTAATTGTTCATTCTCATATCCTCAGTCGAATAAACTATTTAATAAATATTTGGAGATCTTGTTCAAAAAATAATTTCAACAAAATTTCTGTATTATATAAGTGTCGTATGGAAAACGATTTTCTGGACCAAAACCCTGTCATCAAATTATCCTGTGTACATTTAATCTCAGAGCGCATATGCATATGAGGAAAGAACACGGTATGCGTTTTTCCAGTTTCAAACTGAAATTGACCTGGAGGATGTAATTGGGGTGCGCTCGACGGGTGGCCCATAAACCCAGTATCTATTGTCAATAGCACTTGAGATTCTCGGATAGAAAGGCGTAATTCACTATAATCCTAGGAAGGCCTTTTAAAAGTTTGGGATTTATAAAACAAGTGTACGAGATATTGTTTCTTTGTTCGGCTTCCGGTATATTTTTTCGAAATGTCGAGTTAAAAACAGATTTTCTCTGAGAACCATAGGAAAAAATACAACGGACGAGCGGCAATTTTAGCCGGCTATGGGTGGGAGAGTAATAGTTTCGAGGCCGAGAAAGCTTTTCTCAAATCGAGAATGGTCACTTGAGTTCACTTCGCTTCGCCTGCCTCTCAAGCTCGAATACGCTCTACGACCTGGGGGTGAGATATATTTTTTTATTCTGCGAAGGCGCGCTACCTGCGTGCGATTTTCTGCGACTACAGCCAGTCCAGTGGATATTATACCAGTGCTCCTTGGGGAAAAGCAGCTCATTCTTTCACAGTTATTTGGAGTCCTAACTGTGATCTCGAAACCTAGCGATAAAGTTTTTTTTTTTTGAGAATTCTTATCGACGCTTCACGTGCTACACCGTCCTGAGGACTTTGGATGAATTTTTGGAATCGTCAACTCCAAGAGTTCTAGCGTCCAGTCGTATGATTAATCAACCTTTTCGTTTCAGCTCCTGATACAGGTTTCCAGCGTCCAGCTGATTACGTTGATTTGTATACTAATTAACCCTTCTCTTACAGGATCCTGCACTCGTGTGCTTTGGTAGGCGGGGTGGAACAAGCCTAATTTGATTTCTCCTGAGGCTAGGAGAATACCCCCTTATCGTCGGCAGCTCACTGACGTGATATCCCTCACAAACCGCGATTTGTGACAGATACACTGAAGCGAGACGTCCACCAGATTGAACCCAGAGATCATATACGTGTATGAATCTCAGTTCACGGGTCTTTCTGCGACTAGAAACATATCAGTTACACTGCGGTGATAGGTGTAAACACGGGTTATTAATAATAAATTATGTCAACAAAACTAAAGGTTTTAGCTCATGTGTGTCGAATATGTGTAGGGATCGTAGGTGCCTCTGTATGACCGTAGCATAAGCTCAATGCCGTGTTTGCAGTTGTACGCGTTATATAGTTCTGTATTAGGGAATTTTTATTAGGATAGGCCACGGTACGCGCTTAATTTTAGGGAGTAAATTCAATTTTGACATCCCCTCCATGTCCTACAATTTACGCTCGAGGACTCGCCCCAAAACGCAAATTCAACAAACTTCATGTGTACTTCACCCCGTTGAGGGTATCACGCGAGTTTCATATACCCAAGCTCTTGTCTTTTCTCCACATGAGAACCGGTCGGCTTTTCAGCCCATCTTAACAGCGCCAGTCCGTGGTTCATTTTCTGTTGAAAATAATTTTTCTTTTGGCTCTAGCCCTGAAATCAATAGGGATAATTCTGTCTCAGAAAGTTTAGGCCCGAAGAGCGCACAGTTTGTTGAATCGCGACGCGTCGAAAATTGCGCAACGGAAACTAGCGTCCCACTAGATTCGCAAAAGGCGGTGCATTTAAATTCACTTACATCTCCTAGGTTAAACCGTGTGAGAGGAAGTATGGATTGTATGAATGCGAACAAAATTCCCGTTGGGAACCTTCCTGGTGACGATAATGATGAAACACCAAATGATTTTTCTGTTGAACAGAATACAATGCGTGATCTGAGTCAGAAGGAAAGTTTCCCTAATTTTCGTTTCAATAGGCCATTGAGAGCCGCAAGTAATATTTTGAATTTTGGCGATAGACCCGCCCGGGTAACTCATACCCCAATAAATACTGGCTCCCCACAACGAGTTGTGGAGGCCTTTCAAAATTTAGAACGTGATACGTTAAGTTCAGGGGCCTCTAGCCCACTCAATTTTTCTGAAAAATTTTCAAACAAATTAAGAATGAATGAAATGAGAATGTTTGAGTCAAATCACCCTCGCACTCCAGACAATAACTCAATTATATCAGAGCTCAATTGCTCGCGAGCTAATGTCGAGCCCCCGATCGAAGGGGTCCCATCTGCACGCGAGGCCGTTCATCAGACGGCCCGCCCAAATAGTGAAATCCCTGCTATTCGGCAGGTGGTATCGCCAGAGGAACGGGAAGAATGGGATTTATTCTTGAGGTTCGAGAGGTTCCGTGAAATGAAACGGAAGACACCGGTAATTAATGCCGGTGAGGGAATCTCACCGCCCGCTTCCCCTGTAGGTAATCGACTTGTTTCGAAACATAAGCAATCATTAAAAGTCCTGGTTTCATCTTGGAGCTACTAAATATCGAATCAGTTCATTCATCAGGGTTTTTAGACATTTCAGGCCAATTTTTCCGATGACATTTCAATGACTATTGATATTTTCAGACGAGTACGAACACGAAAAAAGTAAGAATGCGTTACATAGCTGCAGCATCTTTCGAAGAAATCAGCATCCCTTTGGTAGGCACCTTAGGGAGTATCACAGCTTGGTTCAACGCCGATCCCTATCACGGTGCTGGTATTTCACTTTCCCTGGTACTCAACAGCATCTACCGAAAACTGAACGTTTCGAATGGTAACCTGGCATTTACGAATCGTCCTTTGCCATATTCCGCGGATACGCAAATCAAGCAACTTCTCAGCGGACAATCTACGGGGTTCCAGCTGGCGTTCAACATGGCCTTCAGCATGGCCTTCATATCATCTTTTTACGTTCTATTCATCGTCCGGGAAAACGTTTCCAATTCCAAACACCTGCAGTTCGTCTCCGGAGTGAAAGTCTACGTTTTCTGGATAGTTGGGTTCGCGTGCGATATGCTGACGTACCTGCTGACGATCGTGCTGATGTTGATTACTTTGGCGTGTTTCCAGGAGGAAGGATTCAATACCGCTGATGATATTGGTAGGAAAATGAGATTTATCTACTCCTATTAAATCATATATTGATTATTCAACTAGTTTTGAGCAATTAATAGTATCTATAAACAAACCACGTGAGTTATAATAACTCACTACTATAACTCACTATAATAAATCGGAAAAGATTCTTGGAATTATTTACGAACCGAATATCAAGGTGGCTCTGTTCTTCTGTACAAGCCGTTTGGCCGAAAGGATTGAGGGGAGTAATGTCACTTGAATAATTTTGACGTTTTCAAATTAAGTTAATACATAGTCATTCTGAATTTTGTGCGGAAAAAGATGAATCCAGATGGTGAATATGAATTATTATGTACACCTCCAGAAATAAGACAAGTAGCTAATGTTACCATACAGAATTTATTGCCCAAAAAATCCCAAAAGAAATATAGAGGTGTATACAAATATTTTCAAGATTGGTGTAGCAGCAAGAACATTGAGTCATCGTTCACAGAAAATGTACTTTTGGCATATTTTAGTGAACTTAGCACTAAATATAAAGCATCGTCCCTATGAACTTTCTACTCCATGCTAGGAAGCACACTCAATATAAATAATGGAATCAATATGGAGAATTATTTGAAATTACGCGCGTTTCTTGAACGTCAATCAGAGAAACATGTAGCTAAAAATGCAATAACTTTTAGGCCAGAACAACTCAACAATTTCATAAATGAAGCTCCTGATGAGAAATATCTGGCGACAAAGGTAGTAGATCTCACAATATTCAATCGTTTTTATAATCTAGTCAATTACATAATTTATTTTAGGTTGCTTTCATAATAGGCATTATGGGTGCTTGTCCCACATATTCAGTTTACTGGTTGTTCAAACTTTACAGTTAATTTTATTAATAAAAAAAATGAGTAATTACGATTAAAAATTTTATAGCATTGTTATAGGTAACTATTAAGATTTGTGAATAAAGTTATTTCTCTGTACTTGTATCTTAGTATTTATTGTTATAGTCGTAGATGAAGTATAGTATTCAACTTGCGGTAATGGTCAAAAATCACTTGAGGAATTACAATACTCGCCTGCGGCTTGTGCTGCAAACTTCATCTGCGTGAGTTATGACCTACATTACCGCTCGTTAAATAATATACTATTAACTCATCACTTAGGGATAACTTTTTCTGTAACTTTCGAGAAATTGACAAAGCGCGTAGTCCGAGGATATTCAGGGAATATTGGTAGAAGCTTGTTTTTTTGTGGAAGAATTCTTGACGTTATTTCGGGGATTGACTGCCTTTTTTGTGACTTGAATTTTTTTTGTGCCTTGTTAGAATTTCCCCATTTGATGGTGCCATAGCTAATGCGGGAGTGAAATGAACCGAAGTATAATTGCCTCAATACTTCCGGACTCAAAACACATCGCAATCTTCTTAAGAGAAATATTATGCTGGAGAGCCCGCTACTTAGATTTTCTGTATGGTTATAACCAGCTGAGAGAATCATCGATTGTAATCCCAAGAAGTTTGCAGTGTGCCAATGAAATGTACTGGGTGTTGCTTGAAATAATCAGCTGTTGGGTTTTATCAGCGTTGAGTTGCAAGGAATTTGCAGCAAACCAATTTTCAGCACTATTTATTGAATTATTTGATATATCTGACAGAATAAAAAATCAGATGAAGTATCGTCTGCAAAGAGTATGGTAGCAGTGTTATGTGACATGTGCTGACAAATATCATTAATATAAATGATAAAAAGTAATGGCCCTAGGACAGAGCCCTGAGGTACTCCATGTGTAATGGTTTTGAGGTTTCATGTTGTTGCATTTATTTTCACAATTTTTTGCCTGTGAGTTAAGTATGATGAAAATGAGTTAATAGGTATTCCTCTAATCCCATAACACTCTAATTTATCTAAGATGAGGTCATGTGAGACGCAATCGAACGCCTTGGACAGATCGCACATAGAAAGGATGGTATGTTGCTTATTTTCCAGGCCCCTCGACGATGTTCCTTATGATTTTAAGCAACGCCCTTATAGTCTACTTGACAAGTTGAAAATGGTCTAAAATAGAGATACTGCTCTTAAAATTATGTGTGATAGCTCATTGGATCCGGAATAACGCCTAGAAAAATGTGCCAAAGGCGTGTATTAGCACATACAAAATTGCAAAAGTTATAAACAAAGGAAGATGAAAAAAAATGGCATTTCGTTTTTTGTCAATATTTCATAAACTATCAATATTTAGGAAATTTCAGAAAAAGATTCTGAAAGAGGAGAAAATTTCCAATAAAAAACTCCCTGTTACCGAAACTTTATCTTCATTATTTATAATTTTAATTTAACGCTGAAAATGGGTCTCCGAGCGACATTTTTAGGTTGCGCGCGCGGCGTCAAAAGCGAGTACGACACATCAATTAATTTATTTAAGGTATTAAATATATTTTTTTAAATTTGAAAGAACTATGGTGTATCCGGAACACTATAAATAATTCATTTCCATAAGAAATTTTACTTAAAGATGATTTTTTAACAAGTTAAACGATTGTTAACTAACAAAATTTTCTCGAACTTCTGTCTTAATTGTAAATAAAAAAAATGTTTTAGCTTCGTAGAGCCTTTCTTATATACATACTCAACAAGATACCATAAAATTTCTAAAATTCATTTTTTTTTATCATCATATTATATGATACATTTTTTATAAACAAATTGATTATTTCAATATTTTTGAATTTTTTTTTCCACAACTTCATTATATTACAATAGGATTTTTGAAAAAAAAAATTCCTTAATAACAATTTTTAATTGTTTAGAATCGTTTTTTTTATAATTTTATTGTCTAAATACTTAGTTAAGGAATTATTTTTCCTCTTAAAATCATAATTGAGAGTCTTCTATGGAGTAACGAAAAAAAAATTTTTTTTATCAACAATTCCATTGTTTATTAACTCACCAATTTGTTATAAACGAATTTTTAACTTTGTTAGATTTTTTTTCTGAAACTTCTAAAATTTACAAAAACAACCATATATAACAAAGTATAGAAAAAAATGTTATCCAATTTTTTATTGTACTTTGGGAATTGGAATTGGGAAAAATTGGGATTTTTTTTTTCTATACTATGTTATATATGGTTGTTTTTGTAAATTTCAGAAGTTTCAGAAAAAAAATCTGACAAAGTTAAAAATTTGTTTATAAAAATTTTATCAACAAATGGCGGGAATTTTTTTTTGCAAATCAATTTATATCTTGTATTGATAAAAAAACGATAATATGATAATTAAGAAAAAAAATTTTTTTTACAACTTTTGGTTTTTTTTTTTAAAAAACAAAGTATGAATATTTTTTCAACTTTTATGGCGTGATCTTGTTGAGTATGTATATAAGAAAGGCTCTACGAAGCGAAAAAAATTTACGACAATTATTTAAACATTTTTTTTCATTTACAATTAAGACAGAAGTTCGAGAAAATGTTGTTAGTTAATAATCGTTTAACTTGTTGAAAAATCAACTTTAGGTGAAATTTCGAACGGGAATAAATTATTTATAGTGTTTCTAATACACCATAATTTTTTTAAATTAAAAAAATATATTTAATACCTTAAATAAATTAATTAATGTGCCGTACTCGCTTTTGACGCCGCGCGCGCAACCTAAAAATGTCGCTCGGAGACCCATTTTCAGCCTTCAATTAAAATTATAAATAATGGAGATAGAGTTCTCAACTTGTCGAGTAGACTATTATGGTAGATCTGTTCTGTCTAAATCCAAACTGATTGTCAGATAAAAAGTTATTCGTTTCCAAATATTGTGTTAGTCTATCTTTCAGTAAAATTTCTATGATTTTGGAAAAAATATTTATTATGGAAATTAGACGGAAGTTATTCAAAATCTCGGGATTATCTTTCTTGAAAAGTGGTCAAACACTGGAAATTTTGAATGGTTCTGGGAAAATGTCATCAACAAAACATTTATTTATAATGGCTCAAGCAGAATATCGGATGTCTCCTCAAAGTGCAGTGCATTTATTTCAAAAACATCTTCTGAACCAGATCTCTTCAATCTATAATCGCGGATAAGATCTCGATTGGAGTGGCTGGAGCTAAGAAAAAACTGAATTTTGGAGATAGTAGTTTTCTAATCTGAGATTGTAACTCTTTGGTAATTTTTTGATAATTTCATCTGTATTTGTTCTGAAAAAGCATTGAATTCAGCAGGGCTAAAAATGTTATGTCATTGTTTTTAGGTTTTTTGTTGAACTCACAATTAACAATACGCCAACGTCTTTCGATATGTTATGAGAATTAGATAAAAAATTATCGTATGCAGCTTTTTTGTAGAAGTGATTGAATTTCTGTAATCAGTTTTCGGATTCCTATATAATAACCAGTTTCCAGGATCATTAGTATTTTCCGCGTTTAGTTTGACAGATGATAGTATATTTCGCTTCTTGACCAGTTGTTCATTGAACCAATTTACAGGAGGTTTATTTATAAGACACTTCTTCAGAGGAAAGCATCCCTTCACCAGTTACTGTATGTGTCAGTGAGTCAGGTAGCTGACTCGTTGACATCATTCCAAGATTCATAAAATGATTGCCAATTTGCTTGGGTTAAAGAATTTCAAAATTTTAATAATCCACTACTCGGGAAATGTCTACTACGGTACGTTAGGTTTAGTTGTATTCATGGATGTGATAATGAATTGACCCATGTGATCAGAGAGACAAGGATCAAATACTCCTAATTTCGAACGAGACATTTTTTTTCTTCTTAAACTACGGCGGTAATTTATTTCAGAAAAATCGACATATGTCGAAAAATATAGGTATGTTAATATAAGTCAGGTTGTCCAAACTCAGAATCAAAAGGCCAATCGGATTATGTAAAAAAATGTGGGTTTCCATTTAAAATAAGAAAGTATAAGTAAGTTTATCAATTTCGATAGATTTATCCATTTATTTATAGATAAAACATAATTATAGTGTGGTGAAAAAAGTATCTCGTCCAAGAAATATGTCAGAGACAAATGAGAAAAGCACACGGGCCATACACAGATATTGCTGTATAACTTACAAATACTACAAATACAAGCCTTGGGTCACACTAAGGATTGTGAGCTTCTATATAAATTCACCCCAGAACTCAAAAATACTATCAGTTCAAATGTTTAAAATGTGCGACTAGAAATAAAATCTGTTAGAGTTTTAGTTTTGAATTTTTAACGAATTAATCCGTTACTTACGCAAGCATTGTATGTTATTGAAGCAAATGGAGAAATGAATCAATTGATATTTTCCAGAGATAATCAAACGAACTGAATTGGAAGGAAAGAAGGACATTCAAGAAATGGATTTGTTTGTTCATAGAATCAGATGAGGAATCATCCGCGATCGAAGTAGAAAATCAATTAACTATCTGAATAAAGATGCAAATTTTCAATTTCAGATTTTTTCGTTGGAGTTAAGGGTCTTTCACAATATCTATCAGATGTAGTTCAATGTCCAGCGTGGCTTCAGCCGGGAAAGTAGTTGTTTTCTGTTAGATATTATAAAAAATGTCTATAATTATATAACTTTGCCAAATAGCTTCATACGAAAAAAACATAGTTACTTATTCGTATTTCTAGCATCTTCTTGTTTTTCAATGTACCCTCTCTGTTATGTTTTGCTATTCAACTGATGTGAAACTGAAAAAATGTCCCAAAAACAAACAGAAATATTTCTGTAATCAAAATGTATCAACAGTTTACACTATTTATATCGATATTCGAGCACGAGTACAAACTAATTTGTTTTTTTTTTCAGGTCGGCTGATGCTAATATTTTTATATTTTGGATGGTCGTTTATACCAATGATCTATCTATCTGGGTATTTATTCGACATTCCATCCACTGGATATACAAGAATGACGTTGTTCAGCATTTTCACAGGTAATAAATCTAGAAGAGCTCATTTCAATGTGTTAAATTTTTTGGACGTAGAAGAAATCTCAGAAAATTCAATATTTTATAAAAGAGCCTACATCTCCCCAATCCCGAAATGCACTATTCAAACGTCAATTATCTCTTTTGGTATACGAGGGAAGTTGAAGTGACCCAAGAGTAAACGTTTATTTTTCAAAATACACAGAAAAAGTATTCGAAGGAGTGACTTATAATTTAATATTATCGGAAGGTCGAGATGAAGTTGAGTTCCACCCAACTATCAACACAAAATTGTAACAATCGAACTCTTTGCTTACCGCAAGCTTTTATTTAGTTTCACCTATCCCGATTTCTGTAATCAAAACTTACTAGTTAAATTTGACCCACTCCTAGTTGTGAAATTTGGCAGGTGTTCATTATTCCGGTGACAATGCATTATAGAATGTTTGCTAGAGATAAAACAAAAATGAGTTTTGTGATTATGGTTCGATTCTATTCAAAATTGGTATATATCACGAGTTTTTAGTCAACATTTATTAATCCAAGATGACGGCACCAATATGGCGACGAGCTTTGTGGTTATAGTCCGATTCCAATGAAAATTGGGATGTGGGTTCTTTTGGGGTCGGAGATTAACAATTTCTGTCAGATTTCTATGAGTTGACAGATTTCATGATTAACTAAAAAGAATTGAATAAAAATGATAAAAAATAGGCCAAGCTTTTATATAAATGCACTAAAGAGAAAGAAATAATAGGTCAAACAATTAAAGAAATAATTTTTTAACTATTAGTGCATTTGTATGAAAGATTGTCTTTAAAATTTGTTTTAATCTTTTTTTTTTCATTAGTAGCTATCATAAATGACATCTGCAGTTCAAATTCCATTGAAAACAATTGAACTTTGCAAAAAATTTGCCGTTCTCCCAATACTGCGGCTAGATGTTCCAATTTCGGAATTGAAATTGTTTTTAAAGGAGCCACCCGTACTTTGGGAGCTATGAAAGATGTTTCAATTTTTCCATTATTTTCTGCTCGAAAATATGCTACTGCTGCATAAGCTTTTTCGCTTGAGTCACAGAATACATGAAGATCAGTATAGGTACATCTGAAGGTAAAATTACATCGAGGAATTTGATTTTTCGCTGCATTTTCTTTAGTCGTTACAATTCAATTTTTTTTAATCGACGGAACCAAAAAAGAGGAGGTTCTATAGTCGACGCGTATATTTTTTTATCCGAAAATTTTTTCAGTAGATAGGGTATACTTCAAAGTTGGTCTTATTTGAATTTGAAAGATGAAATCCACCCCTAAGGGTAGCAAAATGGAGAATATTGATCACTCACCCTCTGAATTCTGGTCCGTTAACCGATTCTATCAGGCATAACTTTGTACTGGGTTCTTCGATTTGGTTGATTCTTTCTTTAATAGATAGGGTATACCTCATATTTGGATTTCAAATGAAATTATGCACCCTTACGGGTGGAAAATTAGGGGATAATTGATTTTTCACTTGTGAACATTGGCACACACATATGTAGTTGACAATGACAGATCGCTATTGTCATTATTTTCATACAAAGTAATGAAATAAACTAACCAGAACAACTAAAATAATGTATAATACAACAAATAGTAAAAGTAGATAATCATATTATTGAACTGGTAATAGTTGAAGTGAGGTGGGTAAGTAAGTATTTTGGAAGTAATCAAAAAACAAGTAGGTAGTAATTTTAACAAAAAATCAAACAGACGAAATACGGAACTGAATAGTAAAAAATAAAATAAACCTTCTCAGTTTCAAATACTAAGCTCCTAAACTAATGTAAGTAACTAATTTTGAGTCGGCGCCAAACGAACAGTCAACGAAGATCATTAAGTTACTTCAAAAAAATTATCAGAATGTCACCGCGCAACTCGATGCCATCATTTAACGCCTTACCTAATTCATTTGCTTGTTTGTTTGGCGCCGACTCAAAATTAGTTACTTACATTAGTTATTAAAGGCTATGAAGGTTCAATTTATGTTTTACTTTTCAGTTCCGATTTCGCGGTTTAATTTTTTGTTAAAAATTTTTATTTTTTTTTTTTTTGGGCTTCTATCTCGGCTTGTATTTTCAGTTTTCTTACAGAGCTCCTTAGTGTAGATTTCTTGCTTTTCTCTCTCTTGGATATATCGGATCCCATGTCCAAGTTGTCTCTTGACTTGAGATTTTCATTTGTCTTCTTGACATCTCCCGTCATCAATTTCCTTCCGGATCTGAGAACTTTGGATATACTTCCTTCAGAGGCCATTTTTTCTTCCCTGACTCAATTTGATAGCTCAAAGGACCAATGTTTCTTTCTTCTTTCTATACAGTGCTTCTCAAAAGTCCCTCCCCCCTCTTTTATTGGAACGATTATACACAAACAAGTGAAATTTGGAAACTGAATATTAAAGGTTGTAAACTTCCCCACTAGTGATGATAGATGACGAAATCGTCAAAGATGACGTCACAAGGCCATTGTGATCAATAATTTTAAATGGAACCCTACGCCAAGCGACACTTCTTTCAAAAGGTATCGAAAAAACCTATTCAATGATACTAATTTTGTTTGTGTTTATGGCAGTTTTGATGGCTCATTAGTAAACATTAAAATTTAAATTCTATTCAGTATGATATTAATTACAGATTTAAGAATCAGTATCTACTTGAAGAAATTGCTCGAAGTGACCTCCATTTACTTCCTGACAGTGGAATATCCTATTTTTAAACTCTTCTCGTACTTTTGCAAATGTGTCTGCGGAAACAGCCTCACATTCTGCAACAATACGTTGTTTTAAAACATCCATATTGTCAGGTTCAGTGGCGTAAACCTTTGATTTAAGGTACCCCCACAGAAAAAAATTCAAAGGTGTGAGGTCCGGTGATCGAGCTGGCCATTCCGTTGAACCTCGTCGTCCAATCCATCTACCACGATACTCCTCATCCAAATACCGTCTTACTGCACCGTAATAGTGTGGAGGAGCACCATCCTGTTGGAATGTTATTTCCAAATTGTCGAATTCATCTGGATTATCTTTCAAAATTTCAGGGATTAACGGTTCTATTGCGTTTTGCAACAGCTCCAGATAAACCTCACCAGTTAAATTAGTATTTGAAAAAAGAGGCCCAACGATGTGGTTTCCCAGGATACCTGCCCAAACATTCACCTTCTGGGGAAATTGGGTATGTGTTTCACGAAACAGGTGAGGATTTGCGTCACTCCAATACCTCACATTCTGTGTATTTACATTTCCATTTAGATAGAAAGTACTTTCGTCACTAAAACAAGTCGTTTTGACATAGTCTGGCTGTTGGTTAATTTTAGTTTCCATATTTTCACAAAATTCTAGTCTTCGGGCTGGGTCGCCGTCTGAGAGTTGATGAACCATTTTTAATTTGTATGGATGAAATTTGTTTTTTTCAACACCCTGTGTACTGTACTTCAACTGACTTCACAGGTAGATGCAACGTGAGTTGTTGAAGAAGTAGGATTAACTATTTCTTCTGCCAGTATATCAATTTTTTTCTCATCAGAAATTTGTGGTCTGCCAGATCGTTTCGCATCATTGATACTACCCGTTGTTTCAAACTTACGAAGAAGCTCCCTTAAATTAGTCCTCAAAACGGGGCGATCGGGAAACCTCTCATTGAAAATGCGTTCTGCTGCATGAATATTTTGTCCAGTTTCACCAAGAATTAGGATCGCTGCTACTTTATCACCCAAAGCACGTACCATTTCGCTTCTTGAAGCACTTAAACGTTCGGCTCACAACAGTTTAACAAATTATTAAAATGTACAAAAATATTAATAGTACCAAAAGCTGCTAAAACAGGTAAACGTTCGATCAACAATACACAAATTATTAAATGTACAAAAACTTGGACAATTACAAAAACGTGGAATTAGGGAGGCTAACAAAAACGTCAGCTTATTTGACAACTATCCAGAGGCGGAGCTTGAATTTTGAATTTTAGTATTAACTGATTTAATTCATCACAGCTTTGCGTTTTTTAAAAGCGAGTTGCCAAAACTGCCATAAACACAAACAAAATCAGTATTATTGAATAGGTTATTTCGATACCTTTTAAAAGAGGTGTCGCTTGCCGTAGGGTTCCATTTAAAATGATTGGTCACAATGGCCTTGTGACTTACAACCTTTAATATTCAGTTTCCAAATTTCACTTGTTTATGTATACTCGTTCCAAAAATAAGCGGGGGGGAGCGGACTTTTGAGAAGCACTGTATTTCTTTTATGTTCATCAAGTGTTATCCAAATTCTAATGGAATCAAAATAGAACCCTTGTCAACTTTCAAAAAACGTATATTCTTTCTTTCATTTTCATGGAAACATCTATATCAAAAATATTATACAGTAAGATTCTATAAATTAATTCAATTCAAATAAAATATATAACAATGTTTTTTTCAGGTGTTGCGGCTTTCCTGGTCGTCCAAGTGTTGACCACTCCTGGTTTGGACCTGGAATACGTTGGAGATGGCATTCATTGGGTATTCCTTCTGGTCCCCCATTATTCCTTAGCTAGCGGAATAAGCGAAAGTTACAAGCTGTACTCCTATAACGAGCTATGTAACCAACTTTTCGATAGTTGTGAGGAGCGAAAAATCTTCAGTAGAGATAGCTGTTTGGCCAATGTAACCAATCCCCAAGTCGTCAGTATATGCCAAAGTGAGAAAACAATTATGACTACCAAAATCAATTTGACAATGAAATTTATTATGGTTACTGAAGAATTTTAAAACCTTCTGTCACAATGCAAAATATTATATGGTTCAGCATAATGAGTAATGGAAAATTGTGGCATGTCAGACGACTTTTTTAATTATAGGAAAAAACTGTCTACAAGCAGGATTCGAATATGCGTCTTCGAGATCGAAACGTCTAGCCATGCCGATCTATTAAAAAACACGTTTAAATAATGAAGTTATACTGTCTACATTATAATTAAACACCCCTTTCTGTCAGAACACCCGCAAAATCTAAGGAATATGGTGACATTAATGAGCCATTAACTCAGAAACAGTATAAAAAAACTTATAAAAACGACAAATAGACAAAAAGAGCCAAAAATAGAAACATAGGCGGAAGACAACTCCATCTGCAGTACCCTTTCGCTATAAAAGAGCTCAATCAAAGTATTCAGAATATAGGCCAATCAATAGAGATTTTCTGCTCTAACTTCTAGAATATTGGGTGTATCAAAATGAGATTTGGTACAGGTGAATGGTATGTGAAGAGGAGAGTTTTAGCATATTTTTCACTTTTTCGGTCCTCAGATTTGTTTACGTACGATCATGGCCACCTAGATGCAATATTAAAAGTGACTCTAAAAAAATTAAGTAGGCGTAAATACTTTTTAAAATGTCACATTTTGATCCAGAATCGTCTCAGAAATCCAAATATATTACAATATTCAGGGTATTCCATTTAAAAATTCAAAACCGGAGCCATTTCCGGTGAAACTGGAAGTGACCAGAAAGTGAAAAATATGCGAAAACTCACATACCATTTACCCATACCCAATACGAACAGGAAACGAAATGAACACTAATATTGGAAGTTAGTTTCAAATATTGTCTCTCTCAACTGGTCCGCCCTCAATTCTGATACATTTTTCAATTCTCTTTCTATTAGAATTGGCCACTCTCCTAAGTTCTGGAATACTTATTTCACGGCAGGCTTGCCTCATTCTCTCACAAAGTTCTTGTCAATTTCGTGGCCTAGACTTGTGAACCTTATTCTTGACAGTTCCCCAGAAGTAAGAATCCATTGGTGTTAGGTCAGGAGACCGAGGAGGCCATTGTTCATATGAGCTATTTCTACCAATCCAACGTAATGGAAAATGTTCGTTTAACCACTCTCGAACCATCCAAGAATTAGGAACGGAAGCTCCGTCCTAAATTCAATTGTTTTCGAAATATTAACGTGTGAAAAGTGACATTCCGGTTTAAAATGAATTATGGATTTTGGTCACTTCCGGTAAAACATTTTAATAACTAAACGTTGTTATTAATTTGTAGTTGAATCTCTTGATGAATTCGACTAATAAGAGGCGTAAAGAGAGTTTATTAAGGATAAACAGTACCGCTTACCGAAAAATCTCGAAGCCTACGAATGTGTTCTGTAAATTCATAATCAAAACAAATTAGTTAGCTAAAAAATTATAATTTATTTTTGAATAACACTTTTATTTAACCCCAACAATTATTTCATCAAGTGTTCAATGTGGCTTCCTCCTAAATCTTTACAATAAAGTGCCCTATTATAAATAGCTTCTCTCACGTTGATGAAAGTCTGTTAATTTATTTCTCCACATGTATCTATCATTCTGCGTTCCAACTCTTCTATTGTTTGGCATTCAGTGGCGTAGATTTTTGACTTCAGATACCCCCAAAGGTAAAAATCTAGAGGTGTAAGATCCGGAGATCTTGGTGGTCATTCTGTACTTCCCCTGCGACCTATCCATCGGCCAGGAAAGTTTGTATCGAGGAACTCTCTAGCCATGCGATCGAAATGGGGAGGTGCCCCATCCTGCTGAAATATGATTTTACGATTTTCAAACTCTTCCTGATTATTTAATACAATTTGTCTTATTCGAGGTTCTAAAACAATTCTATAAAGAACTCCTGTGAAGAACTCCTGTAAGATTGCCTCAGATGAAAATCGGTCCAACAATGCGATTGCCCAAAATCCCCGCCCAAACATTCACCTTTTTAGGAAACTGGGTATGTCCCTCTCTAAAAATATGGGGATTAGTATCGCTCCAGTATCGTATATTCCGTTTGTTGACTTTTCCATTGAGAAAAAACGTGCATTCGTCTGCGGAACATACACGTTTTCAGGAAGCCCCGTTCTCCTTCAATTGTTCTTGTTAACCACTCACAAAATTCAATTCTCCGGTCTGGATTATCCTCCGTGAGAGCATGTAGGATTTTCATTTTATAGGGATGAAACTTTTCTTTTCTCATAACTCTTTGGACACTTTTTGAACTTACTCCATAGGTTTCAGCAACTGCAGACTGAGTCGGATTGATTACCATTTCAGCAACAATTTCTACCTTTTTTTCTTCTGAAAGAGGCGGTCTTCCTGATCTTGGAGCATCTTTCATCGTACCAGTTGCTTGGAACTCATTTAAAAGTTTGCGCAAATAAGACCTCGAAATAGAATTCTCGGGAATCTATCATTAAACATACGGACTGCTAGATGATAATTTCTTCCAGCTTCTCCAAATATCAAAACTGCTTCAAATTTATCGTCTAAACTACGAGCCATGATCACACTTTTCATAAAAGGATTTAGGCGCTCAACGGACTATTTGACAGTTAGTAGTTCAGTTTGACAGTAAACAAGATGTTACCGCGACAACGATTTTTTCCAATGCAAACTTGATTGAAAGCTACATTAGTGTTTTCGGTTGGGTTTGAAATGACCAAAATGTCACTTTTCAAACGTTAATATTTCGAAAATAATTGAATTTAGGAGTAGAGTGTATTAGAGAAAACTGTTGAGAATTATGAGCAAATTTCGAAAATGGAATAATATACGAGGTGTTCTATTTAAAAAAATTATTGAAGATGGCGCTCAGCCGCCATTTCAAATTTTTTAGCTGTGATTTTTTCATGGAAGAGTAGGTTTTCATTTCCTATTTGAGCCCTCCAAATTTCGTTGCGATATACCAGGTGGTTCAAAAATTAATAGGGGGGGAACGGATACAATAAAAAACCATAATTACTACTATGTGAGTCTGAATTCCACTTAATATCTCAGACTTATTGAATCGGAATTTAAAAAACTGATTCTTCCTGAGTTTATGATGATAATGACCAATGTATTTTTGATAAATGCCCTTGAAACCATATTTCATATGAGCATGCAAGTCTTAGTTCTTGAAATTTTGGGAAGTAATTACACAAGTGCATCAAAATTACCGATAATTTTCCATGAGAGCATGTTGTCTAAAAAATGCATGAGTTTATTTTCATATTTTGTTGAAAGAGCCCGACTCCGAAGGAGGAAGGCTCCTTTAACAGAATATGAATGTAACCGAATGCAGTTTTTTACTGACAACATGCTTGAACGGAAAATTATCAGGTTTATTTTGATGCACGAGTAATTCGGTAGAAAATTTCCGGAGTTAAAAGAAAAAAGGTACTTTTGGTCACTTTTTCTTGAATTGAACTTAAAGAAACATTTCCGAAACGTGACATTTCAACGACTTTTAAAATTCAATATTCATAAATGTCAAGTTGACAAAAACACATTTCAACAATCGTTACTATAGGTACGGACCTATAGGGGAATTTTCGATACCTACCGGGCAATTATCACGTATAATTGCACGAGAGCTTTGTATTTTATCGGGTAAATTTGGGTTGTTTAATGAGAAACTGTTGCCCAGGAATTAGACGAGAAAAACTGTCAACTATTAAAAACGCGACAAGGTGGAGCGTTTTTAGGTTGACGGTTTTTCGAGTCAAATTGCTAAAGGAAACAGTTTAGAATTTGAACAACACAAATTTACCCGATATCAGACCGATGTCCCAGCGAGAGTAGTCGCAGTAAACTTTGCTCCGTCAAATAACGACCGCCCACGATTTGTGAACTGTTAAATAAACCGCGAAGTCTTGAGTGCAAAGGGATAATCATGGGAACGAGAATAAGTTAGAAGTGCAGAATATTATAAGGGAAACTATTGCGAAGCATTCTCCAACAAAGATTTCATTGCTCAGGTAACAAAACAGTGACGAGATAGTGAACAAAAACTAAGAAGCTCGAAAAGTTATAAAAACCCAAGGTGAAGTGATAAAGTCAATGGAACAAAAGTTGGACGATTTGTTGCAATATAAGAAAAGAAACAACATTTGTATCTACGGCATCCAAGAAAGCGAAAATGAAAATATTTCCTCCAAGTGTCTTCAAATACTCAACGAACGGAATCCATGAATTTGAACAGCAGTAACATTATGTCATCTTTCAGAATAGGGTCTCAAACTGGAATATTAGGAAAACCTCGACCAACAATTGTAAAGTTCAAACAATGAATGCAAAACTGGAATATTGAAAAACACAGCCAAATTTAAAGGTAAAAGTTATTCATCACCGAAGACCTGACAAAACAAACGTTTACTTATGAATGAAACGAAGGCGAAGTTCGGAGACAAAAACGTTTGGACACTGAATGGGCAAATATTTGCTAGAATTGACGACCGTAAGAAAAAAATCAGATCGGTGAGGATTTAACAAATTATGTATGACAGCGGCGACATCAACACATTGTTTCACTTCTATTTCTTTCGTCTCATTGATTTATATAAACACCATAACATGAAATATTTCCTTGTTTTCAAATTATCATCGAGTTAATCTTAAGTTTTGTATATCTTTTTTTTAACGAAATGTTGGTATGAAAAAAAATAGCTGCTAGTTGAACATTGTGATATTAGGAGTAATACTCATGCTGTGACTATTGGAAAAAAAAAAAAACAGGAAAATCTTATTACTATTTCAGTATATTATTAAGTATAATTTGATTGATTTCTTTTCATACACTGAATTGGTAGACACTTCTTTATAATTTACTTTTCTTAGAATTCAAGGATATAATATTATAGAATGATTGATTTCTTTGACGAACTGGAGCAGTATAAGAGAGAGACAGCGTACGTGAAGATATAAATTTTGCAATGACACAAAAGGTAAGAAACATTTAAACATAGTTCACTTCAATATTAGAAGCCTGAACAAAAACTTTGAAGAACTCCTAGTATATATCGACTCTGTAAAAAAACGAAATTGACGTCATTGTTTTATCAGAGACTTTTCTCATTGAAAGTTTAGAAAATTTCGAAATTCCTGAATTTAACATTTTCTATAACCAATCTAGATTTAATCAAAACGATGGCGTGGTTCTATATGTAAAAAGCAAATTGGGAATGTTATAAGTACAATACATAACCTCTCAGAAACAAATATTTGGTTATCGATTTCATCCTGGAAAATATGACCTTTCAATAATAGCATCATACAGGCCACCAGCTACAAACAAACAATTGTATATTACTGAACTTGAGAACCTTTTTTTAACTAGAAATAAAAAAGATTTCGAAGTATTTATAGGTGACACTAATATAAATTTACTAAATGAAGACGACACATGTGTCATTAACTATGTTTGTAATATGGCCACACATGGGTTCTTTCTAAAATTAACACAAAACCAACGAGTCACTAACATACCTCAAGTTTAATTGATCATATATTCACTAGAATAAATAAAATGATGCATTCGATGAAAAACATTAATTCATTTATATGCAAAACTAGCCTAACCGATCACTACGCTATAGCACTATCTGTGAAATTAACTGATCGAGGTGTGACAAAATATAATGCTGATACAACAATCGAAAAGAACTATATAAACTATAAAAGCAGTAGTCAACTAGATGTCGAAATGGGAATATGTAATGAACTCAACTGATCCACTGTCAGTATAATCATTTTATTAACATCTTACAATCATTCATAAAAAAAAGTTCTGAAACTAAAAACTGAAATTGGAAAATAAGAAACTTAAGCCTTGGATAACCGATGGACTAATAAATTCAATCAGACATCGAGATCGATTGAAATCAGACTTTAAAAAACTTCTCTTTAGAACTGAAAATAGAATATACACATTACAGAAACTTTCTAAACAATCTAATACGTAAAACAAAACCGATTACTATAAAAGAGAATAATGCGGCAAATAATAACTATAAAAAAATCTGGACCGAAATTAATGACATAACAAATTCATCAAACATTCTCAAGCAGACAATATAAATATAACCGATGACCAAGGTATTGAAATCTCATCAGATCTAGAAAAAGCTGAGTATATCAATAAATTTTTGTTCAGGTGGGAACGCTCATGGCCCAAAAATTGATACCAAAACGTCTCGCAGGGAAGTAAATCCTCATATAAGAGATTCGCTATTTCTCAATCCAGTGACAAGTAATGAAATAATCTCCACTATTTCTACTCTAAAAATAACACATCGGCAGGTCCTGATCGTATCTCGGTCTTTTGATAAAAAAATTCAACAAAACCTATCGGATCCGTTGTCTCATATAATAAATCTATGCTTCCTAACCAGTATTATACCTGGTGCTTGGAAAGAATCAATAACTACACCAATTTTCAAAGCAGGCGATAGGAAACTCGCTACGAATTATCGGCCTATTACAGTTATAAATAATTTTGCAAAAATATTCGAGAAAGTGTTGAAAGTCCGCCTTATGCAATTCCAAGAATCAAAAAAAATCTAACCAAACGCGCAATTCGGTTTCCAAAAAGCCTTTCCACAGAACAGGCTATATTCAGATTGGTGAAAGACGTCTTGGCTAATCTTAATGATAATAATAAGTGCCTAACAATATTTCTAGACCTGGCCAAGGCGTTTGACACCGTGGATCACAAAATATTATTGCAAAGATTGGAAATAGCGGGGATAAGAGGCACTGTTCTTAATCTATTTGAAAATTATCTCTTGGATAGAACTCAGAGAGTAAAAATCAATAATTGTTTTAGTAACCCCCTTCCTATCACCATAAGAGTACAGAAAGGAACAGTGATGGGTCCCATACTCTTACTAATGTACAAAAACAATATTGAGTACTGAGAAACACCAAAGCTCAGTAATCTCATATGCAGATGACACAGCGATAATGTTTTTGGAGATTCTTGGACAAAAAGTATACCAACAAGCCGAACAAGAGTTAAATATATATTTTGACTACATAGATGGTAGCCTCTTAAGCTTAAATACTGATAAGACAAAATTTATCACATTCAGTGCTGATATTAGAGATCAACCAGAGTTCGATAAAATAACAATAAAAAAAAAAACCTGTGACCATATTCATTGCACATGCCGCATAATAAAAAAAATTAAAAAAATATATTAAGATTTTATCAGTTGAGAAATATTTTAAGCAGAAAAACAATTGTGATGGTGTATAATGCACTAGCAGAGTCCATTATACGTTACTGTGTCATTATTTGGGGGGGTATGTACAAAACAGCCTTATGTGATCTAGAAATCACTCAAAATACAATTATAAAGATTATACTTAAAAAAGAAAAATTATTCTCCACAAATGAATTATATCGTGAAGCTAACCTACTGAATCTTAAACAAATTTATATATACCAATGTATTCTATGGATGATGAAAACCAAAACCTACACATATACTAGTCATTCTTACAAAACGAGGTCTATTTCTAATAATCTAGTGACTGTTCCATTCTACAAAAGTCTCTACCACAAAGATTCATAACTTATATCGCCCCAAACTTCTCAATATGGTACCAGTATATATACGAAAAAATCAAATCAAAAATTAAGCTTTCTATAGAATTGAAAAAAAATTCGTTGAAGTGAACTATGTCAAGCTAAAAAACATTGTTTACTGATAAATTAGACATGCATTAAACTACTGTGTAAAACATGTCGTTATCACCTTACATACATAGTATTGAAACCATTAATCTTCTCTCTCTTTCTCTCTCGCTCTAATTTCGCAGTTTTTCCATTCTCCTTCTCTTTTGATAATGTCTACCAACCAATCTTATTTAAAATTAGGTATATATATTCAAATTTAGATTAAGGTTCTTTTTTTTCTTTTTCTTTGTAAAATGACTCTCTAGCATGGGGTGAGTTGTAATACAAGCCATAAGGCTTAGACAATCCACCTAGTGCAAATTCATAAAATTCTCTTGTAAACATTGTCTGAATAAAAATATATCAATATATCAATATCAATATCAATACAAACATCGAGTGTGATTGATTCGGCAGGACAATTTTTTTAAGAATAAGAAATTTTTAAACATATAATAATAAGTTTATTCGCATTGAAATGTTTACATAGTGGCATAAGACTCTGGGTGTCATTTGCATATAAACGGAGAAAAAAACCATTTAGGACCAAATGGTTGCGCATGGGTCATTATTTCTCGTCTGTTGTACAGAATGTTTCTCAAGGAATAGTTACATTTATCATTTAAGTAATACAGTAATTTAGAGATTTAAAATAATTACAAAATTTAGAAATATTTTTACAAACACTCAAAAAGTAGTAAAAACAGAAAAACAGAATAAACATAGAAAAAAAAATAGACAAAAATAGATAAAAATAGACAGCAGTATTCAATTTTCGACAAGTGAAATGTCGTATTGATATTCCAATTGTTTCAAATGGATTTTCAGTTCATCTATATTTTTATAAACGCTTCTTATATTTTGATGAAAAATGTTTAATGATTTTGTTTTCTCACCATTTCTAAAATTTCATTCAGATCAGATATTGAGTAATTTGATTATTAATGGGAGTATGATTAACATCTCTAATATATTGATCCATTTTTCTACTAACTATACCTAATAAGAAAACTGGAATAACAGCATATTGCTTTTCTGTATATTCTGATGGTATCTTAATAATCAAACTATACTTTTTTTTCTAAAATTTGTTCGCGAAGAAGGTTAAAAACATTCTTTGGTGTTTCACTGATAAGAATAAAGAAATGATGAGATTATCAATGCAAACTTTATTCATGAAACATTGAAAATAAACACATTTTTATTTGAATGTACAATTATTAAAAACGCAGGCAGTTATTGAAATTCATACTAGGAACAGTGATGTCGCTGATGTAGTAGATGTTGATGTTTTTTCTTTTTCCAAACGAATTGATTGAATAATGCTCGAATGATACTCTTTGTCAACTTGTAAGTTTGGTTTTATTGATGATGAATTGGTGTGTCCTGTTATTTTTATTAGAGCTTGTTCTTTAATTCTGCTTTTACTTAATTCGCTAACTTCTGCCGCTCGTTTTGAGTGATTTGTAATTTCGACACGTTTGACATATATACCAATACGTTGTGCTGAGCATTCAGTCCATTTGGCAATTTCATTAATTCTAATCGACACATTCTTATACCGACCTTTAGAATGTTTCTCCTTCCAAAAGGGATTTGGTGTAAGAAATACTCTGTCCAATGTTATAAAAGTGTCTCGTTTTTCCATTAACTTTTTAAATAAACATATTTGGCAAATATCTTCCTCTAAAATACTAGGCGTAATCCATTTGGTGTCACATAATTTATTGTTACCGCCTTGTCTCGATTTCGAAAATAGAGGATTATACTCGATACGTCCAGTTTCTTTTCCATTATTTTCAATTTCAGATACGAAATAAGTGGTTTTGCAGTAAGCTGCTTCTCCTCCGCGCCAAGCTAATTCAAACGCCAAAATGTGATATAATTTCTTTTGAAGTCCTTCCTTCATTTTCGTCATATAATCTGGCCATTGCAAATACTTCAGATTTATTAAGAGCTGATGCACTAGATTTTCTCTTTTCGGGTTGTGCTTGTAGGATATTACGTTTAGCATTACGTACAGCTCGTGATGAATTAAACTGAACGTCGGTGAAAGGGTTAAATACAATATTGAATTCGTTATAATATTAACTTTGTAGCATTTTAGCGGTGGTGTTCCAAATTGTTTTAACTACCGCTTCTTTGTAGTCTTCTCCGTTGCCTTTTCGCATATTAAATGCCCAATCTTGCAATATTACATTCAATTTCTCGATGGAAGTACCCGGCTCAAATTTATATCTTTTTGCATCGCAAAACGTAGAAAATTGTCGCCAGATTGATGATTGCGTCGCAACTGTATTAGTAGGCACACAGGTATTAACAATTTGACTAATTTTGGCGTTCGTAGACTCAACAAATCGACTCATTGTTAGTGCTTAGAAATCCAATAAGTTGTTGACAAACGTCAAACTATTTATTTGGCAACAAACACCGCGATAATTGATAAACAAATGAATAAGTGAAAAAACCACTAGTGCGTTTGTCGCTGTAAAAGTTGCAGCTAACTTTTGCCGCTGTCAAACTGACAATCGAACTGTGGCATATGCGATTTTTTATACATGAATTGAATGGACCTTTACATCTACGAAAAAAAAATTCCAAAACTTATATAGGTCGATTATATTTCATATGAAACGTCCAATTGACTTAGAATGCCATCATATATTTTTTATTTCAAAAAGATATTGCGTTTCAAAGTGTACCCGTGACGTCACGTTCATCGAAAACTACCCCCTCCATAATCCACGTTCAGAAACACGCATTACTGTTCTTGTCAAAAATATAGCTCACTGCTTGATATACACCATTAATATATAATTAAACACTGTTTATTGATAGACTCATCAACAAAAGAACCCATTTCAACAACGGTTTTCTTCATTTAAAACATTCAAAGTTTCTGAACGGGCCTTCCTTTTGATGAAGAGCGACCATTGGCAACACCGCAAATATTAAAGACAGTTCCCATTGAAATCATATTGACATTTGAGGTTAATGTTTATTGTTTATTTTTATCAACTTATTAATTTCTCAATATCATAAACGATTTGGTGTGTTTATAATGAAACAAGGCTTCGTAAAAGCAGGTTCGGAAAATTTGCCAAGGGTGGATTATGAAATGCTTTGGTTATGCAACGTTCCCAAGAACTAAGTGAACTAATAACTAAGGATTCAACACTAGCAAATCAATGAGCGCGTTTATG